>LPNX010717943.1:131106-150137 GCA_001517045.1 Pseudotsuga menziesii
GCCTGATTTCCAACAACCATTTGAGATAGAGACAGATGCCAGTGGATATGCCATGGGGGCAGTATTGACGCAACACCACAAGCCTATTTGCTACCATTCAGAGACTTTTACTCAAGCAGTGATCAACTACCCCACCTATGACAAAGAGTTGTATGCTTTGGTTAAGAGTGTCAAGAAGTGGAAACACTACTTGATGGGTAAGCAGACGATCATCCATACCGATCATCAGCCCTTGCAGTATCTCCAGTCCCAGACTAAGCTCCAGCAAGCTCGTCATTTAAGGTGGATGGGATTTCTTCAACAATTCCATCTAGTGATCAAGTACAAGAAGGGTACTAGTAACAAAGTGGCAGATATGCTTTCTAGACCTCCTATTGTTGCATCTATTGTTTTGAAAAATGCTTCTTTATCCCATGAAATTTATATTGAGCAGTATGCTACTGATGATGATTTCAAGGAGATTTATGAGAAGCTAACCAATGGCAGACAGGTGGAAGACTACTATTTGCGGAGAAAATTTCTCTATCATTTGGGCAAGCTATGTGTTCCTATTAGTGAAAGAGTCCATGTAATGCGAGAAGCTCATACTTCTCTTGTATCAGGGAATTTTGGGGTAGGTAAGACTTTGGCTCATTTGCAAAGACTTGTGTATTGGCCTTGCATGAAAGACATTGTAACAAAATATGTAAAGGGGTGTGTGATGTGCTCTACTTGTAAGCCCACTAATAGAAAATTAGGGCTGTACTCACCACTTCTTGTTCCTTCCCATCCTTGGGAAAGCATTTCCATGGATTTTGTGGGGGGTTTGCCTATGTCTAGGAGGGGTCATGACTACTTGTATGTGTATTCTTGCTATCTTGCTATATTGCTCTGGATAGGTTTAGCAAGATGTGTATTCTTATGCCATGTAAAAAGTAGGTCACTGTAGAGCAAGATGCTTCTCTTTTCTTTCAGCATGTATGGGTTCACTTTGGACTCCCTACGTCCATTATCTCGGATCGGGACTCCCGATTTCTTGGAGAGTTTTGGAAAAAGTTATGGTGTATGATGGACACCAAGCTGAAGAGGAGCATCACTTTCCATCCACAAACCGATGGATAGACAGAGGTAGTCAACAGGACAGTTGTCCATTTGCTTCGAGGCTATTGCAATAAGCATCCTAAGTTATGGGATGAACAGATCCAGTATGTGTAGCATGCCTACAATAGGGCTATGCATTCTTCCACTCAGAGCTCGCCATTTGAGACATGATTTGGGTACTTGCCAAAGACTCCATTGGACTTGACTTATGGGAGAGAGGTTTCTTCAAGCACTTCCAAGGATGAAGACAAAGGCTGCAGGCTCATTCAGAGAGTTCAACAGGTACATCAAGCAGTGCAAGAGCAGTTGGAGAAGAGTCAAGCCCAGTACAAGGCTCGCCATGACACACATAGAGTTGATCATCAATTTCAGGTGGGAGATCAAGTGTGGCTTCACATCAGCAAGGAGAGGATGAAAGGAGAAGGCAAGAAGATCAATCCTATTAGATATGGTCCCTTCACCATCTTGGAGAAGATTGGGATGAATGCTTTTCGCTTAGAGCTACCGCCATACATGCAGATCTACTTAGTGGTGAATGTGGAGAACTTGAAACTCTATGAGCCTCCCATGATCACGGATGAAAGGGAGAATGTCTCATTGCCATCAGTTGATGAATTTGCTCCTAAGTACATGGATGAGCTAAAGGAAGATGTCATCTTGGACATAAGAACAAGGACTTCTCGCAGAGGTGATGTTGATTATCTTTGAGTGGGCATCAGAGTCACTCATCCAAGCAAATCCAAGTGGATTGAGAAGGAGAAAGTGAGGGAGCAATTCCCTCACCTATCTGTTGATTAGTAAAGGCTTTTGGAGGCCAAAAGCTTCTTAGTGGGGAGGAATGATCTAAGAGGATCCAAGAAGGCAAAATTTTTGAAGTCCTCCAATCTCAACAAAACTAGCACTAGATGGAAGGACTCATCGATATGATTCCAACACCATTCGTTTCACCTCAAACGGACTCTGTATGAGAAATTTATCGCGTTTTGTTCTATAAGGTCAACAGGCAAAATTGGCAAAAAGAGGTGCCACGTGGCACCACTGACAGGGTGACACGTGGCATCCATACTGTATAAACATGATGACATGGCACCACTGACAGGGTGACACATGGCATCTGTATGGTATGGACAAGATGACATGGAAGGTGTATGGACCAACCAAAAGACGACATGTGGCACCACTCAGAGGATGACACATGGCATCCGTACAGTACGGACGAGTTGACATGGCATGTATGTACGGACCAATGGATATTGAACATGTGGAAGTATAGGCAATGACTTGGCAGTTGACTAGACGCCGACTGGGCATGAGGTGGACCAATCCCAGGCTGCCATGTGGCAGCACGGGATTGGCCAATAAAGCTAATACAAAATTATGGCCTCCGCGGGGTTCGATCCCATGACCTCTGCAAAGAAGGATGAGCGCCTTCACCACTCGGGCTACGTGTGGTAAGGTTCTTTTATTTAAACTCAAGGAAGTTTATAATGGTGCAAAAGGGGGGCCGGGGCAAGCCCTGACCCATGGTTTTCAATGCGACAAGGATTTTGTTACAACCCACGAAAATCACGTTGGATGACCCACATATAGGGTGACATGACCACATGTTTATAAATGGATTACATGCCATAGGGTTGGAGTGCCACCACATATTGCATAACAGACTTTGGGTTAAAGTTTTAAAAGTGGGTTTGTATGGTTATTATTATAATATGGTTTTAACCATATTAAAAGCCAACAAAAGGGTATGCCATTTTAAGGGTATCTTTAAATATGTTTGTTTATTATTTAATAAAAATCCCAACCACATGAAAACCAACTTGGAGAAGTTGTAACCAAGGCCAAGATAGGCAAATTAGTTGCAACCAAAGGAATCCATGAGAGTCATGTGAAGAAGGGCAAGCCAACCTATATAAACCCATTCATTTGCCATTTCCCACTCATGCTTTGGAGTGGAGATTTTGTAGCTAACGGAGAGAAGGGAGATTGCGTAGCTCTACAGGAGGAAGGTACAAGTGTTTATACTCGTTTTCCACCGTCTTTAGGCTTCGGAGTTGCTGGAAGCAATCTTGTTGCATTTTGGGAAGCGGTTCTCTTCCTGACCATTGTCGCCAAGGTATCATTGTATCATTGCCATGTATTTTTCCTTATGCTGAGATTATAGATCGGCCCTCCTATTGAGAAGCAGGCCTGGAGACGTAGTCCATCCTGGACGAACTCCGTTATCAACTTGTTGTCTTTAAGTGCGTATTGTCTATGCTGTTTGGTTCTCTTCTTATGGATTTGTGAGCTTCATTCATGCTCTTTATGCAATTCATGTTAACATCGTAGAGTAGCAAAGATCTTGTTTTCGGATCATTTATCAACTTATCTACTAAGCATTTAATTTGCAAATAGAAACACTTCTTGATACTTTATGAATTTAAAACGTTTACTTATTCGATCATACCTGTAAGCCTATAAGAACCAGTCATCTTTCTGCATTAGCATAAATGCTAAGTAAGCCCAATATTCAAAGTTAGATTCCACCTACTTTCCATAAAGAAGACTCATCAACAAACTGAAATAAAAACAAAGCGCAAGTAAACCTTATTATGTTACAAAAAGGAAATTGCTTTAGTTATCATAGTTTGAAACTATGTAATACTAATCATTGAACTATTTCTTTTTCTTCTAACTATTAGCTGTTAGTAAACCGCAGATTTAGCATTTCATGTTATCTCAAAATTTTAAATTTTTGTGAAAATTTGGGGTTTTGACACTTCCCTTGTCCAAGGAAGATTCCATCTGCACTCTGCCACACCTCCATGCCTAGGAAATAATGCATCATACCCAAGTCCTTCATTTTGAACTCGGCAGCAAGATTTCTCTTCGTATCAGCAATCAACCCATCCATGCCTATCACAAACAGTTCATCTGCATATAGTAGGAGCATCACTAGGTTGTCATCTTCAACCTTGTAGTACAGGTTGGAATCTGCTTTACTCTTGGTAAAGCCCAAACTAGATAGAAAGCAGTCAATTCTACCATACCAAGTCCTGGGTGCCTGTTTCAAACTGTACAGGGATTTCTTCAATCTACACACATGAGACTCCTTGTCATGTGTCTCAAAACCAAGTGGTTGTTCTACATACACTTCCTTTTCCACTACACCATTCAAGAAGGCAGTCTTGACATCCATCTGGTGTATCTTCCATTTCATCACTACAGCCAGAGCTAGTACTGATCTGATGGAAGTGTATCTGGCTATAGGTGCAAACGTTTCTTCATAATCTATTCCTTCTTTCTGAGAGAAACCCCGAGCCACAAATATTGCTTTATATTTTTCAATGCTACTGTCTGCAGCATGCTTGATCTTATAGATCCATTTGGAAGTCACAACTGACTTCCCTTCTGGTCTTGGGACAACATCCCAAACATCATTCTTCATGATCGATTGATATTCTTTGATCATAGCAGCCTTCCATTCTTTCCGTTCTGCTGCTTCTTCATAACTGGAAGGTTCTTTATCAATGAAATCACATAGTAAAGCTACATACCCGAAGCAGGATCTGGTCCTCTTTCTTTCTCTATGATTCTCTTCTGGAGCCCCATATATTTCCACACCTTGGATAATTTCCAGTACCCAAGCAACTTTCCTCTTATGAGGATTCTTCTCCAGAGGTGGATCTACAAGTCTTTATGGTTCTTCAAATTCTCGATCTTTTTCTTGAGTTTCTTCGTTCATGGTTGTATCATGAATTCTAGGTGATTCTGCTTCTTTAGGTTCGTTAGCAAGTCTCTTTCTGGATTTGTTGTAAGTTGTGTCTTCATCAAATGTCACATCCCTACTGATGTCAATATTCTTTTATCCTGGGAAATAGATTATGTAAGCCTTCGAGCTATCAGAGTATCCCACAAATATACCCTTCTTTCCTGAAGGATCTAATTTTGTTCTCTTCTCTTTTGGAATGTGTATGTACACAGGACAACTGAATATTCTGAGATGGATGAATTTTGGTTTCTTGCTGGAGAAGACTTCTTCAGGAGTCTTGTTCTCGAGTACTCTAGGTGGAGTATGGTTTTGTACATACACCGCTGTTCTGGCAGCTTCCTCCCAAAGATGCATAGGAAGATATTGATCATGAAGCATAGCTCTTGCAGCTTCCATGATAGTTTTGTTCTTCCATTCTGCAATCCCATTATGTTGTGGATTATAAGGAGTTGACAACTCCCTCTTTATCCCTGATTCTTTACATAGCTCTTTGAAATCATTCAAAGTGAATTCTCTGCCATTATCTGATCGAAAAGTCTTGATCTTCTTTTCAGTGTGATTCTCGATCAAGGCTTTGAATTCCTTGAACTTGCCGAGTACTTCATCTTTGTTCTTCATGAAGTAAACCCATGTCTTCCTAGAAAAGTCATCAATAAAAGAAACATAATATGCATACCTGCTTAGTGAGCTTGATGACATAGGACCGCATACATCGGAGTGGATGATTTCCAAGATTCCTTTTGCTTTGCTTTCGCTACTTGGAAATGTCTTCTTTGTGTTCTTTCCTTTTGCACATCCTTTGCAGACACCATCATGTTTTGCTTGTATTTTTGGAAGACCTTCAATAGCTTTGCTTGCAAGAGGTAGTGCTTTGTAATGCACATGTGCAAGCCTTCTATGCCATAGTTCACTTGGCTCTACTGTGTCGTGGACCAAGGCTTGTTCTGGATGGCCCTTCAATTTGTACAAACCTCCTTCTTGTTCACCAATCACTATTGCATCATCAATAGTCTTCCTTTTGGCCACATCAAGACTTGACCATCTATGAATGCAACCCTCATTCCTTTTGCATCTAATGCTGATATGGAGAGAAGGTTCTTCTTGAGCCCTGGCACAAACAAAACTTCCTTCATTGTTATAGACTTTATGGAGTCTAGCTTATAGGAAGATTCCCCACTACCTTTTATTGGATATTGGTAGTCATCTCCTAGCTTCACCTTGTAAGGTGATTCATGTTCTTAAAGTTTCACAAAGGATTCCTTGAATCCAATCATATGTTTGGAAGCCCCACTATCTATAAGCCAATCATCACTTCCATGAGTAATGTTTCCTGTGAGAGCGGAGATCAAAACATATTCATCCTTGCTTGAAGAATCTTCACTTTCATATCTGGTTCTCTTTGATGAAGGTTCATCATCCTCTACAGCATGAGCATGATGTCTTCTTTTGTTTCCCTTCTTCTTGTGAGAGCTACTTTTATTCTTAGGACAATCTCTAGAAAAGTTTCCTCTTTCATCACATGTATAGCAAATGTACTTAGACTTATGTCTAGGCTTTCTAGAGTTATTCCTATGATGAGAGTACTTAATTTTGTGATGGCTGGATTTGGGTTTCTTGGATTGTACTGTGAGAGCTTGATCTTCACTTCCCATCTTCTCTTCTCAAGCTGCTATCCGAGCTTCTTTTTGAGAACATTCTTCCCATAGTTTGCTGAACTTGACTAACTTCTTTCTAGCATAGATCCCTTGAATGAAAGAGTCCCATGTCCTAGGGAGACCATTCAAGGTGGTCATCACAATTTCTGCATTCTCCACTTCTTCATCTACTGCTTCCAATTGTTCCTTGATCTAAGAAACCCTTGTGAAGTAAGACTGGATGGTCTCTTCATTCTGGATCTTCACATTCTTCAGTTGATTCCTCAGTGTCAACTTTCGGTTTATGTTCTTCCCTTCAAACAATTTGGTTAGGGCATCAAACATAGCTTTAAGTGTCTTGAGAGAGGACACCTATGGGATAAGGTGATCCTTGATAGAATCAGCAATGATCCTCTTTTCCATAACCAACTTCTTCTTATGCAAGGGCTTAGCCTCATCTCCCTCTGGAACTGGAACCTCCTCATGGATGTAGGAGTCCAACTCATTCTCTTCTAGGACCAGGGAGATCCTATACTTCCAGGCTCGGAAGTTATCATCTCCCTCAAGATTTTCATCAAGCTTGGTATGATGAGACATCTTAAATGACAACCTCAAATGGAAATACAAAAGATTTAGATCTTCCCAGGTTAAGATGTTGGATTTGGATTTGGAGCTGAAAATCCTGCAGTACTCAATCAGGAGTAAATTAGGGTTTTGATTTTCCAGAGTTTTGTCCAACTAATTGCTTTGAAATTGATCCCTAACTTTGATTTTGGGGAGGAGATCAATCCAGGCTTGGGCTCACTGAAAAATTCCTCTTCTATGAAAAGCCCTAATTTTCGGCAGTAGTGTTGGGTCCAAAAATGAAAAACCTCAGAATTGGATTCTGCTTCAACAGAAAGATGTGCCCTAAGGAAGAGAGTTATTCCACCTTACTTTTGCTGAAAATCTATGGAGGAAGATCTGCAAACTAGGAATCCCTAGTTCCCACAGCTGCATAGTGTCTTCTTCTGAGGTTAGCTTTGATACCATGTTAGTTTTTCAACATTAAGCTAGCATTATTAGGATGTTTAACTGAGAGAATAACAAGCACAACAATCAAACACAAGAGACAATGAACACAATGTTTTTCCTTGGAGAAACCATAAATGGAGAAAAACCTGCAACTTCCTCATAGATAGAATCAACGTCAAAATAGAAAAGCCCAAAACAGTAAGTGATCTCTTGACAACAGTAACCTTCTTCTTATCTAGCCCCAGTGTCTTCTCCTTCCTCAACTATGCACTACACTTGAGTGTGTATGAGATGTGTTCTAAATAGAAAAGTCACCTCTCTATTTATACTGCTTTTCGGCATGACTAAAACCCTACTAGGTCCGACTTCAACAAGTGAGTCTAATAACCCTAGTGCCCTGGAATTGCGGGGAATTTAACCCTTAGACAATAGGAGGGTTACCCACAATGACTTGACATGACTTGTTTACATTATAGATCCTACCGATCGGAACATTGGGGCATGACAACATGACTCAATTACATAATAAATACATCCCGAAATAAACATTAGGTTACAAGACATAAGATACATAGATGAATACATTCTGAATTTACAAATACATCAACAGATGCAACAAGATTGTACTTTTCCTTACCATCGAGATCCACCACTAGTTTGTTAGTTATGTTTACATTTCCATCAATGAAATCTAAAGTTTATCCAAATCGTTCCTCCACTCGCTTTCCATCGTTTGCAATTCACTATCATTGAGTACCATAAAAGATGAAGATTGAAATATGGATGTGGAATGACTCGGTGGAGAATTATCAACTACTTCATCCATAGCTTCGAATGTTGGATTATTGTGATTCTTTATCCATGTTTTAAACCACCAGGAATTTTATGTGTGTTTTTCTGGTTGCGTGCCAAGACCTAGTAAAATTACCTATGCATCCTCTAATCCTATATTGAGAGATTCTATAATTTTATTATCTATGTATATTGAATCATATTGTGATAAGACATCACCTTCCTCTATTGTTTGTTGATGCAATTTATTCCAGATACTCATTTTTTCTGATCATATTTATTGAAACGAAGCCCTCGACGATTCAATTCTTCTTAAAAAACTCTATTAAGGGTTACAACAGCATGAAGAAGTCAATGAAATCATATGCCCTCGATAAGCCAACCATGCCACCAACTTTGCTAAAGAATTTATCACATACATCTGACCTAGTCAGGTGCAATGCATATGACAAGTTAGAGTATTGATCACGAAATAATCTCATCAACAAAACCGCAAAGTTTCAAGAAAACTTCACATCTTGATATGCCTCCCTACTAATGAAATTAGTGTTGACATTAGTATTTTCTTGTTGTCTGACCCAACACAGCCAACATGAAGAAATGATGGAGTCTTGAATGATTTTGCACTCTTTCCCAAAGAGTCAAACTAGGAGACAAAAAAATATTAGTATAGTTAGAAATGATTGATAGATAAGTATATGTACCCGATGTCCTCTCTATCATGCCACTTGTACTTCTCATTTCCTTCAAGCATCTTTGGAGATGCCTTGAAGCAATGTGTTATGTTAAACCCCAGTTTTGGTGATCAATCCTCTCTATATCCTCAATTTTAAGCTTGTGGTCATCCACTTTAAAAGTGTTATAAAACATTATTACATGGTTAAAACTAATGAACTATTCTCCAATAATCAAATCTCATCAACAACTGAACAAGGGATTGAGTATATTTTTTCCATTGTAGATGTAGTCTTGGTCATGAAGTCCTGTTACTTTAAATCCATCATACAACCTAGTTAGCCTCCATCATTCCTAGGGAACTTGATATCTCATGCTAGTCATTGAGTAATAATCCTTCAGCATAAGCATTCTTCTCCTACTATCCCCATCTGATGAATGAACAATAATAGGTCCTAAAATATGTTCCATGTATTTCTTCCATAGGTCTTCTATTTTTTCCCATTGTTGATTGAAAAAATTTGCATCAAACCTATTACACATGTTGGAGTCACTTTCCAACCACACATGATTTTTTAGCTTATTTTGGCCTAATTTACCACTTATCCTAAGTTTTTCCTCAAACATGTGAGACTACATTGTCAAACTAGATCTCCTCCTTCAATCGGGGAGTCTAACTAAGCCCACTCCTTCAATCTAGGAGAAAATATGGGTTGATCTGCATGAGTTATGTGGCCCACTCAGTCAAGTGGGAGTTTCTTCACCTAATTTTTAGTTAACTGAAGTGGTAAAGGCGCCTTTCCCATGATTTATTCTTATTTCTGGTTTAAATGCAGTTAACTGGAGTGTTAAAAGTGCCTTCACCTAAATTTGGTGACTCAGTTCAGTTGGACTCACCTAAATGAAGTCAGAAAGGAATCTCCACCTACTTGTTGGCATGCAATTGAGTTCTATTTAGCTAAACTCAGTCTAAACATCCTCCGAGTCAGTTAGATTCAATTATGTTGGAGTTAAGTGGTTAACTGATGTGTCGAGTGGTGTTTAGCTGAAAAATAAGCCACTCTCATGTACTCAATTTGAATGACTTCTCTTGGATTTAAATTGTATGGATATCAATGCCATTGTCTTGCATTGTAATCTATCTCTTCTGATTAATTATTAAGGATTATACAATTGCAAGCCTTTTGCATTATTTCTGGCATTTCATTGAGTGAATTGATATATTTCATCTGTAGTAACTTTTGTCTTGGTTCGAATATTGATGTGCCTCAAATTTATATGGTATCATATCCATGGAAGCACAAGGAAAATATTCTAGAAATTTTTTGATGGATCTTTGATGAAAATTGAGCAAAATTGCTTAAAAATATTCCAACACTACACCATAAGTAGAGATTTTTCCACATAAATCCTAGAATCTTAGCCTTGCTCCCTCTAGAATCTGTCTAGAGAAGTCTATCTAGGTGTGAAACAAACAACTCAAAAAGTGTAGGTTGTTTGACCTTATTTTGTTTGTTTTCTGTGATTGCAGGTATCTCATAAATTTCTATTGCATTCACTACAACTAGAAAATGGACTCTTCCTTTAGCAATATTCTCACTCCTTTCAACTATCATCAGTGGAAATAGGATATTGAGATATGATTGTGCCAAATGCAGTAATAGAGAAGGAAAAATATTGGAAGAAACTTGATGAAGCGTATGGTTTCCTATGCCTCTCCATTTCAAGGGATCTTCTTTTCCATCTCAGTGTATTGAAGAATCCCAAAGAAGTGTGGGAATAACTTGCTACATTCTTTGGAAAGCAAGATGATTTGCGATCCTATCAATTGGATAATGAACTGATATCTCTTAATCTGTGCAATTTTGAGACCATAAATGAATTCTTCACTAAGTTTAAGCACCTTGTGCTCCAGTTGAAGCAATGTGAAGTTGATAAGAAAGATTATTAGATAATTATTTCTATCCTTTCGAAGCTAGGAACAAACTAATTTGTCTTTGCCTCTACCTTCCATACCTAAAATCTCACAATTCTGAATTGGAATATTCCTACCTTGAATGCATTCATTGAGTCCCTAGCCAATGAGAATGATAAACGTGTTCAGATGGAATCCATGAGATCCTCCAAATATCAAGGTTTGTTTGTTTTAGGACCCAAGGGTTCGAATTTAAAGGGAAACCAAAAGAAAGAGAAGACTAAGTTTGATCCTCCCAAATAGAAGGAGTTGGATGAGCCCTTAGGCTTGAGGAAAAACAAGCAACGAGATAGAGAGAAGACAAATTTCTCTTACTATGCTAGAGTGTTTCCTCGCAAAATCTCTTGCATGAAGATAACTATTGATCATATGGCCCTTCTCCCGAAGTTAAAAAAAATTACTCTTCGATAAGGTGCAAGAAAGAAAGATACTAGAGATCGAATAATCATCCTGAAAGAGAACATGCATTCATGGATAATGTTTCAAAGGCTAGAGCTCTCCTCATTGACTTTGGAGCTTCAAATCATATAGTTGCGTGCAAGGATTCTTTCCCATCATTGGATTTTTATAGCTGCATCTCCATCCACATGGGAGATGACTCACAAGTCTCATCAAAAGAAAAAGGTACTATTCATCTAGAACATGGAAGCTTAAAAAATATTCTATATGTCCCCTCTTTGGCTTGAAAATTAATTTCTGTGCATCAAATGACACACAATGGTTCTCATAAAAGAGTTTTATTCATCCCCAATGATGTTGAGATATATGAGATATCCACGGGAAAACTCATTGCAGTAGGAAAAATAAATCATGATGCTAAAACCTATGAGTTTTCCAACTTTGTGTCTGATTTAAATCCAAGTGCCCTCCTGACTCATGGAAATCAGGTCAGATGGATGTGGCATGAGAGGTTTGGACACCTAAAATATAAATATTTTCAAATACTACAAAATTATTCCATGGTGGAAGGCCTTCTGACAATCACATCCTCAAAAGGGATCTGCAAGGGATGCATAGTCGGCAAGCATCTAGAGCATAAGTTTGATCGAGGAAAAGCTAGCAGACTCTACATATATTTTGGGGATGATACATAGTGATATCAGTGGTTGTTATAGCAGATTTCACCACACTAGGTGAATCACACATTGTATGGCCTTCCCTTGTCCCGCTGCAGACTCATTAGCCCCTATGGACCACTTTTTTTCTTTTGATGTATCATTGACCATCCCTAAAAACATTAGAAAAATGATATACGCGGCCTTTTCCCTGATAACCACGTACATATGTGGATATTCCCTCTATAGTCGCGTACATTGGGATGTGTACATAATCCAAAATCCTTTGGAGCGTTCCTTGACTTGGATCCGACTCATATGACTCCTGGCCTTCCATATGCCTTGAGATCGCACGGATTCGACCTTTCAGTATCACTTTGAAAAGCTATATAAGGAACCCTTGAGACATTGAAAGCATAAGAGAGAATTGATAGTACCGAAACTATAGTCCATTGTTGCCAGAACTTATGCTTGAGTCTGCATCCCTTTGTCCCTTGGAGCACTGTTGTGTTCTTCCCAAGCTTGCCTTTTGTTAGTAAGCTTGCTATCGGAGTGATGGAGGATTGAGGTGGTGGAGGCCCAAGTGGGGGATTCAGTTTCTCCAGTTCCTAGACATGCCGTCAGAGGTTGTCACTTGTAATCTCTGATTCATATTAATAGAAATATCTTTTCCAGTCCAGTAATGTGTATTTGAATGAATATTGTATCCATTGGAATATGTCAAATGCTTTTACATTATTGATTATATATGCTAGAATAGATCTAACACCATGAAATATAGTATGTTTGTATTGTTTACTTGTTGTTGAGGACATGCTATAACAATTCAAGCTGAAGATTGGAAAGCTCAACGAGGATCTACTTCAACCGTCTGGAATAAGGTACGAGGTTCGATCCTTTAGTGTTAGATGTTTTTATTTCTATTGCATATTGGGAAAGATTGATTTATGGATTCTAGCTGTTTGTTGTGGTACCCCAAGCCATAGGAATTTCTCTCCGTAACAGAATTGGCGACTCCACTAGGGATGTCCCTTGTTTTTATTTGGGGTTTACAGGCAAAATGGGCTTGATATTATTGACTTTCTCTTTGTTTCTCCTTGTTTCTGTGTTGCATGTTATATTATGTTCATCCATTGACACTCCCCTTTATTTGTTTGACCTGTGGCCTGATTTTTACCACTGCCTTCTCTGTATACGCAGGTTTTTGGCCAAAAGTCACGTATACACACGGATTTTTGGCCAAAAGTCGCGTACATACGCAGCTGTTCTTTATATAATCGCGTACATCCTCCCTTTTGGTGAGTTTGATGTTGTCAAAAGTTGTTGGGTGGGTTGTGAGTGTGGTTGGGTTTTCCTTGGGTCTGATGTTGTCTGTTGGATGCTTCTTTTGTGACCAGAGACCGCCTTTTCATTGATTTTTCTTTAAAAGTAGTTTTAGTCATTTATCCTTTTTGTTTTGCCATTAGTGCATTACTCTTTTTTGTCTCGGTGTCTTCCTGGGCTTGTCTTTTATACTTGCTACAGAGACTGAGAGTTTTAGATGACTTTTATTGCATTTTTCATTCTTTTATATTGAAAAATACAAAGTAGTTGCACTCTTAGTTGCATCTTAGATATGGATTTGAGGAGGTACTTGCATTGGATTGCTTGGATGAGAGTTGTGTTTAGGCTTTCATATAGGAAGGATTGCATTGGCATTCGGAAAGAAATATATATTTATGCATCTCATGTAGTGGCATACCCTATTTTTCATTTGACAAAGATTGCACTTAGCATTGTTTGTTATGATGTGCACTTTTATTTCACTGCTAAGTCTTCATATCACTAGTTGCACGACCATATCCTATTTTTGAGTAATAAAGCCAAACTAAAATCAATGCTAATTAAAATGAATTACACTCTTTTCTTTTCTAGGGTGCACCAACAAGCTTAGGTTTTAGGATCTTGGAATAGTTCATTGAAAGTTAATTCTCCAAGATCACTAAACAGCAACAACTAGGTGTCTGTCTAGGGAGTGTGTGAAATCCTTTATATAACCAGCGTTCTCAGGAAGCTCCTCTCAAAAGGGAGTCAAGCATTAGGCAGTGTGAGCGGTTCTTGATCGGGATAACCCCTGGTTGGTAACTGTGTAGCACCGGCAATATATCTAGGATTGTATTCGTATCTGGGGGCTCTTTTGGGAGTTTCAGGCTTTGCTACCCTGCCCATACGATCAATCCCACCTGCGACTGTCCGCCTGAGCATTGATTATATCGAGGTGACCTTAGTGACCTTACCTAGGATATCAAGGGGGTACGTGTAGAGGTTATTCTGCATGTGTCCTGGCCAGGTTGGGGTCAGACAGCACAGTCGATTTATGCGTTGAAGCTGAGGGCCACTATAATTGGTTACATACATGTGCTTGTAGTGTATGGGAGTTTCGAGCCTTTCCTAGGCAAGACATACCTACTGCATTCGGGAGCTCACATATCCTTCCCTTGGTTTGCTTGTATTTTGGCTGTAGATTTTCTTAGGAGTGTGCTCTTTGGGCGCTAGTTGGCCTTTGGGATCGTGGTTACTGTTGATGTATATGTAACTTCGGAATGTATTATTCTATGTATCTTATGTATTGTAACCCGATGTTTATTCCGGGATGTTTCTATTATGTATTTGAGTCATGTGGTCATGCCCCGATGTTCCGATCGGGAGGATTAATAATCTAAACAAGTCATGTCAAGTCATTAGGTAAGTCCCCACAGTTTTGGGGCACTCGAGTTATTATACACTAA
This sequence comes from Pseudotsuga menziesii, assembly GCA_001517045.1. Lineage (NCBI taxonomy): Eukaryota > Viridiplantae > Streptophyta > Pinopsida > Pinales > Pinaceae > Pseudotsuga > Pseudotsuga menziesii. Next base: position 145,854 of record LPNX010717943.1, read on the forward strand.
TTAAGGTGTAGTCTCGGGTAAGTAATGTTAGGTCGAGCCTACATGTGAAAATGCAATTCAAGTGAACGGAAGAATATAAATAGAGAGTGAGACTCTCTATTTATCACACACATCATTCACTCTCTTAAGTGAGGCGCACTTGTGGAGGAGAAAATATACCGAGACAAGAAGGCCACTGCTGTTGGGAGATCTCTTACTGTTTTGGTGCTGATTTTATCTCTAAGGAAGTTGCGGGGTTTTCTCCTTTATGGTTTCCCCGAGGAAAAATCTTTGTGTCTCTTGTCTCTTGTGATGTGCTTATGTTTATTGCTGTGCTTGTTATTCTCTCAGTGAAAAGATCCTAAGATCATAATGCTAGCTTAAATTGTTGAAAAACTAACATGGTATCAGAGCTAACCTGAGAAGAAGACATTGTGCAGCTACAGGAACTAGGGATTCCTATTTTTTGGATCTTCCTCCACATATTTTCAGCAAAATTATGCTAAGATGACTCCCCATTGAAGGGTGCATCTTTCTGTCGATGCGGAATTCAATCTCAAGCATTTTCAGTCTCGATGTGGAAATTAGGGCTTTCTACAGAAGAGGAATTTTTGAGTGAGACCAGCATAGGGTTATTCTCCTCATCAAAACCGAATTTTAGAGACCTGGATCAAGAAATTTGGTTGGGTGAAACTCCAGGAAAGTCAAACACTAGTTTGACCCTGAGCTAGGAGAAACCCTAAATACTAAAACTGCTAAGTTTTGGTACAGTCGCTATATTACGATATTGGAGAAGTATCAGAAGCTGAAAATTTCAGAGTCCACATATAAAATCCTTATAAATCCTGTATCCAAAAATCAGACTCCGATTCACTGTACTCTAGGAGATATGATCTCTCCAAGTTAGGGTTCCAGCCTCTTCCAGAATTCATCCCTAAACAGGACATCTGGGGAGATCTGAAATATCTTGAGCTACAGAGGTCCAAATGGAATTCCTGAAGATGTTACAGAAAGGGAATGGACTTTAATTTCAGTGGTCCAAATATCAGACTCAGAAGATGAACCAGTGATACGTGGCATGCCGTACAACTTCGCTGTTCTAAACAATCCTGTAACAGGTCACCTTGGGAAAAGGATCATAAATACAAAATGGTGAAACCAATTCTAATGACACATATGGTTTTGGATCTGGGAAATGTGATTTTACCTCAGTGAAAAATTTTAGACACAGAGGATTAGTAATTTTAGATATATAATAGAAACAGTAACAGGAATTTCTGCAGAAGAAATCAGTAAATTAGGGTTTCCTGTTTCGGGATCTTCCCTCCACTATTTTCAGAAAAGGAGTACATTGGACAGCTCCATTTGAATAGATCTATCTGTTTGTCCAATCAGATCTGAAATTTCCAAGTTTTGAAAATTAGGGTTTCTGCAACAAACCCTAGATCAGTGAACTCCGGGACAAGGACGGACACCTCAAATCGGTAAGATCTAATCTTTTGTATTTCCATTTGATGTTCTCATTTCAATATGATCTATCACAATAGCTTGATGATAAGCTTGGTGAAGTTGAAAACTTCCAAGCATATAAGTATTTGATCTCTTTGAAGAAACTATATTGGACACCTACATGAGTATAGAGGTTCTAGTTTTAGAGGGAGACGAGGCCAAAGAAGACATCATGCTCATGCTGCAGAGGATGATGAACCATCCAGAAAGAGATCCATATATGAAAGTGAATATTATTCAAGCAAGGATGAATATGTTCTGATATCAGCTCTCACAGGTAACATTACTCATGGAAATGATGATTGGCTTATAGACAGTGGGGCTTCCAAACAGATGACAGGATTCAAGGAATCCTTTGTAAGACTGTCAGACATGAATCACCTCACAAGGTGAAACTAGGAGATGACTACCAATATCTAATAAAAGGTAGTGGGGAATCTTCATACAAGCTATACTCTGGTAAGTCTCTAACAATGAAAGAAGTATTTTTTGTTCCAGGACTTAAGAAGAATCTTCTATCCATTTCAGCCTTGGATGCAAAAGGAATGTGGGTTGCATTCATCAATGGTCAAGTCATCATGTGGCCAAAAGGAAAGAAAATTGATGATGCGGTAGTGATTGGAGAACAAGAAGGAGGCTTGTACAAATTGAAGGGTCATCCAGAACAAGCCTTGATCCATGATACGGTAGAGCCAAATGAGCTTTGGCATAGAAGGCCTGCACATGTGCACTATAGAGCACTACCTATTGCATTCCAAACAAAGAATGATGGAGTTTGCAAAGGATGTGCAAAAGGGAAGAATACAAAGAATACATTTCATAGCAGCAAAAGCAAAGCCAAAGGCATTCTAGAAATCATCCACTCCGATGTATGCGTTCCAATGTCATCAAACTCACTAAGCGGGTATGCATACTATGTTTCTTTTATTGATGATTTTTCTAGAAAGACATGGATTTACTTTATGAAAAACAAAGATGAAGTGTTCAACAAGTTCAAAAAAATTCAAAGCCTTGATCAAGAACCATAATGAAAAGAAGATCAAGACCATTCGATCAGATAATGGTGGAGAATTCACTTCGAATGAATTCAAAGAGCTATGCAAAGAAGCAGGGATTAAGAGGGAGTTGTCAACTCCTTATAATCCATAACAGAATGGGGTTGCAGAATGGAAGAACAGAATTTCAAGCTATTTGAAGGGAAGAACAAAAATCAGCATATGACCTAAAGAATCTAGTTGAAGAATGTGAAGATCTAGAATGCAAAGACCATGCAGTCATAAAAGTCTCTCAAATCAAGAATAACTTGAAGCGATAAAAGAAAAAGTGAAGAATGCATAAGTTGTGATGGCCACCTTGAATGGCCTCCCAGGATCGTAGGATTCATTCATTTGAGGAATGTGTGCCAGAAAGAAGTGATTACTTTTAGCGAAATCTAGGAAGAAGAAGAAGCTCGACTCATAAGAAGAGAAGAGAAGATGGGAGCAATTGAAGATCAAGCTCTCACCATCCAAAGAAGATACCTCAAGCAATGAGGAATACGAAGATCTCAACTCTTGAAGAACTTCTTATCCACCATAGCATTTGGATAAGAAACGATGCTATCATGAATGAAGAAGACGATGAAGCTGAAGACTCAAGAAGGAGTATACCCACGAAACAAATAAAGATAAGTATTCAATTGTCATTTCATGATATTGTTTTGTTATGCATTTGTTTATATTCAGTTATTGTATTATGCATGATAGGATGTTTGCATTAATGATAGTATACTACTAATATGCATGTGATGGGTAAGTAGCTCATGGTGCTATACAAATTCTCCATTGCTACTTATCCAGAATGAAACCTCTTTGCTGACATATTGGATTAGTGCACAATCTCAATGTTGTCCTGGTAGAGATGGAAGGCATCTAGAAAGTTTCAGTGAGATATGGATGAATGTTGTATTGGCTAAAGTAGTTGCATGATCATATATTTATGCATAAGAACTTGCTAGTATAAATATTCTTTATGAAATGTTTCTAACCATACAATTGCATTTGACTTGTAGGAAATACCGCATACATAATCACCTACAAGCAAAGAAGAAAGAAGACTTGTTCCGAAGAACAAGTGACGACAGTTCAAAGACAAAGAATAATATGACGAGTGCAGTGACATCATTGATGCAGAACCTTCTAGCCACCAAGAAGAAAGGGAAGACCAGTTCAAGAAGAATGATGTCAGGGTGCAGTATCAAGACCTGAAGAGAAGTTCATAGTTCCATCATGCAGTACAGTGGAAACATCGTGGGATACAAAGCAAGATTCATAGCACAAGGCTTCTCACGAAAAGAAGGCCTAGACTACGAAGAGACATTTGCAGCCAGTAAGAGTTTAAACACATACATGATGAGATTGATGAAGATCTTAACCTTTGCTACAAGGTTGAAGATGCAAGTCTAAACACTAGATGGTCACATAGAATATTAGTAGCATAGGAAGCTACTTGTCACTCCGGTATAGAATGTTTTTAGTGCATAGAGCACAGAAGACAGAGGGAGTATGATGCTTCGCTTTAGAGGGAGTGACTACAGAAGATCTAAGGTTCGCCATGATACGACAGGATGGGTAGATTACTGATGACTCTAGGATTTACTAAGAGTAAAGCGGATTCCAACCTTGGCTTCAAGGTTGAAGACAGAAGACTAGTGATGCTCCTGTTATGTGTCAATGCACTATTGTTCTAGGCATGGAGGTGTGGCAGAGTACAGATGGGATCTTCCTTGGGCAAGGGAAGTATGCAGTAGAGATCCTG
>LPNX010717943.1:154519-166220 GCA_001517045.1 Pseudotsuga menziesii
CACTGCAGACTCATTAGCCCCTATGGAACACTTTTTGTCTTTTGATGTATCATTGACCATCCCTAAAAACATTAGAAAAATGATATACGCGGCCTTTTCCCCAATAACCGCGTACATACGCAGATATTCCCTCTATAGTCGCATACCCAAAATCCTTTGGAGTGTTCCTTGACTTGGATTTGACTCATATGACTCCTGGCCTTCCATATGCCTTGAGATCGCACGGATTCGACCTTTCAGTATCACTTTGAAAAGCTATATAAGGAACCCTTGAGACATTGAAAGCATAAGAGAGAATTGAGAGTACCGAAACTATAGTCCATTGTTGCCAGAACTTATGCTTGAGTCTGCATCCCTTTGTCCCTTGGAGCACTGTTGTGTTCTTCCCAAGCTTTCCTTTTGTTAGTAATCTTGCTATCAGAGTGATGGAGGATTGAGGTGGTGGAGGCCCAAGTGGGGGATTCAGTTTCTCCAGTTTGCAGACGTGCCGTCAGAGGTTGTCACTTGTAATCTCTGATTCATATTAATAGAAATATCTTTTCCTGTCCAGTAATGTGTATTTGAATGAATATTGTATCCATTGGAATATGTCAAATGCTTTTACATTATTGATTATATATGCTAGAATAGATCTAACACCATGAAATATAGTATGTTTGTATTGTTTACTTATTGTTGAGGACGTGCTATAACAAGTCAAGCTGAATATTGGAAATCTCAACAGGGATCTACTTCAACCATCCGGAATAAGGTACGAGGTTCGATCCTTTAGTGTTAGATGTTTTTATTTCTATTGCATATTGGGAAAGATTGATTTTTGGAGTCTAGCTGTCTGTTGTGGTACCCCAAGCCATAGGAATTTATCTCTGTAACAGTGGTCCAATTCCAACTAAGGCCATGAATGCATCCTGGTATGTTCTTACCTTCATAGATTACCTTTCAATATTTATATGGGTCTACTTACTCAAAAAGAAATGGGAAGTCTTTGAAAAAATTATTGATTTTAAAGCTTCTATTGAGACAGCTACTAGGATAAAGATAAAAGCTCTCAGATATGATAATGTAGGTGAATGCATTAAATCAGAGCTTCTACAACTTTTTTCATAAAATGGAATCAAGATCCAGCACATTGTTCCCTACACACCTAAGCAGAATGGTGTAGCAGAAAGGAAAAACCGAGGACTAAAAGAGATGACAACCTGTATGCTTGAGTCTAAATATTTGGATGCAAATATTTGGGATGAGTCTATGAATGTTTCTACACACATTCATAAAAGGGTCCCACACTCAGACATTAAAGGGAGAACACCTTTCAAATCTTACACCGGTCACAAGCCCGATGCGTCCAATCTCAGGGATTTCGGGTCCATTGCATGGGCTAGAATTCCACTAGATGGGAGAAAATATATGGATCCTCATAGTGTTGAGTGTATCCTCATTGGTTATGTTGAAGAAGAAAAAGGATACAATCTCTTGAATATAATAAATAAAAATATACTCATTGAGAGAAGTGTCAGCTTTGAAGAACCTCTTCAAGATATGAAACTAGTGGAGGAAGAAATTGCAAAACCACTTCCTCTTTCTGATGGAGATTCTGGAGATGAAAATGAAAGTATGTGCTATGATATTTCATATGTAATTTTTTATATCAGTTAGCATGAAATATCAGGTTCTGAATCAGTTCCGAAAGATCCCACTCATCTACCAAAATGGGCATAAAAGACTCTTTCCTCTGCTGGGTCAAACATTGGAAATCCTATTGATCTAAGGAGAACTCGAGAAGACTATCAAAGAGTAGGTATTTATCTTTCATGCAATGATCCTTTGTTTTATAATAAATGATATATTCTGATTGGATCTGATCTGAAATCATGTTATCATGCACATCATGATCCTAGATGGCAAGCTGCTATGGATCAATATTATCAATCTCTTCAGAAAAATGCAACCTGTGAGGTAGTTTCTCTTCCACTTTGGAGGAAACATACTCAATGAAAATGGGTCTACAGAAATAAGGTTGATGCATATGGATCAAACTGAAAATATAAATCTTTGTTTTTTTCAAAAGACGTCTCACAAGTTCAAGGAGTGGACTATAAAGAAACCTTTGCACCTATGGAAAAATGGATTCTATTCGGCTAGTTGTGGCCATTTCCACATCCAAACATTGGAAGGTGCACCATATGGATGTGAAGAGTGATTTTATTCATGGATAATTGCAAGAATAAATCTACATGAATCATCCTAAATGGTACATATCAGACCCAACATTAGTTTGCAGAATTTGGAAATCATTGTATGGCTTAAAACATGCCCCAAGAGCTTGGTATGCAAATATGGACTAGTTTCTTCTATCACAAAAATTTGCAAGATGTAAGTATGATACAAATGTGTAATTTCAGCAATATGAAGGTAATTTTCTGATTATAGTTTTTTATATTGATGATTTATTAATTACATGAAGCACACTTGATTCAATTAGCTTCATAAAAACCGCTTTACATGAAGCGTTTGATGTGAGTGATCTAGGCATGTTGAGGCAATTACTTGGCAGAGAAATCACTCAGGATTTTGAGGGGATAATGATCACCCAATAAAAGCATGCTTCAAAACTTCTAATTAGGTTTTTTATGGAAGAATGTAAGGAAGCACCTTTCCCATTCCTCTCAGGAATCAGGCTTGAGAAAGGAAATTCTACATCAGTGGTGGATTCCACTATCTATCGACAATTGATTGGAAGTCATACTTGACACATTCATGACCTGATATTTGTTATTCCATGAATGTTGAATCAAGGTACATGAAATAGCCTCATGAACTTTATTGGAGGGAATCCAAGAGGATTCTACAGTACGTGTAGGGCACTAGAGACTTTGGCATTCACTATGATGCAGTTTCTGATCTAGATTTGGTAGGATTCTATCACATACCCCAAATTGCAAAAACATTTAATGTTTTAGAGACATTATGTTATAGTTTTATTATAAAGTTTCTAATTAATGACCAAGTGGGGTCAAGGATAACTGCATTTAATTGTTGAATATTTTATTATTAAATAAATGAAAGATGAGACAACAGCTTAAGGAGGCTGTTAAATGAGTGTTTTACTGGCCACTTCGTGGAATAGGATAGGTTGAGAGCAGATTGACATTTGGTAGCATCCTCAAACTACTTCTAACTGTTGTAGGAGGAAACTTCCCTATTTTTGTGTTCATGTTCCCCAAGAAAGTGGAACAAGAGCAGGTGGCTCATTAAGTGAAAACTGACCCAAAATACCTAGGCATGCTAATAAAATTTCCCATTGAATTCAGCTGAGGCTGCTCATTCTTTACTTGTGAAAATTCTGAGTGAAATTAGTGCACAAGAAATTCGATGGAGGGGACTAACTGAAGTTTTTGAGTGAAAAGTGATAAAGTTCTGAACTAGTGTAGCTGATATAAGCTGAGTTCATACTGCTACAAGCAGAACATATTACTGCTGATTACTTAGTAGAGTTGTAGAGGTTTTCTAAAACCGTTCTCTCACCCAGTGCTTTCAACTAGGTGGACTAGTAGACAGGATCGGGGGTCCTAATATTTGTAGTTAAGCTATCTTCATGACTTGGTTGGGAGGAAAAGGCTCCTTAAGTTGTTGTCTCCTTTTCTACATTTCTAGGTTCTACATGTCCTTTCTAATTTCTCTATGCATACTTAGGAACAAGAAGGAATGAATTTAGGAAATAATATGTTATGTGTCTGCTTCATCTGTTATTAGAATTATTGAAGGAAATATTTTACTGTGAAAAGATAGACAAATTTTGGATTAGATATGGATTAGGATAAATGATTAGAGTAATTTCAAATTTTACTGATGGATAAAATACCTAACTGTGTTACTCTAGTACTAGTACAGTAGGTTAGATTATATTCTAATGGATAAATCAAATGAAGAATGCAGGATTATGTTTCTTTACTTTTTACAGATTCTTTGTAAGAATGTTCACGAGTTCCTTAGTTAGAATGCACCTGTTAAAGAAGTTAGACATGAACTATTTCCAAGAAAGATATTTTAAAAACCAGTACACAATCTGTGTAATGGTGCTCCTTTTTACATAGTAAATAAATTACTAGCTATAATCCTAATTATTATAAGTAAACACAGTTATTAAACATTATAAGAACAGAAAAATAAATAAGCAGGAATAGCCAGTAAACAGTAAAGATAAGGTATAGTAGTCATTTAGGTTGGCATAATTATCTAAGCAAATTTCATTAATTCTGTAGGTAAACATCAAATAATAACCATATTATAGTTAACAAAGTAAATGTAGGGTTTAGATTTAAAATAAAAAAATACAAACCCTAAATCTAAGAAAAACTATCAACTAGCATTCTTTTACGAGTCTCTTTTCTAGATTAGGGTTATTTCAGTTTTACCCACATTTTTTTTCTTAAGCAAAAATTCTTCATTTATACTAATACAATTATATATATATTATAAATGCACAGAATTAAATAAAAATTTCACAGAAACAATATTAAAACTGTTTATCTAATATAAACTAAGACAATTTAAGAAAAGTCATTTAAAAAAATTCTTAATCCATTTACACAGTAAAAATTTTGGTTGTATTATCAAACCCTTCTTTTTTATTTATTTCCTTAAACAAATCTTTACTAACAGAGAAGAACTCAAACTCTATTTTAAAACCAATATCCTAAACATTTTCCTCTTTCTAAATAAAATAGAAAATTATGGACTTAAACAGTAATAAAATCTATTCTAAATTATTAAACCAAATTCTTAAACCATCCATTCATCAACACAAGTATTTTAATAGTAAAATATTTATATTAAGTTAAACTTAAAGAAAATTGAAATTTAACCCATTACAGGAAACCCCACAGTCTGCCATCGACCTCGTAAAAACCTCAGTTCATGGCAGAATACAGGAATATCTAACACAGTAAGCCTTTAAAGCTTAAGTAGAATGCAAATATCTTTTAAACCTTATAAAAAACACATTTAAAAATCCCATAGAATTCACGGCTTTAAATCCTGTCCAAAATAATTTCTTGAAAATCAAGTTACGACCAAAAAGGATTCACAAGTTTTTCATCAAAACATTCCAGTCACGGTCAAATGGCCTTTCTAAACAAACATAATACATTATAACCAAAACTGGAGTCACATCTCAATGGAACTCTATCAACCAAAACCCCATACACCCATTGCAGAAGGAACCTCAGGAAAGATTGAGGCTTACCGGGTTGTACGCTAAACGTGGAGTCCTTTCGTGGTGATATGCGGTGTATTCTAGCTCACCACAGCCAATTCAGAAGTCTACAAAAGATAAACACTGGGTATTAAACATTCTTAATTGAAATAACAAACACAGTAAACCTTAAACAATGCAGAAGGGTTTAAATTTAAAAAAATATATACCTAGAGAGTTCTGACCTCAACCGCGTAGATGGTGGCATGAACAGAACCCTAGCCACAAGAAAGAGTATGCTCGAGCAAACAAGTAGAGCTACTGTCAAGAAAACGTCGACAAGATTGTTCAAGCCAAAATCCAAGGCCTTGATGGAACAAAACACCCCATAGTGTTTCAAGACATAGTTCACAATGAAACAACTCACGAAGGAAAGTTCTCATAGAGTATTGCAATGGAAAAGAAGGCTTGTACACATAGTAGTAAAACAATGACAATGGAGGCCGGTTCACATAGAGGTTAAGAAAAGGAATCAATGGGCATAAGGCCATAAGCCAGTGACACTCTCCACAGCAGTGAAAGATAGGAAAAATGCAAAAAATTAGGGTTTTGGGGATGTTTATAGTGAGGTTCCAAAAGTCAAAACCCTTTCTTATAACCATTGACCACGTGGAAGATCAAACAATATTTGAATTGTGGGTTTTTCTCTTTAGTTTCAAAGAGCCCTTTTGGTGTATCCTGCAAACAAGAAGTTAAATAAACCTTCGTTATAATCTATTTCAAAACTCAATAGATTTCTTTGTTACATAATATACATAGCCTAATTTTGAAAAGTTATAATTATCATAATCTTGCTTAAATAGGATTTATAAACTATAGAATGAAAACCATGTAAAAGAGTAGTAATATGTGCAAGGTTTTGGTTTTAAAAATCGTTCTCTAGGTAATGACTTCCACCCATAAACAAAGCAATATTATATCACTTATAACGCTATCATGGAGTCGTCGCATTTACACTTGACCATTACCTAGGTTTTAATAGAACTTATTGTGCACGTTGCTAGAAGTGTCATGGATAATAGACATTTCTTTCATAACCAAGTTATGAAATAATTGATAAGGATTTTACCTTGATACATGTACATATAAATTGTCTTAATGACAAGTAACATTAAATAAGGTAAGATCTAGTTGCAGAACTTACCATTCTATTGAATGCATATAGGTTTGGTTTTAATCTAACATCAAAAAGAAGTAATAAATAATATTATAATTCAAGTTTTTGTTTGCAAAAGTTATGCAAGATCTAGTTGTATGTAGGACATCATGTAACAATAATTGGATAAAAATATGATGTCCTAGGTATAGTCAAAACTAAATAGAAAACATTTATTTCCTATGTTGTGATTTAATTCCCAAGTATTTACGCTTATAAGAAAATAAACAAAAAGTAAAAATACAAATTTGTCGATACCTTCTTTTGCCCAAGCTGTAAAATTTAAACAAATATACTAGCATTTATTTATGCTAGTTGAGATAATTAATCTCGATCCTGAAAATGGATTATAAAAACGTCTTACCTGTAAAAAGGACCTATACAAGAAGCATCATCTCATTGCATTAGTTAAAAAGCTAAGTAAGCCTCAGAATTTAACTGAAGTTCCTTCATGTTTACAAATAGTGAAACAAACTTTAGCACATAGTAAACAAACAAATGTTTCATCTCATGTTACTTCAAATCATCACTTACTAAATCAAATCTTTAATACTGAATTATGAAAGCAAATATTTAGGTATGCAGATCTGGAATTTAATAAAGGAATGAGGTCTAGTTTTAACCTTATTATGTTAATTGTTAACAGTTAAATGTCCCTCTGAAATGGCGACTGTAAACATTTATTGTCATAAGAAAAATTTTAAATTTTTACGAATTTTTGGAGTATTATAGATTCACAAATTTGGATTGGGCTAGAGATAGCATGGATCGAAATTCCACTTCCAACTATGTCTTCATGTTTGTTAGTGTGCCTATTTTTTGGTCAAGCAAAAATCAGGAAATCATTTCCCTATATTCAACAGAGGTAGAGTATTGGGGAGTGGTTAATGCATGCATTCATGCAGTTTGGTTCCAAGTTATTCTAGTAGAGCTTGACATTGGTAGCACCACTTCTACTATCATTTTTGGTGACAATCAGAGTGTTATCAAGATATCGACAGATTCAGTTCAGAGATATAGAACCAAACACATAAAGATCCACATGCACTACATTAGATAGATTTTTCATGATAGAGCAATTGTTCTGCAATATTGCCCCACATATGTGCAAATTGCAGAAATTTTCCCTAAGAGATTCACTGAGAAGAAGTTCTCTTCCCTCCGTTCACTGCTGGGGGTAATTTCCTTCATGGTAAAGACATATTAATTCTTTAGTGTTCAGTTTGAGAGGGGGTTTTCTTTCCCACATGGTTTGTCCTCTTTTCCTCACTTCAATTTTTTTAGCATTTTAGGATTATTTTTGTAAAGCGCGACCTATGGCCTTTCTTGTTGGCGCCCTATTTTTTACTCCTCCACATGATATTATCTTAAGAGGGTGTGTTGGAGTCAATTTCCAACCACACATCATTATTTCGATTATTTTGTCCTAATTTATCACTTATCTTAAGTTTTGACTCAAACATGTGACTGCATCAGCAAAATGGATCTCCTCCTTCAATCAGAGAGCCTAATTGAGCCTCCTCCTTCAATCTATGAGAAAATATAGATTTATCTACATGAGTTATGCACCCCACTCAGTCAACTGGGAGCTACTTCACCTACTTTTCAGTTAATTAAAGTGGTAAAGGAGCATTTCCCATGATTTGTTCTTATTTATGGTTCAAATGTAGTTAGTTAGAGTATTAAAGGATACCTCGCCTAAATTTGGTGACTCGGTTAAGTTTAAATCACCTAAATAAAATCATAAAGGCACCTCCACTTACTTCTTGGCATGCATTTGAGTTATATTCAGTTATACTCAGTCCAAACTGCCTCCGAGTCAGTTAGAGTCAATTATGTTGGAGTTAAGTGGTTAACTAATGTTCCAAGTGGTGTTTGACTAACAAGTATATCACTCTTATGTACTCATTTCTAATGAACTCTATTTGATTTGGATAATTTCATGGCTATTCATGCCATTGTATTGCATTTTAATCTATATCTTCTTATTAATTATTAAGGAATAAACATCTGCAAGTATTTTGCACTGTTTCTGGGATTTCATTGAGAAAAATGATCTATTTCATCTGTAGTAACTTTTGTCTTGGTTCTAATATTGATGTGCCTCATTTTTATAGCACATTGGATGAACAAACACAACCAAATGAGGAATATTCTCATGTAAATGGTTTGCAATAATAACATGTGCATAATAGACAATCACACAATTCTTGAAGGAATATGTAATAATATCATAGCATGCATCACCCTTACCTATTGTCACCAACAAATGTGATTGGCACTTATGTTGTTTTTTCTTACCACAAAAACCCACCAATGTATCACTCTTTGCTACCCACCTGACATATTTTTTCACAACAATTTCATCTTCAGCAAGGAATACGAGAATTGGGACCTCTATACTATGTTTGACTTTATAAGAAGCATAAACTTTTCCAATTGCCTAAAAAATGTACTCTTTCTCCCCTGGGATATATGTCAATTATGTTCTAACTTGCATCAAAGTCATAGATATCGAAGGGCCATCCATATTCAAGCTAACAAAGCTATGTAATCTAGGACCTCCCCATAACTTAATCATCTCATAAATGGATTTAGTGGATGCACTATACCTTCTCCATGACTTTGAATGAACTAGGTTGTGAAATATATCTTGAACAAATTCCCAAACTGCATATTTACCTTGTAATTTTCCTTTCTTATGAGACTCACACACATCCTTACAAAACCTGAACACATCCTTCCTTCCTGCAGATTCAAACAAATTTCCCCTTTAGGCCTCATTCTAATAGACAGTGTAGCAACCTTTGTCCTCTCCCACCAAAGAGAATATCACATCGTTAATCTATGTGTAGCATTTGTGTCTCTTGCAATAATTTTGAGTTTAGTTTGAGTCAAATGGTCCAACCTTCTCCCTTTCCCTGTATCTCTCCCATGTCTTTTGATGTTTATCCTTGATCCTTGATATAAACGCATCTGAAATTCATCACAATTAGGTATCAGCTTACAAAAATTTCATGTTAATGAATTAAAAGGGATTACTACTTCAGAACACTCTAGCAATGAATATGGCTGTATGTATCGTTAATACGTCATTCAATACTATAATAACATAGTGTTCTCCTGGTATGTTTCTCTATGGCCCACATTTTTCCACCACATTGGTCATCAATTAGAACCTTTGTTTCCAATCTCTCCCCTCTTCTATTAAGTTAGGGATCCCAATACCCCCAAAATAGTAATATTAGGGGAGGAAATTGTCCTAGAGTAAGATGAAAAAACACATTGGTAAATGATCTACTAAATGCTACTAACAAGTAATAACAAATAAAGTAATGTGCAAATTCAAATTCAAATTCAAATTAAATCAAAACTTGGGTAATTAACACAACTAAAGTGGAAGCTTGTGAACTTGTAGAAACCCCATCTAATGGTGATGGTAGTGATGGGATCAAGAACTTAGTCAAACTTTATTGGGACTTATAATTGGTAGGATTCTTTGGTCTCCCAACTGTTCCACTCAACACAACGGTATCATGTGAATCCTCATTAGTAGTAGTAGTTTGCTTCTTTGATTTCATGTGTTCATTTAGAGAACTGACAATATTACCACTTGTAGGCACCAAAGAGAACCATCTATTTCATTGTGTACATTCCACTCTTACTTTTTTCTTGTCCTCATAGTTTGCAAGTGTTGCTTCCACCACCTTGAAAAAATTAGGCTCTTGAGTTTGGTTGAAATCATGTATAAGTTTGATTGCTTTATCAATATCAAGTTGGTCTCTAGCCATTGTTGTTTTCTTTTCTCTATTACATGAAGGAATTTCATTAATTCCCAACATTTAAATGCAATGTTGATGGGACCCTGTTTTCATATGATTGTTTTTGAAGTTATGAATTGTTCACACTGCTAAGGATACTTCCCCCGTACCATTATAAATGCCAGAAATTTCACAACGGATATTTATATTAGGTTTTCCATTTTCTGAATATACCTTGAGTAATAGCTTTTCCTTGACAAACTCTTCCATTAAAATATTCAGTTTCTGTTCCCAATAAGCCAATGCATTAAGATCAACCAGTACAACTTGTTCCACTGACTCAGACACATGATCAACTCTTGGTTTTTTATGCATAGGTTCCTCCACATCCCCTTCAATGTTTTCAAAGATTGGTGTTCCTTCCATTACATGTGATTGCAATGTTTCAAGAACTAACATGCCTATTTTCCTCTTAATTCCTATACTTGTTGTTGTAGGTTTCCTTTTTTGCTCTTTCTTTGAATTTAAAGGAATTCCAATTGGGGCAATAAAATCAAAAGGATATTCAATGATTTCATCGTCTACAATTTCAAAACGGATATCAGCATATGTACAATCTTTTCAACACTGGACTTTGCCAAGGGAACAATTCTCTTCACCAATAAAAATTGTGAAGTACACAACATCACTTGGATCCATCTGCATTTCCATCCATGTGTACCTTTTAGTTAGTTAAGAAATGAATAAAAAAAAAATTCACAAGTTAGGATATAATATGGCTACGAAATGAGGTGAGTGCATCGATAAATAAATGAAAAAAAAAGAATCAAACTTACACATAATATTGGTTCATTAATTAAACAAAGAGATGGGAAGCAAGGTATGCAATTTCAATTCCAAACTCTAAGAAGGATGAAGAAATCTTACTATCGGGATGAAACACTTGGAAAAAAATGTATTTTCAGTGGCTTATTCAAATATCCCTCCCCAAACTAAAGAGTCAGCTTCAACGTCTCAAAACATATGTAAACTTCTTTTAATTCATATTGAAGAAAGGATGCATTATATATGCAACCTCTTTATGGCGTTCTGGATTTAGCATATTCTAAGGCAGCAATAAAACTCACAGTTATTGAAGATTTTAAATAATAGAATTGTAAAAAAATCTAGAAAATGTGTGTAGTTGAAGCAAAGGATGAAATGGTTTATTGGCCACTTTTAGTGATAATGCAGAGTGTTGAAATTTAAGATTAGGTTCATATTTGACATAGATAAATAAACTTCAATGCATAAACATAACAAAGTTAGATTCAAAACAGTATTTGTTTCAATAAACTTGATTTGCAATAAAATTTACCATAATTTTCATCTCTTTCAACTTTAACACTCTGTTGGTCATTGTGTTAAAGTTAGTTCAACTTTAACACTCTGTTGGTCACTACATCAAAGTTGGCCATTGAGACGATTCACCAAATTCCATGTACATAATATATCTATATCTATATCTATATATATATATATATCTATATA
>LPNX010717943.1:167153-172153 GCA_001517045.1 Pseudotsuga menziesii
TTATGTATCAGTTTTTACTTGGCAGTCTTTCTGGGAAAGGCTGGTTTTTGAAATTTTATTTTGTTGCGGCGATCCTCCTTTTTTTTTTCTGTGGGAAGAATTGCATGCATAGACAGTTTGTGATCTGTCTTTTGGACAGATTATTATTATTTTTGGATGTAATTGTGGTATTGAAACACTGGAGAGTGCTCACGTGCGAAGATTTCTACTTTTACATAGTGCTATGGGTGGCCTTGGTTTATTGACAGTTTACTATTTTTTGATAATGTATCTTATGGGACTGAACTCATCAACTCATCCTATGTTGACACTTTTATTTTATACTCATATATGCAGAAGTGTATATCTACAAAATGTAATTTTGTCTTTCTTCGGATGATATAAAATTATGCTTTTTTCCAAGGAAAAAAAATAGTACTAAAGAATCCTAACCATTATTTGAATCGGCCTTATACTCAGATACTTTTAAGTTTGATCTTGTCACTGAAGGGACAAGTCAATTTGGGTAAAAAAATTATGTACCTTGACAAAGAGAGAGTTAAAGAAGAAGTAAATAGACCTCATATTCTTCAATAAAATTAGCAGCACAGTCATACATAGTACAATCATACTGACAAGAGACACATAGTCACACTGTTGATAGGGACTTACACAGTCAAGTGAAGGTGGATCATGTTGAGAAGGAATGAAGTCACGTTGCAAGGTAGGTATGAAGTCACATTGGTGTATACACGATCGTAGGTATAAGAGAAGTCACACAAGTGTAAACAAAACCACACTAGGATAGAGACCGCGAGTAGGGAAATCATGTTGGTGAAAGATATAACCATGCTAGGTTCGTGGGATAAAGAATCGCGCTGGTGTAAGAGTAAGACAAAAATCACTCCGGGTAAGAGTAAAACCATGCTAGGATAGAGACCCCAGATATGATAGAAATCATGTTGGTGCTAAGGAACAATTATACTGCAAAGAGTGGTCACTCTACATGAAAGAGAAAATCACGTTGGTGTTTACGTTGTGGAGGAATCACAGATTCTATTGGTGCTGAAGGATAAAACATGCAGAGGAAGAAGACATGAGATCATGTTGAATAAGAAAATATGCCGAGGAAGAACAATCATGAGATGTTAGGAGAGAGAAACCCAGTCATGCTAGACAAAGAGAACATGATCAGATATATTCTTATAATTTCAAATGCATTTTTATAAGGTTCTAGGCTAAAATATTTACAAAGGTCCAAAAATAATAATAAAAAGTCAAAAGGTAAAATAACAAAGGTCCAATGTTTTTATAATAAAACCATAAAGTAAAGGTTTTATAATAAAACCATAAACAATAAGTAAATGCACTTAGGATAGTGTACCAAATAAAGTCCATAAAGTAGGAGTCATCATAATTAAAGGTACACACAAGTACGAGTGCTAGGACCAAGTAAGATAAAGAGCCAAGAGTCAACCAAGGGGGTCACAAAAAAACAACCCACATACCCACAAGATAAGGTGAACCATAAAATGTGGACAAACAAATCCTTTAGGAATAACAAGACCAGTAACCTTTTCTCTCTCTCAAGGTACATTGTTTTATATATTTTTATCATCACTGTATAAGGGAAATATCCAAACTGGATGGTACAACCCTTAGGTACTCAATACTTCTCCTAAGGGTTAGGTTCTACGGAGATCATAAAGGGGTGGCCAGTCCCTTGACAAGCAAGCTAGAAATAACCGATTAAGAGAGGGGAAATAACCCATCATTATATTCCATTCTTAAAGAATGGATCTCATCCCTAGGATGATTTTTAGTCCTGTAGTGAATCATGTTGATCTACCCCTGGACCGTGACTGAGTCCTTCATTCACCCAGGGAATGGTCCTTAGTACTAAGTTGAGCTTCAGTCTCAGACTAAAATTTGATAAGATACCTGTAGGATGTACTTGGACATCGTGTCCCTGGTCCCAGACCATAATATGTATCTTCCTCTACCTACAAGATATACTTGTACATTGTGTCCCTAGTACCATACTAGAATACCCTAGAGGAACATAGGGGCCCTAGCCTAATGCTAGGGGATTTTCCATGGAATCAACCTGCTTGGTCCTAGACTAGGAACCCCAAGAGATTACTATGTGCCTAGGGTACTTTCTAGGGTCTTACTCTGCCCTAGTTAAATGACTAGGGTACCATCCTTGCTGAGAATGGGTCTCCCAGTTGCACTAACTTTAACATAGAGTTTTACAAATATGGTATGCATCACATTAGAATGATACGAGAACTCTTTATTCTATTTATGGATACTGATTTTAATATTTTTTTGTGTCTTGCAACTGTTTCAGTTGGAATCTTCCTTTACAGGGTGCAAGGTCTTCACCACAATTCGAGTGGGTCCAAACCAAGTGGGGATGAACCAGTGAGCGAGTCCAAACCATGAGGAGATTAATCAACTTATTACACACAATTACCCAACCATTCAAATCTATGGAAGGGGTATCATTAATCTTCCAATTACTTGCTTATGATTGCTCCGACATTTATTCTTCTTGCTTAGTTCCAAGCCTGCAATGTTGTAATTTTATCTAAATCTTATCTTATAGGAATTCCACTTTTAACTCTTACAAGTAGGGACCCCTTTCTTTCTAGAAGGTATTTTTTTATTGTATTTATAAAAAAGTATTTGGAGCCTACAATTTAAAAGCTTCACGGTCAAGATTCTTGGTTATCAATTGGTGTATATTTCAACTAAACTTGTTCCCAAAGGCACCCAGGACAACAAAAATTCTTCATATTCTTGGTTATGAGTGATAATTATAAGGTTTTCACGAGGTGGGAAAAGAGCCCATAATTACTCCATCATGCCTAGAACTACTTGAAACAGGCCCAAAATTGCTAAACCTCCTTGCTTCCTACTGATATTTGTCCACTTGATCAACCTAGGATACCAAAAGTGTGCCCAAATTTGCTTGAAGGAGAGCTTGGAGATTGTTTCTTCTACTAGCAGTTATACTACTATGTTGAGATCAACAAATTAAGTCTAATAGAAAACCCAATCTACTGTCTCTAACATTCAGTCCCAGATCCATGTGATTTATGATATTAAGAGGATATCTGATCAATAATATAACAATCAAATCTAAACCAATGAGTATCATCATCTATTAGGTCCACGAGGGTGTCACTGACGGACCAATACCATATCACGTATGTTCATATTGGGGGATTAATAATTATTAAAAAACAAAACATTATATTAGGGTCATATTTAGGGTTGAGGGGTTTATTTTATGTGAAAAATAAATATGCAATATTTAGGGGTTTATTTTATCAAAATGAGTGGAAAAGCAACACAAAGGAGCAGGGGAGCATAAGTATTTTGAGAGGTCGACGGTTGTAGAGCATTGGGGTTAGTACTGAAGGGATTAGCATTGTAAAGACAACAATTATAATCGAAATCACAAAGCACAAGCACCTCTAAGTGATGTTAGTACTGAAGGGATTAGCGTGGAAAAATATTTTATTGAAGCACTTGTGACTTACCGCAATGACTTAAATTAGGTATTTGTGAGTTTCTATATATAACAACTTCAAATTAAAAAGTAAATACACAAAGCACTCACACACCTCACTATGAACAACCTGATAAAATTATGTTGTTTTTAGTGAATTTTGATAAATTAAATTCAAAGACTTGGTTTGCATGCAGTCGGCCTATATAAAAAAGGTTCATCCATTATGTTCAAATCCATGGGCCTGGCAACTAGTGCACCAAGTTTCCCAAACTTGCAGGTTTTATTTTCATTCGTACTATATTACTATGAATATTCAACCTTAATCTACTATTATATTATAAACAAAGAATTATTTTACTGGGAATCCATCCAGGGTGTGTGCAAGAAGTTGAGGGTCTCTTTTGGCGCGTTAGATGCAATACAAAACTGAAAAAACAGGCATCCATCAACTTGCATGGATATTTTGAGACACTTACACAATGAATCTTGCGATAAGTAAAAAACAAGAAATGTAGGAAATTGAATGACCTTTCCAAATATATATTTTTTTTCTACTGAAAATGCTGTTAACTATCTAAAGTTAGATAAATTTTAATGAGCACTTTTTATTTTTCGGACAAATTATAAGGTATATGTTTTTGTGGGTGTAGCGTCTGAGTGTCTAAATGATGGAATAAACTTACGAAAACCGGTATACATATAGAGAAAATATAGGACTAGTGCACGACTATTTTTCCAATAATAAAAATAATTTTTTTAGTTTTTTTTAAAATTATCTAAGAGATCAAACCTCGAAAACGGTACGTCAATTGTGGGTGTAGAATTTGAATGCCTTAATGCAATTATTTGGAAATGGGTTTTTTAGAGCATGTAGAGGTTGGTGTTCTTTAGTGCACCATACAATTTTTTTTTTAAATGGTTGAGAAACGAAAGAGATATGGATGAAACACTACCAGTGTGTTTTTTGAGTTGAGGAGTGATGACAGAAGATAAATAAGAAAAAAATAGAAAAAATTATGTATTCTTGTTAAAATTTACATATTTAGAATCTGCAAAAAAAAAACATATCTGTTTCTAAAATATCATAAAAAATGGAGGTGTGCAGCATAATCAGACGAATCGCTAAACACGAGCATATTGAAAATTTGGATATAATGCTGAATTAGCCATGGTTTATCATACTCCAAGGCACAGGCATGTTGAATCCGAAGCAAAGTACAAAGCAGACACATAGGCATAGGAATTCAATGAAAGCATGGGTGGAGGCTCGGCCTTATCATTTGGAGGGACTAAATTTTTGAATTTAAAGAATACGCGAGCACGATTTAGTTAAACAAAAATGCGTGCGCATTGTAAATAAACAAAACATGTGCGCGTTATATACAAACAAATCGCGTGCGCGTTTTGTAAAAACAAAAAAAGCATTCATCTTGATCATCATGCTCATCATCATCATCATCATCATCATCTTCATCTTCATCATCTTCATCTTAATCAT
>LPNX010717943.1:179345-192369 GCA_001517045.1 Pseudotsuga menziesii
TTGACCAGTTGCATTTCATTCCTTACAAAAAAAACTTGATATTGAGATCATTTTGCGTCAACAGGTACAAGTTAGTGTCTTCGTCAAGGAATTTATTGAAAAGACACGTCAATATGTTCAGCATGTCCACTTGGCACGATGGCAGGATGGGAAGTTTAGAATATGTAGAGATACATTTCCTCGTGGTACTATACTTTCAGTTGTTGATTTTGCCGAGAACTACACTCTGCAACCTCAAAATGAGATCCAAATTCAGTATTATCACTCTGAGCAGGTTTCCTTGATGGTGCATATCACATATAGGCATGGCCCAAACAGTAGTGAAGAGCAAAGAGAAATTCTAAAGGAATATCACTTCTACATAAGTGATGATAGGTGCCATGACTTCCACTATGTACGCCATTGCTTCATCATGTTCTATGATCATTTGAAGGGTAGGGACATACAGATGGATCGACACTGGATTTGGTCTGATGGATGTGCTGGTCAGTTCAAAAATGCACACATATTTCAATGGTTGTGTTCATTGCATAAAAACTACAAAGTTCCGCATATGTGGAACTATTTTGAGACTGGGCATGGTAAAGGAGAGCATGATGGAGCCGGAGCATGTGTCAAAAGAACCCTATGAAGAGAGGAATTTAAATTATCTACAATATCTACTATTCGAAATGCTCAATCTATAGTCAAGTGGTGCACGTCAGTAATGGGAGAGGAATCAGCTATGCGAGCAGAATCCACAAGAAAGAGACATGTGGAGAGATTTTTTTGGGAGGTGGTAGACATAGATCGTTCACATGCATGGGAATGCAAGACTGTTCCTGGGACTCGTGGCTTTCATTCGGTTCGAAGCTCTAATAACCCAGTATTTGAAATTTGGACCAGAAAACTCGCTTGTTTTTGCCCGCCTTGCTGTGATGGTGACTGGGATGTGTGTGAATTATTGGGTTGGGTTGATGGATGGGATCGCATATCACTTCCACTTGATCAACGTGCAATTGTTGAGTTAACTCCGTTGGAAGAATACCAATCATCTATTTCTATAGATTTTGATCATGTATCAGACCTTGTACAACCTGGTATGATGCATTTCCTTAACATTTTTTTGTAAAATTTACGTAGTTTTGAAACTCACATTAATGGCCTTGTATCACACGAAAAATATTTGATCATATACCTACAATCATACTATGCAGAACACATATACGCAGTGGTTGCCTCAAAAGATAGTGAATGGGGTGGTGATTACTGGTTGGCACGTTGTATAGAGGGAAAGAAAACCCTCATTATGTCCATGACTGATGATGAAAACAACCACTTGTCCATCGGGTCTATGGTTGTTAAAAGTGAATATCTTACACATGACAACAATGCAAGAAAGAAGGGTGGATATGTTTACAGGGATTACAAACCAGGTGCAAGTGTGTATCACTTTACCAACTTAATCATTGGTACAAACCTCCAGGTACGAACAATGCCTAGTCGGAATTCATCGAAGGTACGCTACTTCTTACCGGATACAAAGCACGAGAGACTAATGGAGACCATCATTATAAGAGATGATCCGAAGGGCTTGGTTGTATGATAATAGGTGGGATCTAGCATGATGAGGTATGTATCATTATTGTAATTTTCCCATGTATGTTTCTTATGAATATGTCAATTTTGTGTTCTTGTACACTACTTCTTACCAGATACATAGCACGAGAGACTAATGGAAACCATCATTATAAGAGATGATCCGGAGGCCTTGGTTGTATGATATTAGGTGGGATCTAGCATGATAAGGTATGTACGTCATAATTTTAATTTTTCTATGTATGCTTCTTATGAATATGTCAATTTTGTGTTCTTGTACGCTACTTCTTACCAGATACATAGCACGAGAGACTAATGGAGACCATCATTATAAGAGATGATCTGGAGGCCTTGGTTGTATGAAATTAGGTGGGATCTAGCACAATAAGGTATGTATCATAATTTTAATTTTCCCATGTATGTCAAGCTAATGTTGTTTATAAATATGCCAAAAAATTCTCTTGTATGTCAAGTTAATGAACATGCCAAATTTTACGTATGATCAATAAACCATATATATCAATATTGTCAATGATTTTAGCTGATATATACAACTAGGATGATGGAAACAAGATGCCAAAACGATAACCCTACCTAGGAAACCCTAATCCTAACCCTAATCTTATCTTACTGTCACAGCTCAATTCAAAATCACTCTAATGTCGAACTCAACTTTTTCAAATCCGGTGGACTTATGCTTCAAATCATGTTGATTCACAAAGTTGACTTTAGTGTGCATGTACTGAGATCATTGAAACCTTTAAATATAATAGTTTTTCATATGTTATTTCTGTGCTTAGGCAATCATACTTATAGATGAAGCATTATATATATTTCATATGAAAATGCATTGCGCATAGTCCTTAGTTTAATTATGGTCATTATTCATGTTTGTATATCGAAAATATTAATGTGTTTCAATCAAGTAAACACTTTTACACCATACATTTGAAATCCCACTTGACATTTGTGTTTGCAAGTATATGATACCTAGTACGTTGTTATGATGCAAGTGCAAAGTAACATCAAAATGTGATATACCTTGGGTATTTATTAGTTGGTTTCAATGCAATACATTGTATTATGGTTTAAATTTGGTGATTTACATCCCATATTGCCTCCTAACAAAGCTTTTTCCTATAGACACAATGATTATGATTGGAATGTTTTTTGGATTTTCAAGAATGGGAGTGAATGTCATGCAATATGGAATTATAATGATGGAAACCTAATTGGGATTTAATGGACACATTTAATATTACAAGAACCTAATTTATTTGATGTGATCCGTTGATTTGGATCATTTTGGTTTTCTAAAAAGGCTAGAGTTCAATGTAAGCAATTTCTTATTGTAATTAAATACTAAATTATAATATGTAATAATCAGTTCTATGCAGTTTTCAAGCGTTCCCACATAACACATGCCTAAACACACTTGCACGACCCACGGGAAGCCCTTTTTTATGCACGGTTTCCATTCTATGCCCCGGGTAGGGATTTGACAGGTGTCCCTGAAAGCCTGTAGGAGGTCGGATTCAACATGCCACAGAATCATGACCGTTGCTCAGATCGACGAACCATCAGCTTCGTTGGATTCAAGACATTAGGATAGTGCTTGGGTGGCCCTCTAATCTACTTCCATGGAGAAGAGACCATTATTTTGGTCAATTTTGGAAACTAGGGTTTTGCTCGGTAAGTGAATGTGAATTTTTTGCACATGGGGGTCAAATTCGCATATTGCTCGACCGTGAAGGTGTGGCTAGTGTTGCCACATAACTCATGCCTAAACACACTTGTACGACCCACCAGAAGCCCTTTTTGATACACGATTTCCATTCTATGACCCGGGTAGGGATTCAACAGGTGTCCCTGAAAGCCTGTAGGAGGTGGGATTCAACGTCCCACAGAATCATGACCGTTGCTTGGATCGACGAACCATCAGCTTCGTTGGATTCAAGACATCGGGATAGTGCTAAGGTGGCCCTCTAATCTGGTTCCATGGAGAAGAGACCATTATTTTGGTCAATTTTGGAAACTAGGGTTTTGCTCAGTATGTGAACGTGAAATTTTTGCACATGGAGGTCAAATTCGCATATTGCTCGACCGTGAAGGTGTGGCTAGCGTTCCCACATAACACATGCCTAAACATTCTTGTACGACCCATCGAAAGACATTTTTGATACACGGTTTCCGTTCTATGCCCCGGGTAGGGATTCAATAGGTGTCCCTGAAAGCCTGTACGAGGTGGGATTCAACGTGCCATAGAATCATGACCGTTGCTTGGATTGACGAACCATCAGATCTGTTGGATTCAAGACATCAAGATAGTGCTAGGGTGGCCCTCTAATCTGGTTCCATGGAGAAGAGACCATTATTTTGGTCAATTTTGGAAACTAGGGTTTTGCTCAGTAAGTGAATGTGAAATTTTTGCACATGGGGGTCAAATTCGTATATTGCTCGACCGTGAAGGTGTGTCTAGCGTTCCCACATAACACATGCCTAAACACGCGTGTACGACCCACCGAAAGCTCTTTTTGATACACGGTTTCCATTCTATGCCTCGGGTAGGGATTCAACAGGTGTCCCTGAAAGCCTGTAGGAGGTGGGATTCAATGTGCCACATAATCATGACTGTTGCTTGGATCAACGAACCATCAGCTCCATTGGATTCAATACATTAGGATAGTGCTAGGGTGGCCCTCTAATCTAGTTCCATGGAGAAGAGACCATTATTTTGGTCAATTTTGGAAACTAGGGTTTTGCTCAGTATGTGAACGTGAAATTTTTGCACATGGGGGTAAAATTTGCATATTGCTTGACCGTGAAGGTGTGGCTAGTGTTCCCACATAAAAAATTCCTAAAAATGCTTGTACGACCCACCAGAATCCCTTTTTGATACACGGTTTCCATTATATGCCTCGAGTAGGGATTCAACAGGTGTCCCTGAAAGCCTGTAGGAGGTGGGATTCAACGTGCCACAGAATCATGACCGTTTCTTGGATCAACGAACCGTCAGCTCCGTTGGATTCAAGACATCGGGATAGTGCTAGGGTGGCCCTCTAATATGGTTCCATGGAGAAGAGACCATTATTTTGGTCAATTTTGGAAACTAGGGTTTTGATTAGTATGTGAATGTGAAATTTTTGCACATGGGGGTCAAATTCACATATTTCTCCGCCGTGAAGGTGTGGATAGCATTCCCACATAACAAATGCCTAAACACGCTTGTGTGACCTACTGGAAGCCCTTTTTGATACACGGTTTCCATTATATGCCCTGGGTAGGGATTCAATAGGTGTCCCTGAAAGCCTGTAGGAGGTGGGATTCAACATGCCACAGAATCATGACCGTTGCTCGGATCAACGAATCGTCAGCTTCGTTGGATTCAGGACATCGGGATAGTGCTAGGGTGCCCCTCTAATCTGGTTCCATGGAGAAGAGACCATTATTTTGGTCAATTTTGGAAACTAGGGTTTTGCTCAGTAAGTGAATGTGAATTTTTTGCACATAGGGGTCAAATTCGCATATTACTCAACCGTGAATGTGTGGCTAGTGTTCCCACATAATACATGCCTAAACAAGCTTGCACGAATCACCAAAAGTCCTTTTTGATGCACGGTTTCCATTATATGCCCCGGGTAGGGATTCAACAGGTGTCCCTAAAATTCTAGAGGAGGTGGGATTCAATGTGCCATAGAATCATGACCATTGCTCGAATCGACAAACCGTCAGCTCCGTTGGATTTCAGACATCAAGATAGTGCTAGGGTGGCCCTCTAATTTTCTTCCATGGAGAATAGACCATTATTTTGGTCAATTTTGCAAACTAGGGTTTTTCTCAGTAAGTGAATGTCTAATTTCTGCACATATGGGTCGGCTTTGCAAATTCCTTGACCGTGAATGTGTGGCTAACGTTCCCACATGGAACCTACCTAAACACACTTGCACAACCCACTGAAATCCCTTTTTGATGCACGGTTTCCACTCTATGCCCCGATTAGGGATTCAATGTGTGTCCTTAAAAGCCCGTGGGAGGTGGGATTCAACGTTCCATAGATTGATGACCGTTGCTCGGATCGATGAAATGTCAGCTCTGTTGGATTCAGTACATCGTGATAGTGCTAGAGTGGCCCTCTACTCTGGGTCCATGAACAAGGGATCATTTTTTTTTGTCAATTTTGGAAACTAGGGTTTTTCTTAGTAAGTGAATGTGAAATTTTTGCACATAAAGGTCAGCTTGAAGGCGATTGTAGATATTCCCCTCATATAAGAGATGTGAGCATTTGTACGGTGAAATGTAGGAGGAGACAATGCCATTAAGTCAGTAACCATGTAGTGGAACATGTTTATGTTTAGAAACAAGTGGCCATTCTATTACGCCATTATTACAAAATATATATATCTTCACGCTACGAATGCTTTGAAAATGCCATGTACATTAATCACACATAACTTTCATCTCTTTCAAAGTTGTTACTCGAGGCCATTCATCAAAGGCCATGTCCATTAACAAAATGATAAAATAATGTGCAAGACATGCATAATGTGCAGGATATAGTCATAACCGTTATTTTGAATCAACCTTATAATACTCGGATACTTTTAGATTTGATGTGTATCCCATGTACTCGTTAGATGAAGGACATCATGCCAAAAAATAATTTTATTTATGTAGACCACACTGGGGCATCATTTAAGTGTGTCAACTTCGTGCATCCTTTAAACATTTGTTAGGTTGTTATGTGGGTAAGGTGCTTTTGTATTCCACCAAGTTGGATCAGTTGCTTAGCTGTGTTGGGTGCTTAAATGTGTATTAGACCCATGTTCCATCTTTTGGAATACAATTTGACATTGTTAATATAACATTGTATATGCAATTGGATCGTGGTAAAAAACAATTAAAATGTACATTTTTGTCATTACGTAATTTATTGTAATTGTGCATTGTTCTCAAATTTATAACTGATATCTCCATACGATCGTAAAATCTATAAAAAATTGGGAACATTACACATAGAAACATTCTTCACCACACATGTATAATCACACTTAAAAGACTGAACCATGAATATCTCAAGAGCCTTGATATGAAATATTTTTTATACCATGAAAGTTATAATACAAAAATATAAGGCCTAGATCAATGGCCTGTCAATGTACATGTATCAAAAACATATTTGATGTACATGTGAAAACAAAAGTACATCTGTCCTAGACTGCGCCCCTATACTCTAACTCCGGACTGTACATAAAAATACATATTTGTCTTGGACTAACACATCAAAATTCTAACTTTCTCTTGTTTTTCCCAGACCCTGATGCTCTTTGGCTCTGTCTATGACCACTGTGCATCTCTGGCGACTGCAAATCAATGACAATATTTCTTGATCAGGTAACTGAGCTAGTACTATCCATCAATAACAAAGTTTGAAAATTTAAAATATGAATCAATTGTAAATAAAACAAAGGCTCACTGCATCCGTTGGGGGTATAGGTGCCTGTGGTGTCGAGGGTGTAGGTGCCTTTGCTGTACTTGACCTTGCAGCGAGCCTCGTTGCCATGCTTCTCTGTGAATAAAAACAAATGTCAATTATCTCAAGAATTATCAATATGTACATGAATGAGAAAGTACTAATCAATTATGTAAAAAATGAACATCTCACTGAAAAAACTATTTCTAGGGGATGAGGCCAGTGCACTCCAATAGTAAGAGGAGCCATAGGTTGAACATCAACCTCAGTTGCGTGCACTAATGGACTAGGGTGTGGTTACATTCACCAAATGGTTAAATAATTAGACATCGTGCATGTCCAGAAACAATACAAATGAAATGTACAATTACAAATATTCAAGTAGATGTACCTCACTGTGACTTATCCCTATTGTAGATGCGGCATTGACAGCGGCATCAACAATCCCACTAAGGTCTGGCATGGATGGCTCTACATCCTGATGCTGTAAACATGCGAAAATAACATTAAGAAAAAACACTTGTGAAGTGAATACATAGCTAACCAACAACTGCCATTGGAAGTGTGTACATTATCGTGGGATGAGTAGGTTGATCCTCATGCACAGCCGCTCTGTTCAAGAAAGAGGGACCTCGTCTGGTGTAAACAACCCCCTTATCTATCTTTGGACTACAGGGAGATCCATACCAAAGAGGTGGTGCAGGGATCTGTGATGACATCTGCATTCATAAAGTGTTACCATAGTTAGACATGGATTTGAATGGATGGAATAATATGTACTGAAAAAATAACATATTGTAATATACTTACCCCTTCTTGGGACATATCTCCACCATGGGAGTGACCGCTTCCATCAATTTCGTGCTCCTCTTTAGATGCCTCTAGCATTTGCAAGTTTAAAAATTATATTTACATTAGTGATCTCTATAAAGGAGTGTACCGTAAGAAATTTAAATAATTCGAACAAGATTCAATCATAACCCATGTACTTACATTCTTCAAGTAGTCATAAATTCCACCTTGGACTATGTCGTTGATATCAATGTCTACAACATCCTGTTCCAAGTGGGGTTCCTGCAACTTTTTAAATTGTAAATATTAGACATTTTAATAAATTAATCAAGACTAACACATGCATTAACAAAATTATACATGTAATAACAAAATGACAAGTGTTTAAATATTACCTCAACTGTGGTTCTCTGGGTCTTGGGTACAACCACACCGGGTGCAGTACCACCCCCGTGAGAGGCATCAAACTCCTGCAAGAGTAAATATTGCATATATATTATGAATCTTTTAATATGTTAGATATAGTATGGAACAATTAAAAATTGAGTTCAATAACAGAGTTTTAAAACAAAGTCCTTACCTGACCACCAGTCATTGTACTGGTACCATGTCTTGGTCCAGGACCATAATAGGGTCCCCCACACGATGTACAGACATGTGGCTCGCTCTGAGGCACATGGGATGTCGGTCTATCCCCACCAACAGATGTCCCTCCACCACCAGAAGCTAGTGGTTGTACACCAGTAGAGGAAGAGGGCACTCTCTGGTCAATAGTGGCCGTGTGTCGAGAGACCATCTCAGCTAGAGTAAAAAATGCATCCTGTGTCTGGGAAACCATGTCATGTGCAAGAGGGATGTCTTCCCTCGATAGCTGGGCACGAGGTGTAGGTATCTGTGGATTGGCATCTCTATGCCTAGCATGGGGTCGGTGTTGGGGGATTCCCCTACCAACTCCTTGGAAGCCCAACATGTCAAAATAGTTGACATGTTTCGCCATCACAAACTCTGCATACAATTTTCAAAGGAAGTACATCGGTACTTCCCTATTGTTGTGAGGGGGAATGTCAAAAACCATGTACCACCTATCCATCCAGTTGTCTCTAATGGGTGGAAAAGTGCACCACTCAATAGAAATATGTGGGCTGCTGATCTCCGGGATGTTATCCGTCCCAGGCAGTCTAAACAATGAATAGATGGCTTGTTTTGTTATTTTCATCTTTTTTACCTCATTGTAACTCAAGCCATCAGCATATTGTTGCCTTTTTCTCTCCCTATAAGATGCGATGCTATACAACGCATCATTCGATCTTGCGATCGTATCAATAATAGATAACAATGAATCTGATAGGGAGCAGTGGAGCTCATCTCCACCCCTCCAAGATGAACCAATCTATCTCAAATGGCCAATGAACCTCAGTATCTCCACATTGTTACGATCCATAGTAGCCACTGCAATCATAAATACAAATAAAATATCATTAGAAATATAAACACATGATATAATGACATATCTAAGAACTGAAAATTGTATAACTATTGACATATAAACTAAATCTATCATGTAAATTTAAATATTGATCTTGAATTTTACAGTAAAGAATAGGCGACATAATGTGTTGTTGATGAATAAAATACCAGTATAGGCAACTATTTGGTTAGATATGTAATTATTTGTTGTAGTGTGATTTTTTTTGGACTCCAAAGGCTATTTAGCTGAACTTTATGGATTCTATGGTTGCAAGGGTTCCACTGGATTAAATATCATGTATGATCTAGTATGTGATTGGCATGTTTAATCAAATACATCAACCTACCTATGTATCTTCACGTTCATAGAGTCTATTGTTGAACTTTGTTGTCTTGACCTTAACCAAAAAGTACCCTTCGTTCAAGATGAAATATTTGTTAAAAGCATGGGAAGCTGAACTATACCTTATTTTGACACTTGGATTGGGAAGTTTCATCAAAACTATAAGGTGTTTATTGATGTTCTTGGAAGAGCAACTTCGAGAAGTTTCATCGAAATGATAAGGTGTTTATTTGTGGATTTTGGTATGGATTCACAAGGATCCTTGTGAGGATCCTTATTTCATGTTTTAATTATTGTTAATGACGGGAATTGTAATATGGATGAGACTAGTAGTTAGTCTCTATTCTAGTTATGGATCACGTTGTTAGAGTGTTAGTCTATTCATAAGCTATTTATTGTTAATAAGAGTGGCTATTGTTGAATGAAGTTGGTAATCAATTTCTAAGCAATTTATTAATAATGAAGATTATTATCATTTTGATGAGGGTGATATTCAATGGTTATGGTAGCTATTGTTAATGAGGGTGACTATATTTCTATGAGGAAGGCAGGGTAATTCCTTTAGATGAGGCCACTTGTCAATTCCTACATCAATAATTGTTATCATAAATACAATGGGATGGTTTGGATCATATCACAACCAACTATATAAAATACACAACTTAAAGACTCAACATTAGAGTGTATAAAATGTCAAAAAAAAACATGACAAAGAAAAAATCCCAATATATTCATTTTTTTTTGAGTTAATTGGGGTTTTGGTTTCCATTGGGCATGGGAATTTTGTTAAATAATCAAAATTATTTCATTTTTATCATTAAATTGAGGAATTGGTTTCAATTGGCCAATTACATTGGGGTTCTTGTTTCCATTGGCCAATTACATCGGGTTTTTGTTTCAATTGGGCAATTCCATTGGGTTTTTGTTTCAATTGGCCATAATTTAACTTAATATGGTTTAATTTTTCAATCTAAGGCAAATAAATTGATGAAGAAAATGAAAAAAACATGAAAAAAAAATGAAGAAAATACCTCACAAAGGGGAGGTTTATCCAAAGGTGGAGATGGAGGGCTCAAGCACACCCAAAATCGCGTATGCACAGTCGTTAGTTCGTCTTCGTTCGTCCAATAGCTGCACGGTTATGAGAAAAATATGGCCTCGGACGATTTAAAAAAAAACAGGCTTTCGAAATCATGCCTCTATTTTAGTGAAGTAAATTGCACACGCGATTCGCTTGACTAAAACGGAGGCGCGATTTTGTTTACTATCCTAGTTGGCATGACTATTGTCAGCCTTGGGACTAGGCTTGGCAGGTTCGGTGTTGCTTGGGATGATTTCTTTTTTTTGGATCAAGAGTGATTGACTTCACTCCACCATTGCATCTAAAAGGTCCCTCAACTTCTTGCACACACCCTCCAATGACCCACATGTCACTTCCTACACAAGATTTACTGTCATCTTTCATGGCATTATCTTCAGCTTCCATAACTGCTCAATTAGATAGTGCATTGGTTGAAGTTCAATTTGGATGACTTGGAAAAGATTACGTGAATACTTATAATCTCTCTGTGGGAAGTCTGGATCATTAGTACTTGTGGTATGATACACTTGGTTATGTTTTGATATGTTATTTTTTAAAATCATCGTAATCTTTGCTATATAACTCTAATGTTTGTTGTATAACTCTAATTAAAACTATTCTTTAAAATCTATACTTTTTTGTATTTTTCATGGTACAAAATCATTGCTAGTTGATCCAGAAGTTTTTCTTTTCAAGTCCCGAGTCAAGTTTGACTCTTCAGTTGTCATCCAAATCAGCCAAGACCCACAAGCAATGTCCAATACAAAGAAACCCTTCTTACCCTCCAAATGAATATAAATACCAAAAGGAAAGGCGACTACTCCAAATATAACAAGAAACCATCAGCAAGGTGGTTGGTTATGTAACTTATATCAAAACCTCTAGAAAACCCGCAAAAGCGTAACCTTGAAAGTGCTTTAAAATCCATGTAATATGTCTCCAAATGACTTGGCATTTAGTGGGTCTAGGAAGCTCATTGTCTAGTGTCATCTCACAAGGTTACTACTATAGGGAACCATCACACAAGTTGCCCAAAATGCTATTTGTGTTGGGTCTTTGTCTAGAAGCTTCCGAGAACTAGCCCAAACCTAGAGATTTATTGTTGTTCATCGTTGATTTGATGCACAAATTTGGAGTTTTAAGGTTTCTCTCATATCTAGGTTTTCCTAGACTAGAAGATACATGTTAGTGCTTTAAAATTTCATAATAAAGATACATGTTTTTTATCTCTCAAGGTGTGAAATTTGTTCATCGTTGATTTGATGCACAAATTTGGAGATTTAAGGTTTCTCTCATACCTAGGTTTTCCCAGACTAGAAGATACATGTTAGTGCTCTAAAATTTCATAATAAAGATACATGTTTTTTAGCTCTCAAGGTGTGAAATTAGCTAAATGTAAGTGGAATATTGGATGTATATATGTATGTAAGTATTTTCACTCATAATTAGTACCTTATTAAATATACTTATGATAATCATCAATCTTATCAATATTTGAACTAATATAATTAGTAATTAATAACTAATTAATTAAAAATAAAATAATCAATAATAATTAAATTAAGAAAAATGATAAAAAAACATTAAAAATAATTATAATACAATTTTAACACTAAAACTATAACTTTAACCGTAAAACTACATAATTTTGACACTAACATAACACAAAACATATATATTGTTATGCTTAAAGTTGATAATATGATACAAATAAAATAGTAACAATGTAGAGTTGTTGCTAACATTATGCATAAATGATATAATATAATGTGAAACCAAAAAAAATATGCATATATAATTCTAACATGATGTAAAAGTGATATGATAAAAAATAACATTATGCATAGACGATATAATATAATGTGAAACAAAAAAAATTATGCATATATAATTCTAACATGATGTAAGAGTGATATGATATAAAATAACACTAATTTAAGATATATATAACACAAAAGGGTCAGTGCAAGAAGATGATAGACCTTTTTGGCACGTTAGATGCAATAGAAACCTGAAAAATCAGGCATCCCTCAACTTACTTGGATTTTTTGAGATACTTATGAAAAATATCTTGCATTGAGTAAAAAACATGAAATGCAGGAAATTGAATCGCCTTTCCGAATATATAACTTTTATGTATAAAAAATTTGCATAGCTATGTCAAATTTCATTTTTCCTAACAGGCACTTTTTACTTTTCAGGGAAATTATAAGGTATATGTTTTTGTGGGTGCAGCCTCTGAGGGCCTAAATGATCGAATCAAGCTACAAAAATTGACATCCATGTAGAGAAC
>LPNX010717959.1:17737-33234 GCA_001517045.1 Pseudotsuga menziesii
ATCGACTTTGTTTCTCTAACCTATCTGTAACTGACAGATTTGATGAATCCAAAAAACTTTTATGGCGTCAGGAATTCTCCCCCCAATTAGATCTTTTGCCCAGCGATTTCGTCAGAATATTGTAGCATGCCGTAGTTGACAACTAATAGATGTTATCTAGTTGTTAATTTTCTTGCTCGTCTCTTGAAGAGTACCCATTATGGTGACAAATGACTTGAACATCATGAATCTAAAGCCTTTTCTCTTGCCACTGCTCTTGTCCATCACAATGTAACTATCTTAATTTTCCCGTGAACAGATAAAACAAAGTTCAGGGGTTAAAAAAGAGTAATAAAGAAATCAAATATAATTACAACATCAAGAAATGAAGGAAAATATGGACATTCTATGAGAAGCATCAGTGCAACAAACAACAATGCCTAGTGTTAAATAACCAATCCTTAGAGTGTTTGTCACATGCCCCAATTTTGCAAAAATAATATTATCATATTTGATTTTATTTCAAGACAATATGTTAAATTTTATGCTAAGTTGTAATTGATGACTCAGCGGAGTCAAGGATGTTGAATGTAATTTTGAATCTTTTAATTATAAATAAATAAAAGTGGAGACAACAGCTTGGGAGAGCTGTTAAAAGAGTGTTTATTGGTCAAGTTGGTGGAGGAGATTAGGTGGAGAGCAAATAGATAAGTGACAGCATCCTCAAACACTTCCAATGTTGTAGGTGGAAACCTCCCTACATTTGGGGTCATGATTTCCCAAGAAATTGGGATCAGAGCAAGTGGCTCAGTTAATGAAAACTAGCCCAAAAAGACCTAGGCAATCTTAATAAAAATGCCCCTTGAAGAGAGTTGAGGCTGCTCATTTCCCAAGAAGAGAATGATTCAAGTGAATGTACTTCAAAGGATTTCATTGGGAAGAGAATTTGGTGGAAGGTGTTCGAGGGGTAAACTGCAGAAAGTGATCTAGTGCAGCTTTTTCAACTAAAGGATCTTACTGCTGAGTGCAGAGTGATCACTGAGTCATTGGACTAGTATTTGGTTGCTACTCCACCAGTTCTCAGCCAAGGAGACCAGGAAATAGGCTCAGGGGTCTTGACGAGATGCTTTTTGAGCGCTCTCCAGGATTTGGTAGGGAGGAACGACCTCCCAATGCTGTTGTTGTCTAGCTTAAAACAGGTTCTACAGTCTTTTATTTTACTGTGTTTAAAGTTTATATGTGAAACTGAATGATTAATGAATGATTAAATGTTTAGTAGTGAACTGATAGAGATTGTAATCCTTTAGTTATTTGAAATGCTGAATCTGTAATTGATGAAAAATAACCCTACCTGTGTTTTTCCACATCTAGAATGGACTAGACCGTACTCTAGCACAGGAGGTATATTTTAAACTAGATGAAGGATAAGAAAGAAATATGAAATGAATAGAGTTACTATGTATTTCATAATATTGGAATCATTTCTTTCTGCAGATAGTTGTTTTTCAGAAAAGTATATTAATCTGCCTAGTTAAATTTATTGTTTAAACTAGACTGTGGTAATAAAAATGCTCGAAAAGGAATAGCCATAATATTTTACTGATAGCAATGTATTATATTCATGAGTTGTTCAAGTAGATAAGTTATTTATTTTACACAGTACTTCCTTTTGTAAATTATACTATTAACATGTAACAGAGGAAATAGAAACAACTCAGATATAATGCTTATCTTATTATGTTAAGCAAAGAATTAAATATGGTTCCTTTAGTTTATTTCTTTTACTGATATTAATAACTAACTCAACCTGCAACTATTCGAACCATAGGTAGGGTATAGTAACATAATTAAATTCTAAATACAAATTAATTCAAAGATAAAGAATATCTTAACATAGAACTTATTTAGCCCTAACAATATTTGTTTTATAGAATCAAAACAACTTAGATACAATAGTAACTTATGTTAAATTAAATAAGTATTTTAACAAGGAATTTTCCTGTAACTTTTACAAACAGATTATACATGTAAAGGAGTAATGACAGGGTCGAAATCCTTATTTCATTTCTTAGTAAGCTAACATAAATAATACTACTGAATGAACTAAACTAATATAGACTGGTCACAGTCTTTATTAATAAAGTGTATGTACAAATACAAGATTAAGTAATTATAGTATACACAGATAATAGTATTAACATAAACAATATCGTTCACAAATAAAAAAAAAATCTTTAAACAAACTGAAGGAATCTTTAAAGAAAGAAACAGAGATTATTTCCATAAACCCTAACTTGGAAATCCTTGAGTCACTGAAATAGTCTTTAATTCTTTTAACAGTAATCGAAAATAATTAATAACAATAAAGAAATTATAATCTTACAAGTTAAATAGGGTAAAATCCCTAGCTTGTATTTCTGAGCAGAAATTACCCAGTATTCTTTAATATACAAAACCATTACAGTAGAACCTAGGATAAGAAACAAACTTTCTTTTTATATAAGCATTAAAAGGAAAATTTTAATTCATTCACACAGAGATAAAATACAAATACATAAAGGAAAACGAATTTAAGCTAAAGACAAACTGTCTTAAAAGATATTTACATTATATCAACGAGCCCGAAGGCTGAACATAAATCAAAATTTAACAGAGTACAAAACCTCAGCTAAGAGTCGAGCACCCATATCTTGATATGGAGTATAAACAAGTATTAACAAAATATTACAAAACTGTAAGTTATTCCCTAATACGAGGGGAGAGCATTACAAGTCACAGCTTAAAGCCGAAGTCACATTGCGAAAAGCAAGGGTTATAAACCAAAGAATAAAATATAAAAATGAAGAACAACAACCCAAGACTGGGTGGGACACGGCCGTGAATTCTTCCAACTGCAAAAGTCTATACAAGCAGGGATAACCATGTTAAAAAATCAGAGCTTACCGTAGACTGTTCGTGGAGCCATTTGAGCAGCGTGACTGTCAACTTTGGATATGATTTAACCCTGCAATATAAATACTAGAATTAATTAAAAAAATAAAGAACCCATATGTAGAATGGAAACTGTAAATATTGCTAGCTTTTAATTTTACTTACTTTCCTCAGCTGGAAGTAAAAACGATGGAACCTCGAAGGAATAACAACACCACAACCAATGTTAAGTTGAGCCAAACCCTCATTCTCGCCAAGGATAGAGACGATGGGACTCTTATTCATTTCACACGGACAGCAGGGGTGTAGGTAAGCCTAGGCAATGGCTACGAAGGAGTCAAACAAGCATGGAGTTGGACTATCACCAACCCGCAAGCGGAAAAACTAAACTCCAAAACCCTACGATGAAAGAGCTTCACAATAATACACGCTAAGCTCAAGTTTTCACCAATGACAAACCTCGGTAGAAGAGCAGCAAAATGAAGCTACAGGTGGGCCGTGAAGCCACGTGCAAGGAAAATAGTAAACCCTGACCAAAATAAAGAAATCATGGTGGAGGGGAGCAACAGAACCCAGCTCAAGGGAGTAAGACACGAAAAACACAAGCGTTGGAGCCTCTATAACTAATTTCCACTCACAGCCGCCATGGGAGCTTGCAGAGCATCCCAAAGGGCCAACACAAATGTCAGAACTCGAATAAGTCAAGGGTTAGGGTTGACAATTATATATACAACCAGTGCATGGCCAAGGAATTTCCACATGGCCGCAATAATATAATCATGCAGTGGGTCAACTTTCCATAGTCACCTGTGATCAATAATAACCAATTATTCTCCCAAATGATTTCATCAAACAACTTATAAACATTATAGTTTGCATGGGTTTCATATCTTACGATAATAGTTTTAACGTTTAGTGTATAGCTTATCATCGACGTGGGTATGCAACATTATGATAAAGTTGACATAGCACTGAATATAATCTTATAGCCTCGTGACCCAAAATAAAACCTTGCATAAATTATTGGTAAACAATATCATAAGAATTCACTAGTAAATCTTGCGAGAATTGTATGTTCTAGATTGTAAGTTTATACTAATAAATTAGCATGGGAGATGTTAAAAGGTTATATTAACATTATCATTAGTAATATGCATAATACATATGTAGGTATTAACCCCTTTTAGAATAGCTACAAGTTATCAAGCTTATAGTAACAACATTATTGTGATATAGGTGGTGTAATAACTAAGTTGTTACCAATAATAATTTAAGACAAATATGAAATCATTGTCATATAAACAGTCTAGTTAATGGTGTAAGAATAACTATCTAATAGTTACAGTTTCTCTTACAGGGTGGCATGAAATTTTTTTACACAACATTCAAGTTGAGAACATTGCATAGCATTGTTTTGGGTAGGTTCATAAATATTTTGCAAGTGCAACATTAATAAAACCTTATATGTTAATAAAACAAATAGTTTATGCATATTTATAAGTCTTAGGAACTAACAAAGTAAATGTTAGCAAACTGTGTAAGAGCAAAGTGAAATGTAAGAACATTTCCTATGAACTCTTTTATTTAGTTCAGATCAATGAGATCTTATCTTAGAATTCGGTTGTTTATCTTCACTTGGAAAAATGGATTTATGCTTTTACCAAAATACTGAGGTTAACATAAGATAAAAAGAGTGGCTCAATAAGAAAAACACCAACCTTGGAAGTTGTTCATAGATAGAACTTAATACAAGAAATGTATTATAAAACTGCTAGGATATGCATATTAAAATTAATATTATCATGCAGATAAAATAAAATGTTTAGAACCAAAGGAAGTGGTACTGTCGCTACGTACTTTACAACAGGAAATACAATCATCTGAACTTTGTTTACAGTAGCAATTGAAGAAAACCAACTGTTTTACCTTACAGAAGTGGTTTGGATTATAGCAGCTTATCTACTAAGCTTATTAATTTTTGTAAATAGAAATATTGTTGGATGCTTTATGAAATTTAAGACATTAATCAATCATTCATACCTGTAAACCTATAAGAACAAGTAATCCATCTGTGTTAGAGTAAATGCTAAGTAAGCCCCGGAATTCAAAGTCATATTCCACCTATTGTCATAATTAGAACTCATCAGTTAACCGAATGTAGAAATAATGTGCAAGTTAAACTTAATATTGTGTTAATAAGAAAACTGGTGAGTTAACATAATTGAGTTTATGCAAACTAATCTATTAATTGTTCTTTTATTTCTAACCGTTAGCTGTTAGTAAACTGCAGTCTCAACATTTTATATTTTTTCAAAATTTTAAATTTTTGTGAAAATTCAGGGTTATGACATGTGGTATCAGAGCACAAGGTTCAAACACTAGGCCTTGATGAAGCCCAACTAGCTTTCATGAAACAGTAAACTGAATTATTATGCCGACGTATTTTATTTTAAATGTTATAAAACAGAGAATTGTTTTTCTGAAGTTTAATAGACAGGTATGGAAAAGCTGGAAGAATATGTAGAGGAGGAATCTCCAGTTACTGAACCAGTAAATTTACCAAGAGATCCTATACCAGAGGATTTAACTACCAATTCCTCAGAATTGTTACAAACTGTAAAAGATCTAAAATCTGAAATGGAGTCTGTAAAGCGAGAAAATGAAAGGATTCTGAGGGCTCAAGAAGAGTTAAACCAGATCCTAACTGAAAAGTTTCAAACTGAGGGAAGGGGTAGAAGAACAGAATCAGAATATACAAGTCATCAACGTAAATATAAAAGGATGAAACATACTAAAACTGAATGTAGTTCATCTTCTGAGGTGTTTGGTGAACAACAAAATCACCATTCTACCAGTGACAGTAGTGATGATAATCAGTACACTAAGAAGAGGAAATACAAACCTTATGAGGAGATTTTCAGAGAATTCAAAAAGATAAAACCACCAACCTTTAATGGAGAGACTAAGAAGGGGGAGGAAGCTGAATACTGGTTATCCGGGATGAAGAAGTACTTCCAAATATATAACTATTATAACTAATTAAAGGATAAAATGGCTATTTATAACCTCTCAAGAAAGGCTGACATTTGGTGGCAGGATTTGAAAAGAGTTAAGGGAATAAAAGAGAATAATGTAAATTGGAGTACCTTTAAGAGGTATTTAAATTTTTTCTTTTATGTCTGAGTAATATTATGAGGAGAGAGAAAAAGAGTTTTATGGGCTGAAGTTAGGATCAATGACAATGAAGGATCTGAACAGAAAGTTCTTAAGTCTACTTAGTTATGTACCATACCTTGTAGATGAGAAACCAAAGGTACAGTGATTCCTCAGCTATCTACCTTATCATATTAAGGACATGATTGAATATGATAATCCAAAGACTTTAGAAGAAGCTATGAGGGAGGCTAATTTTTGTTTTGAACAAAATTGAAAGAAGGAAAGCTTAGCCAACTGGAAAGCCAAGAAAAATAATAATAAGTATGAACAAAAGAAGAAGGATTTTGTGCCTAACAGAAATTCTAAGAACAGTAAGGCCAGGAATTATCCTAATAACAAGAACTTCCAAGGAAATAAGAACAATACACCCAACAATCAGAATAATTCTAAAGGCAAGGAATTTGCAAATAATCATAGAAATTTTACTAAGAACTTTGAGCGCAAAGAGCCTATCAAGTGCTGGGAGTGTAATGGCCCACACTATGCTTCAGTCTATCCTAATAGGAAGAATACTGTTACCAACATTCATACTATACAACAGGAGATGACCATTGGGGAATTAGCAAGGACCATGCTCAGAATCAATGCAGCTTTGGAGAATCAATAAGCAGAATATGAGACTTCCATGGTAGAAGTAGAAGGTATGATAAATCAGACCCCTGTAACTATTTTGATTGATCCAGGAGCTAGTCTTAGTTACATTGCACCTAAAATAGTAGAAAAATGCAAGTTATCTGTTGAAAATTTTGAGAATTCTTTGTTAGTTCAGTTAGCCACTGGTGCTAAAAGAAAGGTAACTTGTTTTGTAAAAGAATGTGCAGTAGTTATGAATCATTTTGAAACCGTTGTCAAGCTTAATGTTTTGCCTCTTGGTTCTTATGATTTTTTGATTGGTATGGACTAGTTCGAACAACATAGAGTAATTCTAAATTGTTATGATAAAACCTTCACATGTTTAAACAGTGACGGAAAACCAGTAAGTGTTAAAGGAATTCCTAGAAAAACCACTATAAGGCAAATTTCTGCTTTACAACTTAAAAGAGCTGTTAGGAAGGGATGTAAAGCTTATGCAGTAACTATAACTGATGAAGAGAGTTTAATAAAGACAGATAAATTAAAATTGGAATACATACCAGTCTTAAAATATTATATTGATGTATTCCCTGAATAAATTCTAGGACTACCTCCGAAAAGGGAATTGGATTTCACCATTGAACTAGTACCGGGTGTGGTACCTAGTTCAAAGGCCCCGTATCGAATGAACATATTGGAACTTAATGAATTAAAATCTCAATTAAAAGAACTAATTGATAAAAAGTATATTTGACCTAGCGTGTCTCCCTGGGGGGCACCTGTCATCTTCGTTAAGAAAAAGGACGGAATTATGCGACTTTGCATAGATTACCGTTAGTTAAATAAGATGACCATAAAAAATCGATATCTGTTTCCCCACATAGATGATCTGTTTTATCAACTACGTGGAGCCACGGTGTTCTCAAAAATATATTTAAGGTCTGGATATCATCAAGTAAGGATTAAAGATGAAGACATCTTTAAGACAACTTTTAGCACTAGATATGGTCATTACGAATTTGCCGTAATGCCATTTGGGATTACTAATGCCCAGCTATTTTCATGTGTTTAATGAACAACTTTATGCATAAGTATTTAGATAGGTTTGTGGTCGTTTTTATCGACGACGTTCTAATCTATTCAAAAACTGAAGAAGAACACAAAGAATATCTAAAAACTGTTTTGCAAGAGTTGCGAGATCATCAACTCTTCGCAAAGTTTAGTAAATGTCATTTATTTAAGGATAAGATTCAGTATTTAGGTCATGTGGTGACCAAGGAAGGAATTCCCGTAGATCCTGAAAAGATAAGGGCAATCAAAGATTGGCTGGTTCCTAAGGATGTGATGGATGTTCAATCTTTCCTGGGCATTACTAGTTACTACCGAAGGTTCATTGAAGGTTTTTCGAGGATTGCAAATCCGATAACTTCCTTGCAGAAGAAAGGAAAGAAGTTTGTCTGGAATCAGAAATGTGAGGAAAGCTTTAAAAAGTTAAAAACTTTATTAACCAACGCACCTATTTTAAGAATAGCTGATCCTAATAAAGAATTTGTAGTGTACACTGACACCTGTAATGATGGCTTAGGTGGTGTTGTAACTCAAGAAGGGCATGTTATTGCCTATGATTCTAGGAAGTTAAAAGTTCATGAAAATAATTATACAACATATGATTTGGAATTAGCAGTTGTTATACACGCTTTAAAGATGTGGCGTCATCACCTAATTGGTAGAAAATTTATTTTAATGACTGATAATAAATGATTGAAGTATCTGTTAGATCAGCCTAATCTAAATGCCAGACAAGCTACGTGGTTAGCTTTCTTAAGCGAATATGATTTTGAAATTCAACATATAAAAAAAAGGTAAAGAAAATAAAGTTGTTGATGCATTAAGTAGGAATGCAAGGCTGAATTTTGTAGCAGCTATCAGCACGTATGCTACAGATTTGGATGAACAGTTTAAAGAAGGAATAGAACAAGATGAAAATTACCAGAGTCTGCAAGCTAAAACTAAAGAAAATCCAACATAAAGCTTAAGTAAAGGTTATAGTTTAAATGCAAAAGAATTTTTACTATATAGAGACAGAATGTTTGTGCCTAACGTACCTAAAGTTAAGCTGTTAATTCTAGATGAAATTCATAAAACTCCATATTCAGGCCATCCAGGTTATCAAAAGACTATAACTATGTTAAGAAAAGAGTATTTTTGGCCAAATATGAAAACTGGAGTAGTAGAATATATTGCTAGGTGTTTTGAATGTCAACAGGTAAAAACTAAACATCAACACCCAGCTGGTTTGCTTCAGCCATTACTCATTCCTAGCTGGAAATTGGAGATAATTAGTCTAGATTTTATTACTGGACTGCCTAATGTTCATTTAACAATTATTATGCACACATGCAGAGTACCATATCTTCACGTGGATATTTGATAAAATTTTGAAGGCCATATGTTTAAATATCGCTCACCCATTAACCATACACTTGCCCACTACCTATGCTAACATTAACTAAAAGTTAACTTAAATTTTAATCACTATGCATTTAACCATAACTAAATACAACGACCATACAATTCATCAAGGATGGACACTTGTTTCATAGTTGTGAATCTTGATGATCTACTCAAGTAAGCCCAAAATCTAAGCTAATATCTAAACACATATCAACATAAATATATTTATATATTGAAAACTTATCATATTACATGATATTATATTATAGAGTGTGTATATTATATTGTTGAATATGGGGGGCGTACTTAGAGGAGAAAAAAAGACTACAGGTCTCGATGCCATGTCAAGTGGTATTAGACGGTTAATGTTGTCTAGATGCTCGTCTAACACATCCAAGAACTGTTAAAATTTTACAAAAAATGGAGGATATTGGTGATTTTTTTAGGGGAGAGACTCGAGGGGAACTTTATAACTTTCCAAACTCAGGCATGAGGAGAAGCATGATGAATGGATGCATATGGATAATTAAAGAAGGTTGTGAATTAACTAACAATTTTTAGCTAACATTGTGATGACGCAAAGTACATGAACTTGTCGAAACTTTAATAAATTGCCCAGAGGGTCAAATGATGATGGTTTAGTTCAAACAAAATATGAATGTGACTATTATAACAAGCCAAACATAATGACATGATAATTCTGAGAGGGAAAGACAATAAATAGCCAAGACTCGACTCAACCACATTATGATGATGCAATTTGGCGGATACATATGCAGTGTTCGAAATAGTAAATTGTACAAGTTCATTGTCAAAATTGTAATTTTTCATTGTCGGAGTGACAACTAAAAATGACCAATTGCTATGTGGTAATTTTTAGTTTAGGTTTGTGGTATTTGCGATATCTTAACTTGAGATGGTTTTTATTAATGCGTGTACCACAGATGTATTGAAAATTAATAATGATATCTTTGGAAGTATGTAAAGATTATAAGCAAATTGCTTCTTCTCTAAGAACATAAGACTACATATAAGGTCCTTAATGTAAGCAACGCAGATTTATGCATTAATGCTAAGCTATGACACATGAGGGGGTATACAATTTTCTAAATTCTAACATTGTAGATGGATTATGAATCCAATCCATCTGCAGTGTTCGAATTTAGTAATTTGTATAAATTCATTGTCAAAATTGCAATTTTCAATTGTCAAAGTGACACAACTGACAATGACTGAATAAATGGCCAATTCATATTCTTAATGTTATTGTCACGTGGTCATTTTTAGTTTAGTTACATGCTATCTAGTCATATATTTTATCCCGTGACCCAAGTGGTCATTGACCTGATCATTTTTAGTTGGCTCACTCAAGTTTGGTCATCTATATCTTGAAAAAATTGTTGACCAATTTTTTTGGTAGTCTGGTCATTTATCTCTCATTTACTATTAGTGGGGTTTCCTCCGACCTAGGCTCAACCTAGCTTGAGAAAAATGTACCATTGATGCATCGACCCAAATTGTCAATCATTGAACCATGGTTGAGGCAGCTGAAAGTAGATTCTATAAGATTCCATTTTATAATGCAGTTCTTGAGTGGG
Source organism: Pseudotsuga menziesii (assembly GCA_001517045.1). Classification (NCBI taxonomy): domain Eukaryota; kingdom Viridiplantae; phylum Streptophyta; class Pinopsida; order Pinales; family Pinaceae; genus Pseudotsuga; species Pseudotsuga menziesii. The sequence goes on from LPNX010717959.1 coordinate 28,489, forward strand.
CATATTGTTGCAATATGCAATAACAATATTACAAGATCATGCAATATAAAGACATAAAAGAAAAAAGAAAAATTTATTAAACCAACAATGGGAAGGTAATTAAGATAAAATTTCATGTGTGTTGAGAGTTGTTACAATTCAAATCATTGAAACCCTAAAATTTGTAGAAATCAATTTCACAAAGTGATATAAATTTTAATGGTCATCATAATTATCCATAACATTTTCTTAACCGGGGAACCCAAACTTTCAAGAAAACAAGTTAATAATGAGTCATTTAAAAAAGTATATATAAAGTATATACAAGCATTTACTTGAAAAAAAAAATTAGAAGGTGACTTAGGGAGTCACAAACTTATATGTTCATAGGATCATTTGCAAAAGATTAAGATTATGGTAAAAAAAAATCTATTCTATGTGGATTTAAGGACTAGTTTGATTAGAAATAATTACATCATCTATGATCTATGAATTATAAAGAGCATAGGGGTGCATCCATGGAGGTGGGTAACAATTTTTGGCAATGGATTTTTGGCGAAATGCAAAAAGCGCACCCTCGATCGAGGGTTTAACAAGCGTTCGATCGAGGTCCTTTTAAACTCTCGATTGAGGTCTTGTTAAACCCTCGATCGAGGTTTCAATACCTCGATCGAGGGTTTACCAAGAGCTCGATCGAGGGTTAGATAAACCCTCGATTGAGGTAGTGACCTCGATCGAGCTTCCTGTTTTTAAAAAATTATAAAAAGGGTCGCGCACACCCGTGGCCACAATTCAGTCCGTTGCAAAATCCCTCGATTGAGTCAACGCATCCTGGAACACGTCGCTCGTGTAGTCGTGCCCCCAGAGATATCAACCGACTAACCACCCAAGCCACACCCCCTTTCACTAGAATGTCGGAGGAGAGAGGTAACCCTCAAAGCTTGTTTTCTGAAATAGAAATGAAATTTTAATTTTTTAATTAAGTTTTAAAATGGTAGGTTAAAAGTGAAAAAAATCATTATTATAGATGTTTTTAGGTTTTTATTTTTTGCCTAGTATGTTTGCAATGTGTGCCGGCAAGTAAAAATGCTGCCGGTAGCATTTAAAATATTTATAAGATTGAAATTTGTTTTTTATTTAATATTTAATTTTTTGTTTTATATATATTTTGTAAACCGGTAGCGTTTATGCTGCCAGTTTAATTTTTAAATGAAAACCCGGAAAGTAGAAATCTTGCCCGAATTTTTTTAGTCCTCCGAGAATACACGGAGGATTGAAAAAAATCCAAACTCTAGACGTGAGATAATCATGAACCTTAAACCAACGTAGGCATTTATCTAAACAACGCATATATTTTGCTTTAAATATTTTGATCATATAAATTCAAATTTAAATATTTTAAAATATATATATATATATTTTAAATATATATATTTCGACTTTTTTTTTTATTTTAGTTTATTGAAAAATGTATTCATGTATTTTAGTTTTTTTTGAAGCTCAAACAAAAGCATGGTTTTTTTTTTCTAACGAAAGAAACACACACATATATATATTTTAAATATATATATTTTAACATATTTTGATTTTAATTTATTGAAAAATGTACTTATGTATTTTAGTTTTTTTTTAAGCTCAAACAAAAGTATGGATTTTATTTTATTTTTTTCTAAGGAAAGAAACATTTATAAATAAGTGTGTAAATTTGAAAAAAAAATCAAATTAAAAATTTAATAGAATTTTATGATTTAAATTTTTTTAAATAATATCAAATTAAAAAATAATAAAAATCCATAATTTAAGATAAAATTATATTTTTTATATTTTGTAGAAAAAATATGTAGATTTATATTCCACATTTTGAAAATTATAAATTATAAATTTAGAATATTTTAAAATAATAGTAAATATATTCCTAATAAAATATATAAATTTATACATTAAATTATGGAAAACTGGAATTGTAACTTAATTTTTTTAAAATAGATGAAATTTTTTACATAATTATCATTTTAAAAATTAGTTTAAAATTATAAATATCTATAGGAATTAGTTTAAAATCCCAAGTATTTTTAACTCATTTCCACCCCATCGAAAACTCACAAAGCATTCCCTATAACTCTAAAAACCTTTAGTGACTAGAATTCAACTCGTATTTTAGGAAGCTTCACCCAAATAAGTACCACATGTCCATAATCTCAAATTGAACAAGAAATAAAGGAGTACTCAACATTATGAAAATAAATCATAACCCCGATCACACCACATATTCGATAGTCTTCTTCACACCACCTTCAAAGCAAAAACAAAAAACTTGTCAATCCATTTTGTTTTGTAAAAATTTTGGTGGTTTTTTGAGTAAGAGTTTTTTACTCGTATCCATATATGGAGTTACTTGTACATTGAGTTATTTACAAAAAAATATTTACTATGCCTTATTTCATGCAGATGCATCTCTACAGCGGGAATCTTCGGTTCGCCGAAGGAAGAGCACTGGTGGATTTGCAGCCATTCCTTTCCCCGGAGGTCAAAGGGGGACTCGTAAGTATACAATTGTGCATGATGTACTCTTTGTTGTTAGTTACATCAAATTAAAAATTCTCACATGTGTATATTTAATCATAAACTTGTATGCTTCTATTTTCACAGGTTCACCTAGGCATTCTATGCTGACATACGCTCTTGTTGGGGAGATGAGCGGCAGCCACTCTAGAAGTCGCTCTATGCATGTGAGTGATGAGGATCAGGACATTGTTGGTGTCGGTGGGGAGGTTCTCCACAAGACAGGTACATTAAATGCATATATATATTTCTTTCAGTTATCAGTACCTTTAATTTATGTTTTCATCTAACATTAAATGTTATCAATACTAGCATTTGTGTTTTCAACTATTTTTTAGATGCTGCACAACATGGCGTTGACTCTCCCAAGGAAGCACCATGGGAGGATGATATCACACGTATCACGCTACAAGACATTACCATGCAGCTTGCGTGTTTGCAAGAAAACATCAAGACCATTCCTAAGAACTCTTCCTCAGCACGTTCGATGGAGATGATGTTAGAGACAGTAGACATTCTACTGAAGGTCTACAAGTCCATCAGACCATTGAGTTCTCTTTGGGCCTTTGCATGTCAAAGAAGAAGGGCCGCTGTGAAGGGTCCTGATGACTGGGCTACAGTGAGAGATGCAATAGCTGGCTGTGATGTGAAGGGAGCATTATTTGATATCCCTCCTGACCATGCCCCTGGTCAACCGCTTAGACTCAAGGATTTTAAGCTAGAGGCTGCAGCGCCTTGTATAAATGACAGGTTCATTGGATCATGGGCCATGTTTCCCCACCATGACCAGGTTCCATTATACTTTTCAAAACATATCTATGCATAGTTTGTCCTAGATATGCACCCAAATTACACTAGCACACCATCGAACTTCTATGGTGTTGGTGGGGGATGCAGTCATTCACATCCTAGGGCTAGGAGAGACCCTGAAGCTCAGCCAGAGCTAGAGCCATTGGTAGGTCTCCCTTCCAGGACCATGCTTAGGGTCGATGATGTAGCTGTGTCATCTTAGCTAGCGATTGAGGAGTGTGGTGCATAGGCAGAGGCGACACTCATGACAATGCATTCTGGCATAATGGTTATGCAGGCAGAGATACGTAGAGCACCCACTTCACCTACAGAGCCTGAGTTAAAGTGGGTGGATGATGATGTTCTCAACCTTCTTAATCACAACTCAATGCTGCAGCTATCAAGGCGCGCGATGCATATTTTAGACTGCATCAATGATGCAGGCCTCGACCGATGGGACAGGTATGTCTTTATTGTCATCATTTGATTGCTATGATTGTCAGGTATATCTTTTTTTAACTAATACTTTGCTTTGTGTTAGGCCTCCATGCAGGAGTCCGATTTCATGGAGGTCCTGTTTGGCAGTGATGCATCTGTTCAACGTCCCATTGCAGTTTCGTCTGTCCACGTCGATGAGGTATGTGTTAAGTGTCATCCTCAATTTGAATTTCTAAATTCAAGTCAATTGTTGAACATGCAATATTTTGGTTTGTTCCAAATTTCCTCATTTATATTGTTCATATTGTAAAGGATAGAGGCAAGGGTATTGCACATGGTTCTACACAGCCTCGCTTGAGTCCTACTCATGACACGCCAATTGACGAGGTACTAGTTATCACATGTTCGAATTGTTTGCATATTTATGTTCAGATTATAATTTACATGTTCAAATTGTAATTCTTAAGTTCAAATTGTAATTCATTAATATAACTATTTTCATGTCATGGAAACAGACACAGACACGGGTAGCTGCAGATGAGGGCATTGAAGTCGCTGTGATGTTTACAGATGAGTGGGCTGCCGCTCATTGATCGGGTCTCAATGAAGGATCGTCTCAGTAGATACCCAGCCTCCCAGACCTAACACTCAACTCGAGCGAGGTGAGTTCATAGATCTATGTTTCATATATATATTTAATTTTTTCTCACATTCTGTACATGTAATTTAAATATATGTTATGTAACTGACTTGCAGAGTTCATGGTTTTAACTTCTGCAGTTCTCAAAACTGAGCAATTTTTTGTTTGATGTGCATCACCAAGACTAGGGGCATAGTGCAGCTAACAGTAGTTTCCATGATGGTCGATCTCTCGATCAATGGCATAGGAGTGATTTGTAGACTTTTATTTGTGGATGTTATTATTTTGCACTTTATTATTTTGTAGACTGTTATTTGTGGACTTTATGATTATCGATA
>LPNX010717959.1:34681-56323 GCA_001517045.1 Pseudotsuga menziesii
TGTAAGATATACTAGGTGCAAATTACAACTACAATGTAAAATTTGATTTCATATTTCAGAATAAATTTAGATTTGCTATGTATTTCAAAAGTAGGGCAATTATGCCAATGTATCAACTTATATGTCATGGCATATAACTTTTATTCATCCGGTCAATGGGTTATAGGAATGCATGTCTCCATAATACGATCATGGTCAGCAAATGACATCTTACATCTCTTTGGTTCACCCCTATTCACCTAGATTTCAATGAGATGTATCCGAGCTGCCACCACTAAATGACTGTACTGACAAGATATATATTTAGGCATGAAATCTCTGTAAATAATAGTCACCTTGTCTTCTCACTTTTTCAAAAAGGTGGCCCATCACAACTAGGTCACCAACATGGTACGTGAACTCTCCGTCGACATAGGGCTACACCAACCTGCTTTTGATTTGTGTACACCGCATCAAAAAGTATGCCACATGCTCAACATTTCTCGGTGGTGCAATTACAACAAATACATCACTTACATCAAGATTTTCAAATATTAAACAATATATATAACAATATAACAATATATATATATATATATGCATGTGTACTGGACTAGAGACTTAAACATTCAATCAAGTATCATGTACCTTGCTTAACCAAATTACAAACCCGATCATGATCTAGTGAAACCACTGCCTCGTCAGTGTGCATCTCTTGCCACGTCAGAATTGGATGTGGCCCCTTTGGATTAAGAGGGACATATTTCCATTGTTTGACATATGCACCGTTCATGCAATGATCAACCCCCAGTCCATTGGCGTCAATGCAGAAATCACAGAAGCATGCATACTTCCTCGTTTCGATGGAAAATGTGTCTCCCATGTATTTACTATGAACTGAATGTAGTTCTCTCATACCAGGTATGGTCTCACAATAGCATGGCATGGATCTATTCACATCGCCAAGGGCAACATCCCAAAAAATCCTACATCGAATAACAAACATCACACACACACACACACACACATAATACAAACACATTTATTAAATTCCAATTAAGTTGTTGGTTTTTCCTACCTGCGCACTGACCTTGCTTGTTCATGACCTTGGTGACCCAAATTTTTTGTGCACCAATCAACTACTTTTGCTGAGCACTTGAGTCGAGATGCACTATGACTCATGTGGTACCTCCGAAGTGCTCGTTTCACGGATGCACCTGCGCCATCATGTTCACCCTTTTCGGGCCTTGTTGCAAAAAATCTCCAAGTGTGTCGAATTATCGTCTCTTTGTGAAGACGACTCAACCAATAAAATGAGCGTGCCGATTTGAACTACCCCACACACCCATCTGACCAAATCCAGTGTTCTATAAATGACACCCCATTCTTTTTGAATGAATCATAAATCAACCCAAAGCAGTCACTTGAACAAACAATGTGTCATGCTCATGATCATCACTGACATAAAAATGATATTCCTTGATCACATTGCGGATTGACGAGTGCTATCCCTACCATCAATGCTCGCCTAAGCATGTCTATACAATACATGTACGAAGATGGACACTTGGTTGGAGTGATAATAATCACTTTGTATCTCTCTCTGAGTAGCAAATGTGTAATTCTCAACAAAGTCTGCCACTGATAGGATTGTGCCTGGCTCAAAAACCTCACGACAATGCTTAAATTCTAAAGCTTGCCACCTAGTCTTGTGGGAGTTTTTAATGTATTTGTAAATTTGACTTTGAAACTTGTCCATGAAGTCTGAAATAGGAATATCATCCTTGAGCAAGTCAATCCTCTTAGATGGAACATGTGAAGAAGATGATGGATTCATGGAGACATACTCATATCTCTTCCACTTAACTGTGATACCTAACATCTAGGGTGTGTTGGATCGATAGGAAACTTCCTATGGAACAATGCCAAATCACCACATTCATGGCATCTTCTCCCACCTAGACACCTTTTATTGAAAAACACATTTTCAGGATTCCTATTGCATAGTATCATAGAAATAAAATCCCGCACTATGTGAGGAGCTAGTTCATGATCCCAATGTCTTTTGTAAATATCCACAAATGCGTCGTAGTATAACTGGAATTCAACATGGTATCGACAACAACAAGTGTCCCGAATCGTATTCGGCCTAATATACCACGGTTTCCACTTACTGAGCACGGTAAGTGAGATCTGGACACCGAGATTTGATTCTTTGAATTCCTCGAACAAAGCAACTCCTGTCATCTCCATAACATGCTTGCAATGCTCCTTATAAATGCCTCTTCCAGAACGTTGTCAGGGGACATGTTTTCGATCTAGTATAGCACAAGAATGGTTGTCCCAATACTCTATCACCTTCTCTTTGACGCCCTCTTCCATCCTGTCTTTATATGCTTCTCTGCATATAAGAGCCCAACAAGCAGCTTCATTGTTTTCATCTATATTTACCCTAAATTTAGTGTATTTGTGCAATTTTTTTCTTGAAACATGGAGCATCTATGACATTGTTGCGACCATTCGATTTCTTGAGGTGCTTCGTGCCACAATAGCAATTGTAATTTCCCTATGAGCATCGATGATATCAGTTTTTCTTGACTTTACAAATGCAAATAGTACAGTTGTTACATTTTTTGTTACATTCTCACATGCATTTTTATTTTTAACATCCTTAAAACCCAACAACTTTGTGGCACGTTTCAATTTTTGTGTTTCATCAATCCATGTAGGATTTGAGCTTGTGTAATCACTGATTGTTGTTCATAGTACAACTTGATTATATTACTAACATGCTTTCTTATTGTTCGATCAGGGGTCGGGTTCTCGAACTCTTCTTGAGTGGCATCGTCCAACCCTCTTAAACAATTAGTAGCCATTCCAATGTCATTGAAGCTCCTAATTACTCTTGATAAATCAGAGGGTGCACTATCTTGTGATGGTTGGTCAGGATCTAGCAATAAACAAATACAAACTCAAAAATAAATTTACAAGCTCAAGAATAAATACAAATAAATGCAAGCTCAATAATAACATTTTATTTTACTTATCATATTTCCATTGTTAGTTAAAAAATTAGCAGATAAATTATAAAATCTTGAATAACATTTTATTTTTAAGTTTATCATATATTTCCATTGTTTGTTAACAAATTAACAAATAAATGCAAACAATGGTGGCTGTAGTAGTAACTGGAGATGAATATGGACCCCGGTTTAAATCAGCTTCCTAATGGTTAAAAGGTAGTCACTTGGCCACCAAGGCTGTCTTAGGCTTGAGTATTGGGGTAGTACCCCTCACTTCACAGCGTAGGTAAAACTACTAACCACTTGGCCACAAACGACAGCTCTTTGGTTTTCCTCACAGGTGGGAATCTAGCCAATCCAGTAGGGGTCGTTGCCATTTTCACTTGGTAGGTCCTCTCATTGGCTAGCTACTTGAGGGTTCTTGTGGTACTCCTCATAATGAGTTTTAGGTCAAACCCCAAGTACTTCTTCCCACAGTTGTTGCGGATGAGACTTATGTCCCAATCCGAATGTTATTAAGTATGATTCCTAGTCATTTGTACAAGATTGCAATGTAATGTAATTGTAATTGTAATGTGATTGTAATTGTAATTGTAATGTAATTATCATCATTATCATATACTAGAACATGGTAATTGTAATGTAATTATCATCATTATTGACATGGTCTATGTGTTTCTTTAAGAACATTGTTAAATCATCCATGCATATTAATGTGTTTCTATGAGATTGTATTGTGAAGTAGAATCCAATAGAGCATCAACCTTGGTCTTCATGATATGGATGTTGATATGGAAGAGTTGTGTCATCTCCTTTTCTTCCTTATGATGAAGGCTACTTAGATTCACCTCCTTCTGCACTGGAGTACAAGAAATACTCTTATATACATGTCTAATATTATATCTACCTCTTTGCTTGAATATGTTATGTAATGTAATTTGTAAAATTGCAATTTGAACACTATGAAAATGTTCATATACATGTGAATATGAAATTAAAATTGTACACATTTAAAATTAAAATTGTAATTGTTTAATGTAATTAGAGATCATCATTATTATTTAATGTAACATGCAAAATTGTAATTTGAACACTATGAAAATGTTCATATACATGACTATGAAATTAAATCAATATTAAAATTGTAATGTAATTGTAAAATTGTAATGTAATATAATGATGTAATTATTGTAATGTAATGTAATTGTAAATGTAATGTAATAATGTAATGATTGTAATTTAATGTAATTGTAAAATTGTAATTGTAATTGTAATGTGATCTTGTAATTGTAATTGTAATGTAATTATCATCATTATCATAGTGTAATGTAAAATTGTAATTTGAACACTATGAAAATGTTCATATACATGAACATGAAATTAAAATTGAATATTAAAATCGATGATGACCAATGCAATCAACTCCCATTGAGAACAATCTTTGTAATTTTTTACATAAAAATTATATATATGTGAGTCTATATTATGCAATATGAAATTATAAAATTATATGAAATTATACGAATATGTAAATTTACTAAATTATACAATTTAATTACAATTATAAATACATATATATTCATACATGCACATACAATGTACATATACCTTTACGAATTAATTACAAAATTATAATAAATTCTAAACTTGATTTAACACATGTACATGTATATATATAAAAATTATGAACTAGAGTTAACTATGAAATTAAAAATATGAATATGCAATTTATAAAATTATATGAATATGAAATCATACAATTTACATACAATTATGAATACATATATATGAATTCAAACATGCACATACAATTTATATAAGTTTATGAATTATTTACAAAATTACAATTACAAAATTATATTTACATTCTAAACAATTTAACACACACACATATATATATATAAATTATGAACTAGAACACTATGAAATTAAATATATTATGTAATATGAAATTATAGGAAAATATGAATGAAATTATATGAACTATATCACTAGGAAGAAAAAATTATAGTTATAAATATGAAATTGCATAACTTTTAATTAAATACCAATATTGTTAGCAATGGCATTTGATTCTCCCATCATAGCTTGATTTGCAACTTCTTCTCCTCTCAAGATTGCTCTTTTCTTCCTCTTTCTTTCTCTATCTTTCTCTCTTATTTCTTCAGTGTTGATTTGATTCCTACTAGATATTTTACTTCGACGCTTTTTGCTTCCCATTGTGATCAAAATCAACAATCTAAATTCACACTGACAACAATTTGTAAACACAATACACAATACACAATGCTAAATTTGCATTAAAACACAAGCATTGTTTCAAATTTGTAAGCCAATTATGAATGATAAAATTAGTAAGATGTTTATGTAGAATTTATTTAGGAATTTGGGTGGGAAATGGTGTTAGGAAGGTTGTTGAAATGACATTAATGCCATCAATGCTTAACTTCATTCTCGACCAATTTTGTAATATTTTTTAACAAAGGCAAGACCTCAATCAAGGTATTAGCTCGATCGAGGTATTTGTAATTTTCTCGATCGAGGGCTTAACAAACCATCGATTGAGGGATTAATAAACCCTCTATCAAGGTTTTTAAAAACCTCGATCGAGCTCCATAGCTCGATCGAGGGCCTGAAAAACAGAAATTCAGCCCTCTTACAGGAAAATCAATGTTTCTTTGTGTCTTCTAGGGGTGTAAACGCTATCATTCATGGCACACAACCTAGTGGAGTTCATACCGATAGATTCATCACCGAATCCTCTATCCATTGAGGTATCATGCATGCATTTTGACATTCATATGGTTTTTTTTTTAATTAGTTCTAAAACTTACACTTAGAAAACCTAACAACAACTTTGAAGCAGCTCAAAGAAAAATCTATAGGGTAAAAAATACACATCCAAAAATTTCGGAAAAATACACAACCCACACATCAACGCGTCATCTTCAAAAGGGTATTTTTGGTTTTTCAATTTTTTAAAATAGTGAAAAAAAGCTGGGATGGACACCCATGTGTATAAAATGATGCTAAAATTAGATGTGGTCACTTTCGAAAAATAATAAATAATTGTATATTACGAAATAAATTAACAAAAAATTATGCAGACCACAATACATTTTATGTAGATCATGCTTGTATATATGTCTTTTTTAAATTATTAATGTAATATTAAATTATTGGGGATGGGCGTGAGCCACTTATTAACTTCTTCAAATTTTAAAGGTCACACAGTTCATTAAATGCAAAATTTCACACATTAAATGACATTGGAATATTTTTTTTAAAATATCGTTGGGAAGGCAACATAATACTCTACAATTTGTTTTTTTACTGCAAGTCGAAATTCACATGGCATATATGTGTTTCGAGGGCTTCTATCTAGCACATGAGTAAAAAATCAGGTTTTCATCGCCAAATTTGGCCAAAAAGTGTTACCCACCTTCATGGGATCACCCATAGATACATCTTAAATCTAGATCTATGAAGCATCTAAAGGGATTTAATTTCTTGGAGTGTAAATTTTTTTTATCTTTGAGAAAAAAATTCATAGAAGTATGCTCATAACCAATGTAGATTTATCTTAAAGCAATATCTATTAAGAAAAAAAGGAATCCAATGACATCCAATTTCTTGATATGTAAATTTTTAAGTAAAAAAAAATTAAAATCTTGTTGCATCGAGAGGCACTCTACAACCTAGTATGGGGGAGATCTTATAATGTTATGTAACGTTCCTCTTGTAAATTTCATTCATAAAAAACTAGCATAGATCCAAATCCTAGGCTCTATCAAGCGTCGAGAGGGATCAAATCTTTGGAGGTGCAAACCTCTTCTTAAGTATTGCACTCAACTATCAGCTTTGGTGTGATTCAGACCAAAAGACACATCTTTTTATTTAAGGTAGACATGGTTTTAAAACCATTTGCAAGGCTCTCCTAAACCATGTATAATAAAATCATGGGTTGTTTAGGAGGCCTTGCACATGGTTTTAAAACCATGTGCACGACCAACATTTTTTAACGGATAATTCAACTTTTTATTTTTTATTATTTTTTTAAGTAGGAACATTGCAACATCTTACCCATATTGTTTTGTGTTTTTTATGACATTAGTTTTGGCCGATAAGTAATTTTTTTATTGTTTTGTTAGGTAGGAACATTACAACATCTCCCCCATATTAGGTTGTTTTTGTGGCCGACGTTTATTTTGGAGGATAATTAATATTTTCATTTTTTATGGACGACATTCACAAGAGGAAGGTTACATAACATTACAAGATCTCCCCCATACTGGGATGTAGAGCACCTCATGGCGCAATAACATTTTTAATTATCCTCCAAAATAAATGTCGGCCAGAAAAAACAACCTAATACATGGAAGATGTTGTAATGTTCCTACCTAGCAAAACAATAAAAAATAAAAAATTAATTATCGACAAAAAAAGGTCGGTCAGAAAAACAACACAATATGGGGGAGATGTTGTAATGTTCCTACTTAACAAAATAATAAAAAATAATAAAATTGAATTATCCCCCAAAAAACTGTTGGTGGTGTACATGGTTTTAAAACCATATGCTAGGCCTCTTAAACAACCCATGGTTTTATTATACATGGTTTAGGAGGGCCTTGCAAATGGTTTTAAAACCATGTGCAAGGCCTCCTAAACAACCCATGGTTTTATTGTACATGGTTTAGGAGGTCGTTGCAAATGGTTTTAAGACCATGTGCAAGGCCTCCTAAACAACTCATGGTTTTAGGAGGGCCTTGCACATGGTTTTAAAACCATGTATGGGGGAGATGTTGTAATGTTCTTTCCTAACAAAAATATTATATGTCAGCCATACATAGTATTAAATATTAATTACGCCGTAAGGTGTTTTTCTCCGAACAAGTTTAGGAAAGCACTGTAGCTTTCGTCATCTATGCGGCCAACCGTGCTCCTTCGCGTGTCCTCTTCGCGATCCAGTGGTCCTCCGCGTGTCCTCTTCGCCATCCGCTGGTCCTCCACTTGTTTTAAAGTTTCACTGCCCTACTCTGTCCTGCAAGTTTCCGGTCACTGCCCTGCTCTGTCCTGCAAGTTTCATTGTTCATGGGCTTAAGCCGTGACTGTTGATTTTGTCAGAACCGCCCATTTCACCTGTAAGTTTCATTGTTCATGGGCTTTGCCATGAGTGTTGAGTTTGTCAAAACCGCACTTGTCTGGCGGTTCTGGAGCGCCGTGGGAGATATTTGGAGAGCTCGTCCTATGAAAGACCAATGTTTTTTTCTCTGTCTGTTTTCATGCCCTGTGCCCAGGTTTTGAATTTAGGTTTATCTATGGCGGACGAAGCTTCCTCCAAGCGGTGATTATGGGATCCGCAACGTTATTGGAGATTTGCTTGACGCCTTGGAACGTATAGGCTTGCACACCTTTCGGCTATTGTTGTTACCCAACGGATGACTCTTTTTCTTGCTGGGGAGCTATTGCGAATGCAATGAAGGATGCTGTGAGGCTTAGTAATGATAGGAAGCCTATGTTCCGTGGCAATGTTCTCAAGGTCAAGGTTGGTATCGAAACCTCCTCTAGATTGAGCAGAAGAAGATCAATTCAGCTCTTCATATTTTCTCCTATTCTGCTCCTTGAGATCGATTCATTGGCTAATCTTATTGAGTTCTTAGTGTCCTGGAGAGCACCTAATTCTTGTGTTGATTTTCATGTCGAACCATTTGATAGAAGATGTAGGATTATCCTTACTCAGGATTAGTTGTTTACTTTTACTACTCGTCGTAAGGACACTCTGATAAAATGTGATTTTAAGATTGAATTTCTTATCAAAGATATTCGAAATGTAAGGATTATCAATGGCAATGCGACTAGAGTTATTCTCTTGCAGCTTTGGGTGCCTTCCGGGATGTATTACAGAACTTCAGATGATGATATCTATGTGAGTGTCCCTTTTCCTTTGTTGGATGACGAGAATACCCGGATTCGAACCTTGGAATTCACTCCTAACAATGCATTGGGTAGATGTGTGGCCTACAAAATTGTTCTGCCTCCTCGCATGGGTGATACAATGAAAAAGGCCATCGACTATTTCAAGCATAACGGGTTTCTGGATGAAAAACCCCCTCCTACTTTGAAAATTGATAATGAGCTATATTTGTCTAGCAGAGGAATTTTTTTCACCCTGCCACACCGTTGAAAAACTCCTTTTGAGACCATGTTTCTCCTGAATGCTCTTGTGCACAAGGGCATTGTCAATTATCAAAGAATAACTCCCGAGTTGTACAAATTGTTGGATCCTGGTGTGACACAAACCAAGTTGAGTACCCTAGCACTGAGGCATATGCTTTCCTACATCTACCCAATTTTCGATGCCCTTGGAATATTTAAGACTATTCTTAACTGGATTTCATAGAATCCAAATCTCCAGAAGTGCCCAAAGATAGTCGAGGAAACAATTGAAGTAAGGAGATTGGTCATCACTCCTACAAAAGCCTACTGTCTTACTCCAGAGGTGGAATTGTCAAAAAGATTCTTAGGGCACTTTAAGAGGTTTGCACACTGATCAAGAAAATTGCGAAAAGTTCAACCCACCACCGCAAAAATATGGTAAACATTGCTTGAGATTTCATAACATAAAGACATTGGGAACAAGAGATTACACTCAGATTCAGGCAATGGAGGCTAGTGTTGGTATGATTGCAGGTTCTCACAAGAGAAATGAGTTGGTGTTGATTCACCATGACGCAGAAGTTGGTGTAAGTTTAATGTAATGCATTTACTTAATTTCCTAGAATTTCTCCTTTTCCTCTATTGTATACGACCTTTGGGATTGTACGCACTTGGATTTGCACAAAGAATGAGGCTTAGATTGCTAATAGAATACTGTATTGCTGGTATTCCTTTCACTTGTTAAGATCTGAGTAATAAGAAGCTTAGCATTAAAGTATTGAGCCCTCTGTTGTTTCTGTGGCGTTTGAGATTGTTCTTCTACAATTTGGAAACATAGCCAGTTTGTTTTTTCTTTTGTTGGGTATTGACTAGTGGTAAAGCTGGATAACAAGTTTGGGAATCGGATCTGTAAAGATATGAAATTAGGGTATTTCATTTTAGTTTTATCAGATTACCAACTGCAGATTTTCGTTGGAAAACAACCCCATATTATAATTTGTTCGATAGAACCCTTCACAATGATTGGGCTTGGGAATTCATATGAGAAATGAAATTGCATTCATTTTTTGTCTGAGATCACCTTAGCAAAATATGGTTGTTGGGTTGAGGTCCAAGCTGAACTGAGCCAAGTCATAAACCATAATAAATATAAACATAATAAGCTGACAATGCAATTTAATCAGAAAGGAACAATAATCACAATTTAGATGATATGGCACAAAAGTAGTATAAACCCAAATTGGCCTTCTCTTATGGTATTCAAAATAATGCTAATATGATATAAGACTACAGGTTTTACAGACTCATATCCCGTAACATTTAAAGATTAAGTAATGATTGAACAGGTCAAAACCCTAACAGGATCTAGTATTAGGGTATTAATGGTCTCTCTAATTCAACAGAGCACCGTAGATAAGAGTAGCCCAAGTTGTAGAATTGTTTTTTCATTTTTTTAAGTTTGGTTTGTGTAAATGAGAATGAATGGCTACTGGTATGTAGCCGAATCCTCTGAAGCACTCGAGCAGCCAAGTATGCCAGATTTATGGAGATAATGTTGGTGTGACAGCAGATGGGGAGCTCTTTGTGGCGTGCAATGAGTGTGCCTTCCCAATTTGTAGGCCTTGCTATGAATATGAGCATAAGGATGGAAACCAGTCGTGTCCTCAGTGCAAGACTAGATACAAAAGGCATAAAGGTGACTAGATAGATACATTTCTCTTGTTTTAGTGTTTAGCAAGTTATGGAAACCCCACATTGCACAAAGGATATACTGCATAGATGATGTTAACACTTTTACAGATATGGAATATGGGCATTGTATTCCAGTTAGTTGTCAATTAGTATCTGGGTATTAATAACTGATAATTGTCTCTAATAATGGGTGTGTTTCCGCAAGGATTCCAAGAGTGGAAGGCGATGAGGAAGAAGATGATGTTGATGATTTGGAGAATGAGTTTAACTACACTCATGGTGGAAGAGATGACATGCAATAAAGGGTAGAAGCAATGATGCAGTGGCAGATGCATGGGCAAGGTGAGGATATTGATTGTGTTACCTCTTCAAGACAAGATCCTCAGACTCGATTTCCTCTTCTCACAAACAGTCAACTGGTATAGTCTCATCCATCTATTTAATGATTTGGGTATTTTGTCCAGATATCTGTGTTTCTGTTTAATAATTTGGTATCTTTATTCAAATATAGCTGGATTCTATGGTGTATTTGGGTATATTTGTTCCAAAATCCTCCATTACTCTTTTCTTAATGCAATTGTTTGGTCACTTGTGGTTTATATAATATTTAAGACAATTTTTTGCTGGTTTGAATTGCTATATGTTTAGTTTCAATTTGAGAGTTTAATTGTGCAAGCTGTTCATAATTGTTGTTGCCAACAGAGTTTTATTCAGCAATTAAAACTGTAACAACTCATTAACATGGATTTTAATATTAGCTTCTAGCTTTAAAAGAAATTGTGCAGTATTCGATGATAAAATTTTGACCAACTACCTATCTGTCACAATGCATAACCGCAACAACAATGGATTTCTACTATTTTTAGGTTTGAACCTCTATTCCTTGCTTTTGCTTTATCTTTTCCATTTGCATCTTATTTTGAAGTGCTCTATTTAGTGCACATGCTTATCTTAATACCCTCACACAATCATTTTCGAAGTAGGGACACTCAATTCTAGATTTTTCTATAACGTTGTTATTGAGGGTAACTTGCTAAGTTACATGCAATATTGGATTAAGAAAGGATTAATTTCCTATTGTTAATCATCTCTCTGTGTGTGTATTTTTTCAAGTTAAAATAGAGAGAAACCCAGAAGGGTGTGTCTTGAATGACAATGTTTGTGAATGACAACAATCTAATTCAATTCTAATCATGATCACATGATCGGTGTTGGAGATGGCAGGGATATTAATCTTGATTACTTCCCAGGGTCAATGTTTCAAAGGAAACGAATCCGGTACCTTAGTCCAGTAAGGTTTCGCCTTTGATATTCTTCGTATTTTATAAAAATCTTGAAACACAATAGCATTTCTTGGTATCCCGCTTCTTGTCCATTGTTTTATTTTTCATCTTTCATGTGGATAAAACCTTATTCGGGACATGTACATTTTCATTTGTTGGTTTATATATCTAACCTTAGTTGTTTAAACTTTGAACTTATATTTATTTTAATTTTTTATATTGAAGAACAAGAGAGAGCAATACGAGGTTGTGATAAACAACGGTAACCTTGTGTACAAGCATAATCAACAACCAGTTGATACCCCTGAAAGATCTGAGTGGATAATTGCTATGAGCACATCCTGAAACCTCTATTAGTCGGGTATTTGAAATATTATCTAGATTTAGATATTATTTATGGATATGGCTCAATTCACATATTTATGGATTTTATATTCCATGCACTAATACTCTTTCTATTCTATTCTAAGTTTTGAATTAGATTGTACTAAATTTATGTACTGGATTCCAATGATTTTCCTATGGAGATGAATTTTTTAACTTTCTGCGGTGTTTGTGTCCCTACAGAAAATGAAAGGGACATTTCAACATTCTAGCTTCTTAGCTGGGACGACTACTATAGCAAGGGAAATTTCAACATTCTAGCTTCTTAGTTGGGGTGATTACTATAACAGCTGGAAAATCAGAAGCCAACAATGGAATTCTCAAGGTGATGTGAAAAGTATTACTGAATCAGTGAATTGATATTTTTTAGTGGTATCCTATATTGCTGAAGTTCATACAAACAAATTATTTAGATCCCATTCAGTAGCAGGATTAAATTGTTTCAGTGTGTGCCAAAGATCAAATAGCCTGTCAAATTAGGGTTACAAATTTATTGTTAGTTTATTAGTCACTAAAGAAACGGATGCCCCTTCACAGAAATCTCATTACAAATTGATTGTTAGTTTATTAGTCACTAAAGAAATTGATGTCCTTCACAGAAATCTCATGGTAACATGGTGGGTTGGGTATTGAAAATGTAGATAACTAGCTTGTACATGGTCTAAAACTGTATGAAATGATGAAACCAGACATCAACACAGTGGATTCAAGTATTAACGTCCATACTTTTGTATATTTACAATTGATATTATAGTGTCAGCCATGATTGTGTTATTATAATTCCTCTATGTTTGTGCAGATGTTGTTCAAGTGTTCGGGTCAAAAGTGAACTGCAAGGATAGTTTGCAGGCTGAAAAGGTGATGACAAAAAAAAAGAGAAATTATAGTAATGTCCACATATGGCCAAACTAGGTGAATAGGACTCGAAATAACATCTAACAAATTAGAAATGAACTAGGCCAGGAAGAACCCTAAGGACTGAAAAAAATAGCTAAATGCGAAGGAGTTAAAACAATGTGTACAAAATGAACAGTGTAATCATAGAGAGTATATGTTGGATGATTGATGAAGGTTGCAACATTTAGAATGATTCATTATATGGCTGGAGCCTCAAGATTACATTTCCGTTCGACAAAGCACTGCAAGGTTAGGATGTGGGTTACACAAGCACTGAAAATTAGGTTGCATTCTACATAAGCACTTAAGTGATTGGGTATGAGCACAATTAGATAGCAATGCAAAAACTCAGAAAACAAGAAAGCACAATGCAAGTACCAAGTGGATATTGCTAGGTTGCATTCTACATAAGTACCGGGTGATCGGGTATGAGCACAATTAGCCATAACACAAATATTCTCAAAAGTAGAATGCATGTACGAAAATGAGATTATGGAGTTGTAAATGTTCTCTCTCTCCAAATAGATAGATAGATAGGAGTACAAAATTGTGATAGGAAGAAAATACAAAAATATGAAGTACCCATTAGGCAATGTGTTTAGGTAATATTTTCAAATTTAAAGTACAAGAGAATATTATACATAGTCTAATTTTAATTGGAGGTATCATTAGTGGGATTTAGGACCATCATAGTATATAACATAGGATGATAGGACACCACAATATTTTTTATGGAAATGAAAGAGATAGAGTTAGACAATCGATAACTAGAAGGCATTGAGACATAGAGGTTGTACTTTTATGTAGTTTTATATAGGGTTTTATACATTTCCACTGTGGAAAAGGTGCATTGAGGGATTTAGTGGTTGGTTAAGAGAGGATGGTGATATCCTCCCACTAAGGTTCAACTCCCCTTGCTACCTATTTGAAAATGAATACTTAATTTTGGATTTCACGGATGTTCTTTCCTTAGTAGCAAAGCAAGGAATCCTTGGATTCTAGTTTATGTCGTAGGTTGTAGGTAAGAGTTTTGGAATCAGTGCACCTTGTTCTAGCTTACTTGGGCATTTCTCATTATCTGAGGCAAACACAAAGATATGGAGGATTATTGTTGGCTTAATGGGAGTTTTTTCTCAAGGGTATATGTCACCATGTTGTTCTATTTGGGCACACTCAACAGAAATTGGAGGTCCAAGGCATGATATGTGGTAATAAAAGGAGTTAATGATCATAAAAGGAGGATTTCCCTTTTTAGGAAGGTGCCATGTTGTGCTAAGTTTCACTTGGGCTTGTCGAAAGGCCTGCTTAAGCTTGAATGCCCTCTTTAAGGATATGGTTTGAGCATGCTGGAAGCAAGAAGGGGTGGAAAAAAAAACTAATGGAGGAGCTTTTGATGCATTTGGAGGTGTTAAAACTTGAACTGTGTATTATTAAAGTCCCAAAGAACAAGACTAGCACAACTTTTACCTAGAGTATTTGCCTATTGTCACCTCGATAATATCCTCTCCACATTTTAGGCTGGATCTTCTCTAACTCGAGGGGTCTTCCCTAGGATAGGATTATTGAAGTTTAGAATCATGCACAAGGTGATATGGAAGAAGAGCTTCAACCATTTTTGTTGTTGTTGTATATAGAAATAAAAGGGTGACAAGAGTGTTACCCTTTAGATCCTATGTAGTGTTCCATATCAAATATCCTAGAGAGAAGGGGTGTTTTTTCATTGTAAAGGCCAAGTAGGGGCAGAAAGGAAGCAATGAATTTCAAATTTTCCTAAACTCTTCTTAAACGAAAACTAAAACTAAGAGAGGACCTTTGTGAATTATGTATAATGATGTTGAGGATTGGAATTTTTGACATGTTAGTTAGGCATATCTTCAATTGATAGTATATGAGCAACATAGTCTTCTTTCCACCGAGACTAGCACATAGGACTGATATACCTTGACAATCTTGTTTCATGTAGCTAAGACTATAAAATTGATTGTGGAGAAGGGAAAACGTCATGGCAAGAGGGTGATATGACATAAAATTTCCTTTTTCTACTCGATGAGTGAAGATGTGTAATTTAATGATGAATATTTCAATAGTGCAAGAATTGAAGATGAATCTAGTGTCTTCCTTCTACGTTGTCACAAAAACTTCATCAAATCTCTAGCATTAAAACACTCAGTAACAAGCAAGAACCTAAAAGGTTTTGGCGTAGTCTACTGGTGGAGTCTTACTATATATTACCGCACATTGCTATCCATTTGGTTTAGAATAATTGCTTCATATTGATGTGTTAAATCCATTGATTAAAGGTGTTACCTGGTGGACTTCTTATTGTTGATCTCGTGTCTATTTTGTGTGCCAATTATTAATATTAAGATTTTTTTTGTGATAAGACTGAGGTGAGAACCTATAATATATTTATGAATATTGATATTGTTGTTATAGTATTGTTTATTGCATCTTTCCTTCAATTATTTGAACTTGTTCTCATTACTTAAATCTGGAATTCAATTTTCTTGAAGTATTTTTTTGTTGATGCTGTAATAGTCAATAATTAGCTCTTCAAAGATTGTTGAGGGTTAACCACTCTTCCCACAAGAGCGACCTTGAGGCCTAAAGAAAACTATTGGATTCCTTAGCATAGCTTAGTGATAACATCCTACCATTTCTAAGTAATTTCAATTTCCCTCCTTAGTAGCATTTCTATCCATTTGTCCCTTTAGTGCCATATATGAGATTATCATTTTTATAATATGTCCAAGCAAAAGACTTCGTACCATTTCGTAAGTCGATTGTGAACCATGTTGTTCATTGATTAACTGTTTTCAAAGTGAAAAGGCTTATTTTGTTGTTGTTGTTGTTAATGATGAGTAGGTTCTTGTTGGTTGAGGGTTCCCATTGTTGTTCTAAGTTCTAATATGGCCTGTAAGTGACCACAAGACCTTCTAGAGAGGTTGTCAGGTCTGCTGTTGTTGAATTGAGGTCTATTATTACATGAAGGTGACCACCATTGCATTGTTTAAAGGTTTTTATGGTTGTCATTTCTATCTGGATTGTGTTTTGAGGCTTCCCTTGTTTAAATAGAAATGTTGTGAGTGATTCCTTAGAAATAATGGCAAGCATTAAAGCCTATGGCTTTCGACTAGCACATCCCTTGAAAAGGATTTAGTAAGTTAGTAAACAAAGACCTTACATGAGCTATGTTTCTATCTAATGAGATTTAGTTTGCTTACTTTGGTTTTATTGGCTCTCTTACAAGAAAAACAAGTCTCTTTTTCAAGCATCAAAGTCTATGGCTTTAAGTTATGCATCCTTAGAACTGCTCAAAAGAATTAAAGCCTATGGATTTTAGCTAACACATCCCTTGCAAAGGATTTTCAATATTGACAAGTTTCAAAATATATGACCTTAGTTTGAAGTTTCTTTTATCTACCCTCCATAAGTTGTATTCAGGGTTTTATTGATAGTTTGGATTTTCCATTTTTTATTACACCTTCTCGAGTTTTACCTATATTAGCTATTGAGGGATAGTAAATTATGTCATATCACCACCCATACCTATGGGATAGTAAATTATGTTGTACATCAATTCTCTGAATTCCAACTTTCTCTTTAACTCCAACAACTTTTTACGTTCGTTGATACAGAGGAAAAATAAAAATCAAGAATTGTTCCACATGACTCCATTCAGAGGGATGCGTGTATATTTTTTCCATGTTAATGAGTTGTTCCAGTTTTCATTGTTGGAGAAAAATCTGCTGGCAACAACATGTATGAACAACTTGCACAATTAAACTCTAATTGAAACTAAACATATAGCAATTCAAACCATCAATAAACACACCATCAACTATCTGCAAGATAATTTACTTTTGTTTTAAAATCATTAAAGGGATTGTATAAATTAACAGACTAGAAAGTAATGACTAAAATAAAGAATTCCAAGGAAAACATTTCCAAGAAATCATTTGAGTTTTTATGATTGAATTGAGGATTAGGTCCAATTAGTAATTGTTGTTTAATGTATAGAACCTGCACATATTTTTTCCTTATATGTATTTCCACGTGTAGCTTTGATAATAGAAAATACCAAGCAAAGCATAAAAAAACAATAAATAAATTTGGAAGGAATCTTGGGAACTGACCTGTGATATTGATGGATTTCCTAGTTCTATATAAGAGAACGAGTGCCCAATGTATTCTCAAAAATTTTCCCTATTAGGCGGCCATTCATAGGATGAATGCACTGGAATGTGGGGAGTGACCGATGACCCCAAATGACCCTATTGTTGTTGGAAACAAGCGTCTGAGACCTCACAAAACCAATGGGCATGGGAATGGCCATGGACATGGACATGGGGATGTCCATGCGGATGACCATGGCCATATCCTTCTTGTTGTGCATAACGATTCTCAAGAGGGTATCATGGTTGCTGCATCAAACCGACTTCCATGTGAGCATTACCAAAAAACTCATGTGTCGAGGCCTTGTTGGGCAGCATTGGCACATACGCTCCATGGATAGTAGGGTGGAGACCGAGGTCAGCAGAATACGTACTCTCCTTGGATTCATAGTTCTCGTGGGATAATTTGGTCGCAATACCTTGTTGCCGATGTTGCTGAGGGGAGTAGTGAGGCACACCCTCTTGTTGCTGCATTGAACCATAAGATCCTGCTAATTCCATGGGGGGTGAACTATATAACCCTAGCGGTAATGTTCCATCGGAGGCCATTCCATATGATCCGTAGGAAGCCCCCGGAGGTTGAATTTATTGGTATATGTTCTAAGAAGCGGATGGGGGGGAGACTTGCAAGGACTCTAGTGTATGAAAGCCTTGAACTAAGGATAAATTGTAATGTTGATTTAGAATCTTGACCAACAGCCCAAAACCTGATACTCAAAGTCCTTTAGAGAAATTATGTTACCTCTCTTAGCATCACTAGCTTCAGTATGAAAAATCCATATCAATTTTCCAGAGGAAGAAATTTTACAAACATAGTTTGTTGTCACACGTTTCCAGCAATACTCCATTCATGACCCCAATGAAATCTCGAACTATAGACATGGTTATAGGGTGTACTGTCTCATATTTATTCCTTACAGACTTTGATTTGCATTACTATTGCAAATTACCGAGATCTTCTTGTGATTTCCAAGCCACCAATAAGTAACTTCACATGCAACGAACTATATTCCTTGATGACTGCAAATCCTATGATCCATATTGTGTAATTCAGACTTGTGGTATGATGTTTTGGTATATAAATTCTTCTTTAAATCGTATGACTCCCTTTGAAAGATTCCAGGCCTTAACATTTTCTCTTTAATTGTTGTTTATTTGTTTCATTGTACTTTTGATATTGTTTATTTTCTGTGTATTGGAAATCATAATCCATGTCAAGGACAAACTTTAACGCAGTGACCAGCTAAGTGTTAAAGTTGAAAGAGATGAAAATTATGTTTAAGTTTATTACAACAGTACCCTTCTGGATCTAGTTTTATGTTTATATCTTTTTATGCATTCAAACTCGCAGGATCGTCTGGACTTATGCATGTGGGGTTGGAGGTGTCGACGATACAACGATTCAACAAGGTGGCATGTGCTATAACCCAGATAGTGTTGCTTTTCATGCTTCGTATGCTTTTGACAACTACTACAAGAAGAATGGCATGGCCACTGGTACTTGTAACTTTGATGGAAATGCTGACTAATCAAGATCCAAGTAAGTTATATGCCTATATGCTGAGTTTGTTATTTTCCCATTGTTTTTATCCGCATTACTGGCTCATCCTTCCACAATGCAAACTTCACGATACCTAGTCTAAGATTTTTCCCAGAGCGTAATCATATTCCAGTAACCAGTCCTTTCTCGGCAACCCTGCTCTCGAGACTCCTTCCATTGTCTGGAAACCCTCAGCATCCTTCTTGAGTGAGCTAGGCATCTCCATCTCCGTTTCTGTAAAGAACAGGTCTCAAGGAAATATTCCCAACCACATATTAAGATCTTTATGTGTGCATTTATCATCTTCTTCATTAATTTCCACTGGGAGGTTGGTGCAGTACCAATTGGGTTCAAGCCAAATCATCCCGCCATATCTTAGTCCTCTTCTCCTGTGTGAAAAAAAATATATCAGTCCTCTTTCTTATCTCCTCGCTTACTTGCCTCGGCCTCCTCGGCCTTCCAATTTCTTTTTGCTATGCCTGCATTATGACAAGTTTATTTGATTTAGTATGGGTGTTTCAATGTTCCATTGTGGCAGGTTTTCTAAACCAATGACTCTGATGCAACAAGGATAGTTTTAACTTTCATGCAAGTGATGGAAAGGGTGCTCCACGCTCTTAATTCATGGAAGGAATGTCCTAGGCCTTCTTCTGATGGAGATCACAGGCTCTTATATGAGTGATCAACTGCAAGTTGTATAAGTTTTATTGAGCATGATTTTTTGTTTTTTTTTATAATTCTGGGTGTTTATAAACTCCCATAACACCTTGACTGCCTTAAATTCTGTGTAAATGGTTGAGGTGCGACTTCACCGACTGCTAATTCAAAGAGAAACGGATTCTTTTCGTGAATTGGATTATTTCAAAAAAATTAGGTGCAGATTGTTGTGGTGTAACCTCGCCAGCTCCTCAATTCAAAGAGAAACAGTTTATATAAGTAAAATCTTGTGTAAATTGCTTTTGTTTGACGTCTCAACTACTCAAATTAATTATTTCACTAAAATTATTTTGGATTATTCTAATTCTCTTTTCTTGTTATATATAGATAAAATGTAACAATGTGAAAAGCTGAAGGGCATATGGGGTTTTATAGTTATTACTTTGTCTGTTAATTGATAATGATAATGGTAAGAGATTTCACAGATATTTAAACACGGTGATGGATTTATCGCAGGTTGCGGCTGGGGTTCAATGCAGGAGGTTTTTGTTTTGGGGAGCTGCCTTCTTTAAATGGTTGGTACATTGAAGCTTTAATTGAAGGAGAACAGAAAGGAGTTTTCTTTGAAGTATTATTTTCTGAATTCTTTCACAGCGAGAAATTTCCACCTTTTTGAACGGTAATTTATTTAATGACTGTGAATTTCATAGGTTTTCTTGTGAAGATTTTTGGGATTTTGAAGTTCTTTATGTTTTCAACTGACAATAGGCCACCACCTAGTGAAGGGCCCTTGTAAAGAATAATAAAGCCTCCACTTTTATTGTGTTAAATTTAAGGGGTTTTGATTTGTGAACGGTGTGACAACCAATAGGGACACCACAAATTTATTTATTTTCTTACACAAGATCTCACACTTTAAGTAATTACTACACCTATGACTCTAATTATGCGTTACTCGGGCATATCCCATGGTTGGTTCTATACAATATATAACTAGTTTCCTCCAAAGGTTGGGAAATGCGCAAACTTCTTGGGACGTAGACCTGGTTTTGATGGGACATCTTGCTTGTTTCCTACATAAATTGAAAGGTCTAGAATTTAAACTCATTAATGAAACATTATGTATTTCAGAAAAAGGCGCAGTTCAGAGGATGATCTCTGTTTGGACGCTAGGGTTTTGTGTATTTAAAAGTGTTTTTAACATCTTCTTGTTGAATTGTTTGAGAAAGGGAAGCATGTTACCAAATCAATCCACACCAGTTTTTAATCTAACGCCTAAAGAGTAAAAGTATATGTGTTGCTCGATGGAGAGGGATGTGATCCCACAGTGAGGATTGATGTTCTCGTCCATAAGACTGTATTTTTTATTTGTTTTGAAAAAGGCTCTTCCCATTGAGAGGATTCATACCAAAGAAATTTTGAAATTTTAACAATTATTGCCTTGACAAGAAAATGATTAATACTTGCAAATATGTTCTTTAACTATACTATTATTATTTTTTAAATATGATTTAGTTTGTTCTTTGTGCTTGAGATAAATAAATACAACTGGAACAACAAAAAACCGTAGAAACATCCACTCTTAATAGCTCTTCATTATACACATGCGTGGTTGAAGTTAGCTTTTGATCAGGACAATGCTGCAATTGGTGTAAACTCCCGCACGAGAGCATAGATTTATGATTAGCAGCATTGTACCTACGCACCAAATTCTCTCCAGGATTGCTACTATGCAAAAGGTTAGTGTGTAACCTAGAAAAATATGGACTTCTTACTAGATTTTTTCATTACAAAATTGATATTTTTAAATGTGTAAAAGTCTTAAATGTATTGCCATAATTATGTTTACAAAATTG
>LPNX010717961.1:0-12159 GCA_001517045.1 Pseudotsuga menziesii
AGACACATCAAAACTCAAGCTTCCTCTTGTTCTTTCTTGAGGGTGATCCTGTAGGCACAACTATAGGACCAGTGTGCGTCTCTGGACCCTGCAAATTAAACATCAATTGTTAAATTCATTTAACTATGTACTAATACATTAGCTCAATAAAATACCATATCTAAATTAACTCAAAAATTATTAAAATGTTAATGGACATTGCATGAAACAATTGTTCATTATTTGACATCTCACCTCAGTGACAGGCTGTGCCAAAGGGGATTGGGTTTCTTGTGTAGTAGATGGAGATGTTGGTTGAACATGGATGATGGTCGCATCCATGGTCGATACAGAGGGGGCAGGACCTGGTGGTGGTGGTGGCTACAATCACCTATTCTTGAAATAGTTAGAAATGTGCGTGAATAAACAATAGACAACAATAACACACTATGTCTATATCATGTTCAAATACTTGTACCTCTGTGTGACTTGTTGCCATTGTAGATGCAGCACTGACTGCTGCATCAACCATCCCTTCAAGGTTTTCCACAGTGAACTCTACCTCCTGATGCAGTAAACATGCAAATCAAACATTAACAAAATATTTTATGCACTGGATTTCAAGTTAACCAAGAAATATCATCGAAGGATATACAAATTACCATGGTATCAATATCTCCATGGTCGCGAACAACCTCACTCTTTCTAGGAGTAGGTCGTCTCACATAGACTTGGCCCTTGTTCACATATGGCCTATAAGGAGATACAACTCCACGAAGTGGTCCAGGTGTTTCGCTACTAGCCTATAGTCAACAAGAGTTCATGTAGCTAGACTTGGATGATTCAACGGACATACACATATTTAAAAAATGACATTTTTTAAATGTTTAAAATGTTTACCTCCATCANACATGTTTAAAAAATGACATTTTTTAAATGTTTAAAATGTTTACCTCCATCACTGCTTCCCCTAGTGTAGGATCTGGCATCTGCCTAGATATGGATCCTACCTCCATCAGTGCTTTCCCCCTTGAAGTATCCGGCATCTGCAAGTTTAATAATTGTATATATTAGACCATAGATAACATTAGTGAACTAACCTGTACAGTATGTGGAAATTAACAATTCAACAAGTATTAAAAAACTGAAATTTTAAAATGTTTACCTCGGTGTGAGATACGAGATCAGTGGATGGAATGTCCTGCCCCTATGTAAAGTGTGGGACATGATACTCTGGGTGGTCGCTTCCGCCATAAAGCATCAGCTGCAAGTTCATAAAATTAATATATTAGCTCAAACTATACATATGTGTACAAAGAGGAAAATAAACGAAGAATTTATTACAATTAACCATATACATACATCACTCAAAAACCCACTAAAGACAACATCTGACAAAAGACCATAGCATGGACGGCCACACGATGTGCACTCGTGAGGCTGAAAAGTGGGCTTGGAATGTGCTGATGGTGCTGCACTAGTAGATGGTGCTGCACTAGTAGATGGTGCTGCAGTAGATGGTGCTGCACCAGTGGGTGGTACTGCACTAGATGATGGTAATGCNGCATGGACGGCCACACGATGTGCACTCGTGAGGCTGAAAAGTGGGCTGGGACTGTGCTGATGGTGCTGCACTAGTAGATGGTGCTGCACTAGTAGATGGTGCTGCAGTAGATGGTGCTGCACCAGTGGGTGGTACTGCACTAGATGATGGTAATGCACCATGAGGACCTGGTGTATGTACCACACCAGGGACATATGTCCCATCCTCACCCATATGCTGAAACATAGTGCTATGGCGAACAACGGCCCGTGCCAAACTCAAAAATGCATCACGTGTCTGTGGAATCACATGATGTAGAGGTGGGACATCTGGCCCAAGCAACTGCCTGCGAGGTGCAGGGATAGGGCGATCATCGTCTCGAAGCCTGGCATTGGGTTAGTTTTGGGGCATCCCCCCACCGATCCCCTGAAACTGAAACATATCAAAATAGTTTACGTGTTTTCCCAACACAAACTCTGCATACATTTTCCGAAGGAAGNATCGTCTCGAAGCCTGGCATTGGGTCAGTTTTGGGGCATCCCCCCACCGATCCCCTGAAACTGAAACATATCAAAATAGTTTACGTGTTTTCCCAACACAAACTCTGCATACATTTTCCGAAGGAAGTACATCGGGATTTCCCTGTTGTTGTGCGGTGGCCTATCAAAAACCATATACCATCTGTCCATCCAGTTATCAACAAATGGTTGATATGTGCACCACTCAATAGAGATATGTGGCTTGTTTGAATTTGGGATTTTCCCCGTGCGAGGGTCCCTAAATAATGCAAATATATGCTCCTTCGTGATTTTCAACTTTTTTACTGCATTGTAGCTAAGCCCATCGGCATACTCACGTCTCTTTCTTTCTCTATATGAAGCCATATCATATAGTACATTGTTTGACATTGTGATGGTCTCAACAATTGCATCCAAAGTGGATGCAAGTGAACGTCGGATTCTGTCACCACCACTAAAAGCACTACTCAAGGCTCTCAACTGGGCAAGCTCTCTCAATATTTCGGCATTCGGGTCCATAGCCGCAACTGGAATAAAAAAATCAATAAGAAAATAATTAGAAACGTATACATGGTATATAATGACATCTCTTCAAAATTCAAAATGTAAATGCATCTAAATCCAATTATCTTCAGAACATCCAACCATCACATAGACCTATATAATAGTAAATAAAATGTCACCACATAACTAATTCAAAAGCATAAGCTAGATAACAAAAATTTCCGAAACCCCATCAAAATAAACTGTGTTTAACATGCCTTTGCAATAAGTGGGTTGCTACCAACAAGTATATATGGTGAATACACATCTAGTAAAGGTTGTTTTAAATATCTATGGTTGATGGCATAGTAGTTCTCCTAGTTGGCACCAAAATCAGTAATATCAAAGGAAATGTTGGCATTTGAATGGAGCTATGAGGCTTAAGGAAATTTTAGAGCTACTAGGCTCTATAGAGATTGAGCTATGAGGCTCTAGCGGTAACGTTCCCTAGTTTATTTGGTGGCACTTGAAGAGAAAGGTTCNTCTCCTAAAAAATTACTAACGATGGAACATAGGGTGGATAAAATATCCATGTTATGTGGTTGTCATGCCATGATTGGGTAATGTGGTTACTCAACTATGTGCTTTTTCAACTAGTTAGTGGATTGAAAATAGGAGATTATTGCTTCCAATTTACATTAGTTCCAGTCATGGCATGATAGCACATAGTTGTGGTTGTATTGTCCATGTTATGTGGTTGTCTCATAGCCCAATACTCATGGAATTAATTTTATGTAAAGCCTTTCATCTCATTAGTTAATGGATGCCCTCAAAAACTTATATGAATATAATTGATATTTGTTTAAAGGAAAAATGGGGCTTATATAATATGTTTGAAAGCATGATACTATTATATATATTAGATAACCAAACACAGAAAGAAACCTTGAACTAAAATACATAACTATAAGAGGGAAAATGGTAATTTTGTTATAAAATGAAGAGAGGGTATAGGAATCAACCAATGGTGGGTGTGAAATCTCCTCCCTTCCACTTGAATCAGCTCCAATGCCTGTCAAAATCTCCTCCCTTCCACTTGAATTAGCTCCAATCCCTGTCGAAATCTCACTCCAAACGCTGCGCTGCCCGTCGAAATCGTGTTTCTGATAATGAAAATGGGCTCGGGACTGTGTATTTTTTTTTAGTTTTCATATCGCGTGCGCGTTTTATAACTACAGAACGCATGCGCGTTTTATAACTACAAAACGCGTGCGCGTTTTGTAGTTATATAACGCGTACGCGTTTTATCATTCTAAAACGCGCACGGGATGTGTTTTCCTATCCTACATGTTTTATGACATGTCAGGCTGGGGTTGAACCATACCAAGTGCTATGTCAGGTTCGGTTTGATGTATTTTTTGGTAGCATGATGTTGTTTTTGAAAACTAGGATTGCATCTTAAAGGTCCATCATCTTCTTGCACTGACCCCTATGCAAAAGCAAGAAGTGCGTTCTTACCGTTTTGGACTATCATAAAAGAAGGTATAGTCTATCTAAGGGATCTCAAGTGGATAATGACGACAAGTTGGGAGCCTAAAAGGAAACATGGGGTTAACAACCTATTCTAACACCTATGAACATATAAAAAATGAATAATAATGTATATCAGGCTATGTCTAGATGGGTTTTCGATATTCTGTCACAAAAGAAGATAGCCTGATTGCATAGGTGTCACCCGAGTTCAAATGTCAAGGAGTTAAAAATACTTCCAACCAACATCATCCTTGCTAGATCTGGAGATAGCCATGCAAATGCACATCCCATAGAAAATTTCTCGAGTGTAAGAATGTTGACACGAGGTGATGAATGCACAAATTTCATTTCTTCGTCTTACAAATCCATTACACAAAATAGCTCACATAAAGGTTAAAGGAGAGCCCCATATATAGAGCGTTAAGGAAAAAATCTCGGACTGAAACTTCAAATCACAAGGAACATTGCTAAATGTTCGAATGTGCAAGTCTCATGGAAATATTTGAAAGCAAAAATCAAGCACTTCCATATTTGAAAGCAAAAATACGGTATCAAGATTAGCTTCATATTTCCTGGATACCAATTAAATCATCTCGAGATTGAAGATATGATCATGTAAATGCATATTTCTCTAGTCAAAAGAGTAGGTGGCAGATTATAAAATGGTCACAACGCATTTCTTGCATAATCCTAGTAGAGATGATAGTGAGTGTCAAGTAAGGTGGAGTGCCTAATTGTTTAAAGAATTATTCACATACTAATTTTCTATATTTTAGGCATTGAGTAAACTTTGAAAGGGATAGTTGGAGAACAAGAAATTTCAAAATCACGGTTGGAAGTTTACCAAGAATTTATGGGTTTGGAGAGCAGTTTATGATGTGTTGATAGTTAAAGAAAGTGATCCTAGTTTCTATGCAACTTATCGAAGATTATTTTAGTTTCTTGTTATATTTTAGTTTCTAAAGTTTGTAATAGGGAATTTATTGTAGTTCTATTTCAAGATGGATTTTTAATGTAAAAAGTAGTTCAATCCAAGGGGGTTGGGAATTGAATTATGCGACTTGACAGTCTGATTTTGTATACAGAAAATATGTTTTCAAATGTATGTATTTCATGCCTGAAGACTCCAATAAATGTAATGTTTAGTATGTATTATCTCGTGCGCATTTACCTTATTCTTCTTCTTGGATGTGATGTTTATAGTGTAGTATACGTTGTAGTTCTAAGCTGTAGAATCCATAAATGGTTAATGATTAATTAGGTTTTGATGTAGCTAGTTGATCTCCTTCTTTTGATAGCACCAATGCTTTCTACAAGATCATCTTCTTCTCATGCATCTTGCATTCCTTTGCATGGATTAAAGCATTTTTTTTCATCCATAATGGTTCCCAATATAGTTCCTTCCTGTTCGTTTGTGCCATTTCCTCACACATTGACTTTGGTTCAGAGGATTTGGCGGTTAATCAATAATTTTATTTTCAAGATATGTTGCAAAAGGGAAATAACACACCTTATTATGGATTCTAGAATCTCCCTCCTTATCTATTCTACTAAATCACAACGTTGAAGAGAAATCCCCTTTTTATCACTCTCATCTATTGGTGTGGAGATTTAATGGCTGGTGGGCATGGGTTGTTGATTTACAGAAATGGGTTATCAGCTCTTGGACGCCCCTAATGAAGGAAGACACTTTTAATAACCCTTGTGAAAATGGTTTTTTTGTTATTGAATTTGACGTTTAAGAAGATAGGGATTTGATGGAGTCATATTGGATCCTTGGTTCTCGGGAAGCTCCGGTTTATGCTTGAAGCTAGGGATTCCCACCTTTGGTCCTCTAATGGATTCACTTGCCTCAGCTCATGTATGACTCATGATTTTGAATATGTCGTCGCATTTCTTGGGCAAACCCTCTCTTAAATCCATTAGGAATGCTCTTTGCAAGTTCTTCTTTTGCATCCTAGAAACTTTGAATCAGTGTTATACTACCATTGCAAGGATTTGTCTAGAAATGGATTTCGGATAGAGGATGTCCGAGTAAAATAAACCTTAATGAAATAAATTTCTCATAGACCCAAAAACTCGACTATGAACAAGTTATTTTTAAATGGAGAAGTCTTTCCACCATATACGATAAAATATGAGTTATAAACCTAGATATACAAAATTAAAACAATCATAATTAACTTATATAAAATATTTAAAAATAATAATAGAATAAAATTAAAATAAACATGATCATACTTAAACATTTAAAATTGTACCATCAAAATGAGCTCAACATATTTAGAGGATTTATTGAACATGAATATTTTAAACTCGATTGAATGTGCATTAAAACAACATAATGCAGGAATAATATATCAATTAATCAATGAGCCTAAAATTAGAAAATAACAAAATTATCTCTAGGTAAGAAAATAATCCAATCCGAAAACAATAAAATAACCTTTTGAAAAATACAAATTATTACCGGAAAACAATTTGAATCAACACAGTTAGAAATAAATTACCAGCAGTGACAAAGAAACTATTATGGATTATAGAAGATCCCTTCTTGTCTATTCCATTAGATCCCAACCTTGAAGAGCAAGCCCTTTTTTATCACTTCCATCTGTTGGTGTGGAGATTTAATGGCTTATGGGCATGGCTTCTTGATATACAAAAATGGGAAATGGGTTATTAGTTCTTGGACGTCCTAGAGACTTTTAATAACCCTTGTGAAAATGTGTTTTTTGTTATTGAATTTGACCTTCAAGAAGATAGGGATTTGATCTTGAGATTGGGTCTTTGGTTCTAGCTCGGGTTTATGCACGAAGCTATGGATTCCCACCTTTGATCTTGTAATCGATTCACTTGCTTGATACCCACCTTTGATCGTGCCATTTGGAATTCTCATGACACCTTCCACTTTTGCATCATAGAAAGTTTGAATGAGTATACTACCATTGCAAGGATTTGTCTAGAAATGAATTTTGATAAAGGCTTTCCCACTAAAATAAACCTTAATGGAAGAAATTTCTCGCATCCAATAACCTCTTTCCCAAAAAAGAATCACAAACCCAAGTGGTGAGAGGTTACACTGAGATGGAATTAATTTATCTATGCAAAACAAACCCCAAATCAACATTATGCTAAAGAAGACTCACAATCCATCCAAGAAGAAATTAGTACACCTCATAGCACCAATGATTCTATGAAGGACCAAGAACAACACAAAAGTTTCAGTCATTGAACAACAAGATTAGAGTTTTCTAGTCCTAAGAAAGAAAGAAAGGAATGTTAATTTAGCAAGAACCATTTCACCCTGTATGTCTGGAAGAGATAATCTTCAAGCTATTCATAAAAAATACCAAGGGTGTTGCTAATACAATGGCACACTAAATCTACATATCTTTAAGAAAAATTACACATAATTTAAAAAAACAACAAAATAACAACCTTTAAAATAACATAATATATTGGTCACTAATGCAATGGCACAGATCAATAATCCAATCCATTGGAAAACAATAAAATAATAGTCTTTTGAAAAATCCAATCCAATGCGTTGGAAAACAATATTCCAATCTGTTGGAAAACAAATTCAATCCAATCGGTTGGAAAAGAATAAAATAACAGCCTTTTCAAAAATCTAATCCCTTGGAAAACAATAAATCAACACACTTACATCCAATCGAATCCTTTGGAAAACAATAATCCAATCCATTAGAAAACAAATCCAATCCAATAAGTTGGACAACAATAAATCAACACAGTTAGAAAAAATAAATCAACAGCAGTGAATATGGCTATTTAAAATAATAACATACTCCAACCAGGAAGATGCAAAACGCGTGAAGATTTTATGAGAGACATCAGTCCAGCATAAAATCAGGCCTCGACTCAGATTGAGGGTGCATTGGCAGCAACAGCATTACTAGAGGTCGTGGCCGTAGCCGGGGCGTTCATGGCGAGCATTAGAGGTAGACCAGGTCGTAGACGTGGTTGTGGTGTGGTGGAGAAGGCGTGCATACTGTGCTTTATTCGCTGCTGTTCCAACAAGTGCTGCTGCAGCTCCAACAAATGCCGCTCCTGCTGTTCAAACAAGTGCCGGCGCGGCTGCCCAAACAAGTGGCGCTGCTGTTCCAACAAGTGCCGGGGCTGTTGTTCAGGCTCAAGCCGCGGTTCAGATTGAGACACACACGCATTGGCAGCAACATCATCACTAGAGGTCGTGGTTGTAGCAGGGGCGTTCATGGCGGGCATTACAGGTAGGTCAGGTCGTAGACGTGGTTGTGGTGTGGTGGAGAAGGGGTGCATGCTGTGCTGTATTCGCTGCTGTTCCAACAAGTGCAGCTGCTGCTGTTCCAACAAGTGCCGCTGCTGCTACATGGAGAAGGCGTTCGCTCTGGTTCTTCGCAGATGCTCTTGGACCAAACTCTCTCGCATGGAGAAGGTGGCGTTGGTTATACTTGGATTCACATTTCTGAGATGCGGATGGAAGTGAAGCTGATGCCCTGCATTTCTATTCCGTGGCTGCGCTGAAGGCCTCTTGTTGTTGTTAATGTTCATGCGTTCCATTTGCTCTGCTAATTCTACTGCGACCGTGGAAGATGCTCCCTCCACCATTGAATCGGCCAGATGTAAAGGTGATCCCTCCATTGAATCCAGATGCAAAGATGCCTCCATTGAACCCAGATGCAAAGATGACAGTCCCTCCTCCATTGGACATGCCAGATGCAAAGATGGTTCTTCCTCCATTGAACCCAGATGCAAAGATAGTCCCCCCTCCTCTGTTCAAACAAGTGCCCGCGCCGCTGTTCAAACAAGTGGCGCTGCTGTTCCAACA
Source organism: Pseudotsuga menziesii (assembly GCA_001517045.1). NCBI lineage: Eukaryota > Viridiplantae > Streptophyta > Pinopsida > Pinales > Pinaceae > Pseudotsuga > Pseudotsuga menziesii. Next base: position 8,885 of record LPNX010717961.1, read on the forward strand.
AGTGCAGGGGCTGTTGTTCAGATTCAAGCTGTTGTTCAGATTGAGACACACACGCATTGGCAGCAACATCATTACTAGAGGTCGTGGTCGTAGCAGGGGCGTTCATGGCGGGCATCACAGGTAGATCAGGTCGTAGTCGTGGTTGTGGTGTGTTGGAGAAGGGGTGCATGCTGTGCTTTTTTCCCAGCTGTTCCAACAAGTGCCGCTGCTGCTGTTCAAACAAGTGCAGCTGCTGTTCCAACAAGTGCCGCTGCTGCTGCATGGAGAAGGCGTTAGCTCTGGTTCTTCGCAGATGCTCTTCCACCAAACTCTCTGGCATGGAGAAGGTGGCGTTGGTTATACTTGGATTCACATTTCTAAGATGCGGATGGAAGTGATGCCGATGCCCTGCATTTCTATTCCGTGACTGCGCTGAAGGCCTGTTGTTGTTGTTAATGTTCACGCGTTCCATTTGCTCTTCTAATTCTACTGCGACGGTGGAAGATGCTCCCTCCTCACTTGAATCGGCCAGATGTAAAGATGATCTCTCCATAGAACCCAGATGCAAAGATGACAGTCCCTCCTCCGTTGAGGCCAGATGCAAAGATTGTCCGTCCTCGATTGAACAGGCCGGATGCAAAGATGGTCCCTCCTCCAATGAACCAGCCAGATTAAGAAAAGATGTCGATGATGTCTGTCCAGATTCCACAGATTGATTTCCCATCTTATCACTTCTTCAGCTTGAGACCTAATACAATTCTTGTCTCTATTTGCTCCGCTTTCAGCTTGCAGTCCAATTTTCTTACGGATGCCTTAAATATATATCTTTAAGCTATGGCCAGAGTAACCGTGGAGTGAGGGGCGGTTAGCTTAATCCACAAATGAAGGTACAAATTTGCTGGATTTTATTATTATTATTATTTTTAGATAACAAATAACTGTTGCGACCATCGGGATTTGACCTAAATTGAATTTGACCTAAATTGAATTTTGAGTAAATCTTTTTAGTCACTGAAAAATTCTTTATGAAACTTTCTCCTTAGGGTTTTAGCCCATTTTAAAATACCATCAATCTTAACTTCCTTGAGTTGCTAGATCCTGTCAAAAAGTGTTTTCTTGATTTTTTTTTAAACAACTTGGACTCCAAACAAAATTATTAAAATTAATAAACTTAATAATCAAATTTAACCATCTTAATATTTATTGATATTTTATAACTATTTAAATTAATAAACTAATAATGAAACTTGACTAGACTAAAATGTTTAGTGATTGGTTACAAATTGTCATTGGGTTTTAGTTTCAAATAATTAATAAAAACTAATTTTGTGTGAGTAATGGTTACCTCCCTCCTAAGGGGGTTTACCCTTCGAGTTGAAGAAGACCTAAGCCCACCACCATTTCTGGCAAGTCTAATTTGTAGGGGAAATTCTTGGGTAATATATATAGTTGTAGGCTTGCCACCTATATATTATTTGTATGCACGAGGAAAACAAACCATCATCCCTAACTTATCCTACATCCTTAATTTATCTTTTATATATGTGAAGGTGTAAAAGTCAAACTCACTTACTAACTAACTAAAAATTGAAAAAAAAAAAAAGGGAATGGACATAGAACTTTATTTCACTTGAAATTTTTTTTTGGGTTTCTCAACTTATTAACTTACTCCCATAAAAATTGGGTTGGTCCACTCATTAACTTACTCCTATAAAAATTAAGTTTGTCCACTTATTAAGTTACTCCGATAAAAATTAAGTTTGTCCACTTATTAACTTACTCCGATAAAAATTAATTTTTATCAAAATTTTCAATAGCCTTCAAACTAAAAGTCATTTCTAATTTAAGAAGCTAAAGATGTTTCAAAATGCTTTGGGTTAGGGGGATGCTTCCCTCAACCATACCAAATACAATTATCACATAGCCAAATGTGTGTTATATAGTTGAGAAGATCTCTAATATGGTTGAGTAAGTCAAACCTAACTAAATAAAGAAGTAGAATCCATATGGACTTATAAATAGAGTGTTTCACGTAGTCATTAGGGAGAGTTTATCTTGAAAACACCTCTCAGTAGAATATTTTATTAATGTTTTTTTAAGCAATCAAAATGGTCAAAATTGTATACTTTTTATTTCCACATGATCCATCTAAATAATAATAATAATAATAATAATATGATTTTAAGGCCAATGTGTATGAGACCATTGGTTTGTGGGATAAGGGACCTTGAAAAAAATTAGTGTTTGAGGTTTCAATTTATTGATGTGAATTTTCACTATGGACCATTGATTTTAGTTTGGTCAAAGTTTGGAAAAATGAGTAAATCAGTGTGGAAATTTAAATCACCTTTCAATTTAATTATTGTGAAGGACTTGTAAACAACAGTAACTTTTCTTGTTAAGTTTATGACCTTGATGAAATAAAACAACAATGTCAATAGATAGCTATTTAATACTTTTAATAGAATTGGTGTACTTTTAGGAGCCTTGCTGTGAATCAAAAGAACTCTCACATAAAGTTAATAGATGAAATTTTACTCATTCCTAAGGGAACAAGTGGCCCAATGGGTAACATGTAGTTACTAACCAAGAAAGGTCATAGGAAAATATAAAAAAACATGCATAGGGCGGGAAAACCCGAACCCTTAAGAAATGAGAGCTTCGAGGCTCTATTGGAAATTGAGCTTCTAGGCTTTGTTGGAAATTGAGCTTCCAAGATCTGTGTTAAGTGTGATCTTCCAAGCTTGTGTTAAGTAAGAGATTCCAAGCTTTGTGATAAATGTGAGCTATGAGGCTCAAGGAAATTTTAGAGCTAGTAGGCTGTATAGAGATTGAGCTATGAGGCTCTAGCGGTAACGTTCCCTAGTTTATTTGGTGGCACTTGAAGAGAAAGGTTCAACGTTCTTAATTTGAGTTTTGGGCAAGGGGTTGGATCCTTGTATGTCATTATTGACTTCAAGATCCTAAGGCACGGTTGAGCGAGGCTGATCATTACCCATTACCACTACTATTTATAGATAAGTTTTATTGATTGATTATGTTTACAGTTGTTAAAAGCGCCCCTTTGTATGTATAATTATTAGTTGCGACTGTAATGAAGACCACATAATGATTTATGTTTCATTGTGTTTAATGAATTGTATCGGCTATCTCATCTATTATTTGAATAAATTACTTTAGCACTTATTGGCGTCATAGCATTGAATTTATTTCTGTAAATGTTGCCTCAGTTTATTCCTTGTTATTGAGGGAAAAATATGAGGCTTAATACCATGGATAAAAGATTCATTTGAAAG
>LPNX010717971.1:1359-244324 GCA_001517045.1 Pseudotsuga menziesii
TGTAGATGTGGCAAGAGGGCTCCAACACATTCACCACCACACAGCCCATAAAAATATCAAGTGCAGCAATGTGTTAAGCTCTTTACATTTACACAAGAGAAAGAAAACAAGCACAATTTTAAAGTTGGCATGAAATCAAACCCGACATTCCAAAGCTTCTGAAACTTCAAAGTCAAAACTCACTTATTATCAGAGATACGTTTTTTAAATGGAGGATAAGTATCTCACCTGAATTTATGTGCTTTAAACTCTGTTATCGAATCACACACCTGTTCCCAAATTAACTATGTGACTGCCCACGGGTCTATAGTTAACCTGCTCTCTCATCAACCGGTTCACACCCAGCTGTTAGCCTGTTACCAATAGCAGCAATCTTATGCAAATTTCTCTGTTCCATCGGCTGCAGTTATATCTTCAATTGATTAGTCTGCCCAAACGAACTCAGTTAATAACTGCCCATGGTTCTATAGTCTGTTATCTCCTCAACCTGCTACCCTATTAGCTCAGTAAGACCTTATCTGCTCACGGGTTTCTACCTGAATATAGTTATGGGTGAGGCATGCACCTGTGCACTGCTCTCACTGCTCAGCACGGACAAGTTACAACGCAGACAACCCAACTCTCCTTATCAGTGCCTCCACTTCCTTGGCACTTACCAGAGTATTCTAGCTGCACCGACCATAGGTTCATTCACTGACTGATTAGAGCTGCACTGACAAGAGTTTCACGGAATAGAGCTTCTTGCTGCAATGCCCTTAATTCAACGACTAGCAACAACTATGCAGCAGCTTAGGAAAAGAGAACGGCGGGTATACTCCATCGAGCCATCCTGTCAATTAATTCGGCATTTAATTCATCACTTACCACCCACCAACTTTCAAGTCACCAGCTCGGGCAAGAAACGGTCAGCAACGGACCACGTTTTAAGAAAAACGCAAAAGAGTTTCTGCTAAAACCGCTGTCGGAAACGAATCGTTTCGTAAGAAACGGTTTCTCCATTTCAGAAACGAGAACGACCGAAAAAAACCGCGGTTTTCGTCTCGGTTTCGTTTCTTCTTCGTTTTTTTCGAGAAACGTACAGTGCCGTCACGTTTCTGGTAACATAGGTTGAAACTAGCCAAGGTTTACTAGTTTTAACTCTGTCAATTATATTTACTTTATTTGTGTATAGACAATGTTGCCGCCTTACACACACCTGGGTCACGTGGCAGAAATCTTCAAGCCACTTGGTGTGTCCTTGGGGGCAAGTCTCGAGTCAAGGCTGTCACCTTGTTCTTGACTCCTCCGTTTAAGCTCAACTCCTAACGAAGCCAAGGGGGGGTAGACCCTATTAAGTTACTAAGGCTAAATTACTTAATACGGTGATGTTAAACTGAATGAGTTACTTAGGAGTTTGAAATTTAACCATAAACAATCAAAGATGACAAGATACAAAAATGAGCGCACGAAAGCACAATGCTGAGACACAATATGTATATATATATATATAGCAAGAAAATAACCAGTGTCTTAGAATTGAGTCAAAATAAAATCAATGTACTTGCATGTGCTTGGAGTGAATGTTTTGCAATTGCCTCTTGGTACGTTTTAAGTTAATGTGAAATATGAGTTGATTAAAATTAGGCGAAGGGGTGGACTCCAGATATACCCGATAGTACTTGGAGTATGTCCAAAAATAAACCTTCACGGCTACCCGCAAGGAATATGTGGGCTGAATGGAGTCTCTAGGGCTATTGTTCATAACGCACCCGTTAGGGTGTGACAGAGATCAGTGCCCCGAGGTCACTTTTCAGAAGTTCCCGCTTCCTTTGGGTATTTTGCCACCGTAATGGTTTGATCTAGGTGTTGGATTTTCACCTGATGGTTTGTCAATTTGGGAGAGTGAGTCCTAATTATTCTAGTCACTCAAATGCTTTTGATACAGCTTGACTAATCGAATGAACCGCAGCCAAGTGCAGAGCATACACACTGGAGTCTTGTTAATTTTAGTAAATTTTAAAATGGGTGTTCTTGTTAAAAAGAAAACCCTCCAGGAACATCTTTCGATCCAAGTGGATCTCAATCGGGGAATCAAGGAGGGGTTAATTTTATAAAAGATGAAGAAACAAATGATGAAAAGGAAAACACAAATACATAATTCCGGTTTTCTAATTAGTCCTACCACGCATCTCTTTCCCCTTTAAGGTCAATCGGGAAGTCGTGGGGGAAGTATTAAGATTACTTTGAAATATCAAATATGGAATATGAAATTGATAATGAATCAAAGTATACTACCCTGCAAATTAGAGCTATGCTAGTTTGAAAAAATATGAACAAAAAGTAAAAAATTGACACCGACGCAAATCCCCCCAGGGGGGATGGGGAATGGGCTTGAAAGAGCCTATTCAAAAAATATTTTTATTACCAACGGTTACAATATCAGAAAACTGATATGATGTCTCTTGATTCTTATATAGAATGAAATCAAGAGCTTACAAAGTACGAAAATTAAAGATTTCAGTAAAAAAGGAGACCCCTGGGGGATTCAGAGCCTCAAAAGTCACTTTCGAGCAGTAGCTCCTCCTTTTTTCTGTTATGCCTGCTAAAAACCAGCAAGCTTATTAGACTGAAATATTCCCAAAAGCACTCTGAAAGTACCTTTGGGTCAGCTTACTTTTAACCAAAAAATGCTAAGTAAAAGCTAGTTAAAAAACTAAGGAAAGCACGCTTTCCTTGGGATCTTGGATTTCCTTTTAGGAAGCCAATATGATGTGCACTGATTGCTAGATTTATCTTTTATAACAGCAAACAAAAATCTAATGCATGCAAGCTACCAATTTTCTTTAAAATTGCAGGCAAAAAAAACGATTTTCTTAAAGCTAGATCTAGAATGCTTATGAAACATTTTAAGAGCAAGATCTAGACTATGGGCTTTGAGAAGATAGATCTATGTTAAATTTAATTTTAAGATGATAGATCCAAATAATATCAAAGCTATGAACAAAGTAACCGGGTAAAAGAGTTGATTTTGAGGGAGGAAGAGGAGGAGAAAAATGCTGGTAGCCTTGAAGATCCACAGTGGAGCTTTCAGGTGGAATGTCGACGGACTATGCCTTTGGAAGGTTTTGGAGAGATTGAAGAAGTAAACTACATCAGCATCCTCTCCAATCTAGGAACCTGCAGCTCAGCTGAAATCAAAACTTGCCAAAAAACTTGTGAGATCTGATTAGTACATACACAGAGATTCAGAATAACATGCATATAAGCCTATAGAACATGTTGAATCTAGATCTCTAAACATGCATCAAAGGAAAGAGATGGCCAATAGAATTATTGAAAAGCACCTTTCCTATCAAGATCATAATAAGCTTATTATCAATCTTATCAATGAATCCACAAGCAATTAGCACATTTTGAACACAGATACAAGTTACCTTAGTAAACAAATGGCAATGATCATCCACACATACAATGGCACAACACCATCTTGCCTCCAAAGCTTCTCTTTATTTCAAATGAACAATAACAACAGTACAGACAACAGAACCGAGAGGAAACGATTGTAGAGTTTTGCATTATAGGGAAGGTAAATTCTAGTGGTAAGTGTATTATCTTATATACACATGAAAAGATCCTCACATGATGGCGTTGGAGAGAACTAGGCTATCACATGCTCTACAATGAACTAAATATAATAGAGTATATGCCTACTAGGTTCAAGGTGTAGAAGAATATAAGGCTCTTATCTTGGGAGGACAACAAGGAGTAGCACACAGTTGGTTTCGAGGCCACAAAATAGGCTATGGTGGCGGTAGGAGACAAGTAATTTGTTTTGATTGTGGTGATCCAGGGCACTTGGCAAGATTTTGTATTAAACTGCACACACTGTGCGCATATTGTTGTTACAGAAAAAATATTCGTATAGTTTGGGGTGTACCATAATGGAAAGGATGACACCAGAAATCACATCCATTCTCAGATATGCTAGAAAAATTAAAGAAGCTAACAACTAAGGGATAGAGTCCATACCTCAACCAGATGTTCAAAGGATACCATTGTTGAGCTCACAATTAAATGTTTGTCCCTATAATTTGGCCTCAACAACAACTATATATCCAAGCATAAAATATATTAAACGTTAGCATTCAAAGTAGCATAATCCATTTAAACATGTATAAATCAACTATACCCATGGATACAAATATAAACAATTGCACATGATATTTGGACAAGAAACGGATATTTCTATTAATGTAAAAACATAGATACAATGTGACAACCTCTATCGACACCTTGTCAGAATTGAAAAACCAAGTTCCTCCACGTGGGCCTCCACCACTTCAATCCTCCATAGCAAGGCAAGCTCACAAATACAATGGAGAGCTTGGGAGATGAACATAAAGAGTTCTACCAACAAGGACAAAAGGATGTAAACTCAAGCATATGACAACGAGGAAAAAATTTGTTAAAGTTTTCTTACTCTCAAAGTTTATCCTCCTCTAATGCTTCATAATGGCTCAATGTAGCCCTCAAATGGGAAATGGAGGGTCAAATCAGATCATTTCCAGGCACATGAAATGCCAAGGATCAAGCTATTCGTTACTTGATGAGGAAAAATACAAATATTTTTTGTTTTGAGTATAAAACCCGATGTACGCGGGATGTAATGGTGCAAGCTACGTATACACAATATGCATAGTTGTTGACCCATGTGTATCTTCAAAAATGTATTTTTTAGTGTTAAACTAAATCATCATGGCTATAGTGAGTAAGGAGGGTATAGTGAGTTTGCAAAGGGACAAGGGAAGGCCATCAAAGCATGACACATATGGTGTGGAAAATCATGCTATAACAAATCCCCCCTAATGTGTTAGTTCATAGGGGTACACGAGGGCCAAAATACATTATAATAGTCCCAGGAGTGGAGTAGTGAAGATCCAGGTGGAAGAACTAGCCACTCACCATCATAATACAATGATAACTCTATATACATGACTGCAGATATGGAGTACATATACTAGTCCTAGATACATATAAGTACAATGTCCATGAATAGGCATAATAAGAATATGCCATAAGTGATCACAACCACGTACAATACACAGTGGAGTCTAGTCTCCATATTGAATGAAGACATCTAGTACATAATAAAGTACACTGCTTTGGTATGAGAATTGAAATCCCATAGGTATTTTCGCAATCAAGGTAGTAGCATATATGGAATGCCCTCATGCTTTGAGGTCTTCTACACAAACTGTCGATGCTACATGTCCCATCACATGAATAGAGGTGTTGAGGTCAAACATGATGAAACATCGTATGATTACCGGTGATTGATGTAAACCTGTTACTCGCAAAAGTTGTCACTTTTCTTAATCCCATGAAGTTACCTAGTCAAAGCATCTTTTGGAGGAGCTTTTTGCTCAATCCGAGGGGATTTGGCGCACTCTGTCTTTCGACATAGAGCATTAGCCCTGCTCGACGCCTTTTTTCCCAATGACAAGAAGAGATGGTGACACTTTTTTCCTATGGACAAGAAGCATCGACCCTCCTTGATGGCTTATAATAATGGGCAAGCAGCATCAACACTCTAAAAAAGGAAAAAAGAAGATATTTCGAGAACCTTCTAGATGAAAGTCCTTATGGAGGCTTATACCAACTGTCTGGAGTAGGTGGCATTCATACTCCTAACCTCTAGGGATGATCCCTCACCTTCCTCCCAAAGAATCTCTACCCCTTTAGCTCCTCTTTGGCCTATATAGACAATCTTCATGGATCATGACAGGGGAGGATCAAGAGAGCACCTTTACGCTGTTGGAATCATTACTAGTATAGGAGGCAAAGAGTATGGTATTATGAATGAGATTTGAAGAGTTTGTAGAGTGTGTGAAAGTGAGTCAAAGGAATTGTGAGAAAAAGGCTTCAACATCAAGGATTTGGTTGTAGTTTTATTCTCTATTTCTGTTAATAAAAATATGTTCCCCTTTCCCATGAATAATTTGTGTTGATATGAGTTGTTCATTGCTTTTATTTTTTATAATTACATAGACTATTGAATTATCTTGTTGCTTTCACTTTTCTATCTTTTTATTTACATTATTTTACAAGTAGAACTGATCGTAAGAGAATTCAAAAGACAATGATCACCTTCATTGTGAGGTAAGAAAGCTTTACATTCAAGTAGTTTGACAATCTAGGGATAGGATACATTACTATGAGTCTTTTGTTCAAGATATGCCCCATGTAGACTAGGGAAACAATCTTTGTGTGCATTGATTGAGAATTTTCGATAACAAAACTGGCGAATCCACTAGGGATTCGTTTAGATCTATGAATTTTTTCTTTGCTCTTGATTACAAGCTCTCAAAAATTTTCTCTTGCTCATTTAAGGATTTAAGGTGTGAAATTCATCTTATCTCAATTCCACCCTCCTCCTTAGGTTAGTATTTATACTTAACAAATTCCAATTGATTCAGTAATTTCTTGTTTTATAGGTCTTTTATATTTTTTATTTCTCTAGATCCGTCGACGCACCTGGGTCACTCTGATAGAGCGTTGACTCCTCTTTGACGTATTTTGTCTGTTTTCACAGAGTGTTGTCGACACCTTTTGTCTAGAGATAGAAAGCGCCACTAACACCGCCCCTCAGTGAGTAGAGAGCGTCAACATCTTGGGGACGCCCTAGTTCATCTCTTCAAGTTGCACCGAGGTAGGAAATCCTCAAATCTAGAATCACTCTTTTGAAAAAAAAATGATTGGTTTGGGTTTGTGAATATGTTGTTTTGGTTGTTTTCAGATGTGATAGTGTGTACTTATCCTAAATACATTTTTGAGTAAAATATTGAAAAAATATCTTAGTAAAGGCTACAAAACTTAGTAGCCATTTTTTGTTTTAGAAGTTCAGTATTGGTTATCATCATTTTCATTTATATCTATGATAATTCTTTCCATACCCATAAAAATAAAAAATATTGCAGTCTCTTATGCTTTTGTAGAGTAATTTTACTTGTTCTTTGCATTTCTATTCGAAAAATATATCAAAAAACAAAAAGAAGCATTAGATCTATTGCGTTGGGTTTGATTAGGTACTTTGAATTTGATTGATCAAATAGAGTGGTAGCTGTTCTTTTTTTAGTTTTGATTGTGAAAATCATAGAAATTAAAGCATTAAGGAACTTTTTCTTTTTATGTTAGAGATCTTTTTTTTTTAACATTGAGATGTTTTATGTGCTTGGAAATTTTCGAAGCTTGAAGGATGAGTTATCAAAGTTGCATGGTGTTTTCATTGATTTCTTGAAAGGACAAATCTCTCCTTTGCTCTAGATAGGATTCATTGAAAAGAGAAATGTATTTCATTCGGAATATAAATCATGCAGTTGCTACACACTCCATAAAAGTTCACTAACCTTCAAAGATAAAATTGAACGGTAGCTTGGGTTAAAATTCTTAGAAATTTGAGTGATAAGTTAGAAGACTTATTTTGATGTCTATAAACATAGGAGCTATCATTTATTACCTCCATTGCATTCCAAGGACTATGTGGTTTTCCATGTACCAATCGGGATATCAAACGACTTTTCATGTACCATCAAGGTATAACGAATGGTTCTTCACGTATTCGGTAGTATTTCGGAAGGCCCCTTTTGAACGATTGTACATAAAACATCACTAACACGAATTTGATATCCCACATACCTTGAGTGTATTAGGAGACCTTTCTAGGAACCTATACCAACTGAGAAAATCCTTTTGGTTGTCTTGTTGAAGAAATATATCAAGAAAAACACTCGAGGAGATACTTCGCACGTACCGTCCAAGTAGTTGAGTATTCAGGTAAGGTTACGCTCCCAATCCTCCTTGTCGCGTTTTACTATTGGACCCTGTGGTATATCGCGAGTTGTGACAACTTGACACTGCTAGTGAGGATCTGGATTTTCAACCCCTCTTAGTACTTAAGTTTTTTTATAGCCTTAGCTTGTGTAGGAATTTTGTGTGTGATATTTTGTATTATAAGACCTTCAGGGTAAATATTTTAGACAAATTTATGGTTGAGTTACCTATGAGGAGATCTCACAGGATGTAGGGTTTACCACCCAAATTTACTCCCACTATGGAAGAAAGAGAAGGGGAAACCATGGACCAACCTGTTACGCTTGATCCACGAGTAGAGGGAGTTCTGGTTACTAAATATAGGGAACAATATTCTTCCTTCCAAAATCCATCTATCCCTACTCCAATAGTGGTTCAACAACCTTCTTTACATGATTCAACTTTTCACTTTCCCGTGGAAGGGTATTTTGGTTCACAAGATTGGGTGTTTTCCCAACCTTCAGATGAACTTGTAGCATCCGAATTTGGTCCAAATGCTCCATTTTGGGAGACTTCCTTAGGACAAACCATTTCTGAATATGGTACTACTAGCTTATCATATTTCACACCCCCTAGAGATGTAGTATTTTACTCGGATGATGAAGTCCCTGGGCCAGTTCATGAATCCCTGACTTGTTTACATAGAATGGGGGAAAGTATAAGAAGAAGAAGCCTATATCCCCTTCCTATCCATTCGAAAATGGTCAGTCCTGAATACCATGATCATGTTCGATATCATGTTGATACTATTTCAAGAATATTGGTTCAAATTTGGTTTCTTATGATCCAGGTCATCCCTCCAACCATGCCCTATCGATTCAACATCTCCCACGAGTTTCAAATTCTCTTGTAAATTCTATGACTGGGGGGGATTCCCATCCCAAGTTATTTCCACAACCAGGATAACTCTTTCAAATGTGTGACAGAGTGTCCCTTCAGGGAAACAAATAGGTACTGCACCTTCCACGACTACAAATATGGTTATCCCCTCCTCCGTCATAGGACAACCATCATGGGTACAACCTGTGTATAATAAAATTGCATGGGGTTATAATTATCTAGGAAACCAACATCAAAATTATCAACCTATTATCCCAGGAAATTTTCATCCCATAATCTCTTATCCTGTAAATATGAATTTCCCATGGGGGAAACCAAATTGGATGAATGTACCCACACCTGGGAGACCACTTGAAAATTCATATGGAGCATCACTTGGAGGACCTGGTGGACCAACTAGTGGATAACAAGGAGGCTCACCTTGGGTTCCACCCTCTAGAGGACCACCACCTAGAGGTCCACCACCCAGAGGTCCACCACCTGGAGATCGACCATCTAGAGGACCACCCCTTGGAATCCCACCACCTAGAGGACCGCCACGAGGGTCATTTGGAAACCAACCACTACCAAACTAACCTATTATAGGGCGATCATAATCACCCATTTATTAATCAACCTATGGCACTACTGGTACATAGATGCCTTATCAATATTACCAGTATCCTCAATCGGATCAACAATTACCATTTATGGCTACACTCGATTTTCCATATCTGTCACGATTGATTAATGATCCTATTCACCATGATCCTTCATGGCCAACTATTCCTGTAAAGTTACCTTTGAATATACCAACATTTAACAATAAACCTAGTGAAGATCCTAAAAGCCACGTGATGACTTATCATTTGTGGTGTTTGTCAAATTCTCTAATGGATGGTTCCATCCGTTTGAGACATTTTCAAAGAAATATCACTAGAACGACCACTAAATGGTATATATAATTAACTCAACATTCCTTTTGGGATTTCAACACTCTAGAAATTCCCTTTTTAACAGATTTTCAGTTTCCGATTACATATGAAATGAGTACATATCGTTTAACCTCACTTTGTCAAACCACTTCCACCCATATATTCGATCATCTGCATGAGTGGAGATGACGATGTAGTCTAATTATGGATCCCATTCCCGATCAATTCCTTGTTGATTGGTTTCCTAAGTCATTACTTTCACCCATTCTAGAGATGTTTCTATGGGAGGTGTTGTTACCGAAGAGCAAGCCATCAGTCATGCTCAGTACCTATACTTGGTTTATTCCCAATCAGGCACTTTGTAAAATTTGATTATGAATGCTCCTCTTCCTACTTCAAAACCTTTAAGACCTTCGATGGAACCAACTGCCCATGGAATACTATATTATGTCCATATGCAGTCGATGGTGAAGTCCATGAAAAAACAAAACCAACCTACTTCACCCACTATCCAAACTATCACAAATCCCAAGACCTCTTATGGTCCTATTGTTTCTACCAAAGTGAATGCGGTTCAATCCTCAGGGAACAAAGAAAAAAGGAAGAAATAAATCCAATAAATTTACGAATCAACAGGAAGACAATAAAACACAAAACACATATGTCAATTCAAAGAAATAGAGAAACGTTAATTTTCCATGCTTGATATGTGGAGCTGATAATTTTACCAAAGCACATCCTCGTTGTGAATAAGTTAGCGAATTTATGAAAAACAACCCCACTCTGGTAGTTTTGACTGATCCTTTCCCTACCCAATGGAAATTGATTAACCATCAATCCTTGCATGGGTCATCCTCATCTTCCATTGATGATGTTAAAATGATTTCTAGTGAATTGGATAATATAACTACTCGATCCTAGATATATGACAATCCTCTAGAGAAGAAGAATGATAACACTCCAGTTGATAAAAAAATATAGCTTCCATCCCTCCTCCTACCAACAGTATTCAAATTGAAAAACATGTTCTCAACGTAGTCCTCTGACCACCCAAGAGTCCAATTCAAAAATCAATATATAATCCTCGTGCATGTGCCTCCCAATACTACAATGTAGTGGAATATTTGGTTCAAGCACCGTGTGCTATGCCTACGTTCGAAATACTCCAAACATGTCCTGCATAGAGGAAGACTCCGTTCTCGATTCTCAGAGCTATGGATCATGAGAATAATAATGTTATCTCTTTAAAATTGGAGGATTTTAAGTTGAGGCTTTCCCATCAACTAGATTTTCAATTATCCATGAAATTTGTTGGGAAGAAAGTCCATCGTACTATTTTGGACGATGGTGCCTCGACCTTAGTCATGTCTCTGTCCCGTTGGAGAGCTATAGGATCCGTGAAATTAATCGTTCACCTATTCCATTAAAATCATTTGATGGTCATGGTTTTCAACCCTATGGATTACCATTCTCTTTATTGATATAACTAGGGGGAAAATAAGTATCCATTCATGTTGAGGTTGTCAACGCTCCTCTAAATTACAATCTCCTCCTAGGTAGGAATTGGTTCTATGCGATGTAGATGGTGGAATCGTTCATATTTTTTGTGGTCCAATTCCCATTCCAAGGAAAGATTGTTACAATTGTCAGTTATATTTTTGTTCTCCAAGCACGAGTTCTAATTCTGCGAACAATGTTCCACTCCTAAACTCTTCAGCTCTGCAATACCAGAACATTGGAGTAGTCCTTCTTGAATATTCCTCGCTTATGGGGGTATTTTCATTGAAAAATCCTCCTTCTTCACAGGTCACATCTGTGAACATGATCTCCTTGACGATTCATGACACCTCGACTAAAGAGAAATTAGTTGTTGATTCGACACCTTTGAGTCATTTTGAAGAGATTTACCAGGCTATCCAATCCACCATTGATGACCCCATCATTAGTGATCACCTTGTGTTGGCATCATAACCTTACCATATTCTGTATTGGTTAGATTCCCCCCCCCCATATCTAGATTATATTTCATACCCTCTTCCATCAAATGAATCCATCATGGAAGTTATTCCTGTAGATGAGATGCCTTGGAGAGATCATCATTATCGATCTTGTTTCCTTCCCAATTACCAATTGGTAGAATATCACTTTGATTTGTTGGTTTCATTTGATATCGTAACTACTCCTCAATCACCGGTTCTCATTCACAATGTTGAGTCCAAGGGTAATATGAGTAATATTACTAAGACCGTTCCAATCGACATATCAGTGAAACCTGGAGTTGTATAACACATTCACTTGGGTCAAAACTATTCTTCTTCGGAAGTTCAAAATTTTACATCTGTCTCCAGAGAGTTTAGATATGTTTTTACTTGGACATATGAATAAATTCCAAGGATTGATCCTTCGATCGTTGTTCATGAGATCAAGACATACCTTGATGCCAAGCTGGTCCATCAGAAATGAAGAGAATAATTATTCGCTTACACAAATAATATTACCAAAAGACTTGGAATATTAAATAAGACATAATAATATATAAATTGATGATAGAATAGATATGATGATAGATTACAAAGTGAGTGCCATATATATATAAATTGGAAAGGCACTTTGGATACCATCCATGAAAGGATACGTCATTTTAGAATTGTTTACTAATAACTATTTATTAATTAATTATTAATATCAATATGTATTAATATTTAATAATTAATATTGATATTTAATAGTTATTTAGTGATTCTTTATTATATATATTTTTTTCATTACATTGCCTCTCCCTTATAATTGCTTTGTCCTCAAAGCACAATTATGGAAGACTTTATCCCTTGTTCTAGCTCGTAACGCTTTCTCATGACATTGTGTGTTGTTAGTTGCAACATTTGACAAAATAAGACAATACTTTCTTTTAAAGTGTGGAAATGTTGCGTCAGTTGTGAATTCATCCATCCGAGATATACCCTTAACGGAATTATTTGCAAATAGATTGTCGAGAGTTGTCGATTTTGTCTTTGCTCTTTGTAGAAGTAATAATGGTAATTTTCCTTTTGATTTTTTCGTCTATCATAATGACTCTTGTGATTTGGATCGCAATAAGGAACTTGAATCGCTTGTGAAGTGTTTATTGGAACTTCAACTTTTGGTGCTTCTAACAATTTTTGTAATTGTTTTTCATAACCATTTTCTGTTGATGCTTGTAGCGATGTGACAATAAGATTGTTCTTTTGAACCTCGATGAGATTTGCATTGCTTCCCTTTTTTGATGTTTGAATTTGAGTCTTTGATTAATTCTCTATTGCATTAGTCATCATTTCTGCTTTAATTTGATGTTGGTTGTATTGACTTATGTGATTTGGGTGACGATAAGGTATTCGAGATGTTTGTGGAACACATGTAGAAACTTTAAATGTTTGTGATTCTTGCGATCTATTAATTGATAATAACTCTAAGGATTTTTTTAACTTCTCATTTTTTATTTTTTTTATTTGTTCAGTCAAACCTTGATTCAAAATTTTTAAGCGAGAATTTTCTTCATTTTTTTGTAATAGTTTCTTATTGAAATAATTTTGGAGATCCACTTCCTTTTGGTGGAATTCCTCTTGGCTTTCCTCTTGCGATCTTTTTTCCCTTTTTAATTTCTTAATCTGTGCGATCAAGTGTGGACTATGATTCTTCAAATGAGTGATTTCTTCATCCTTACTAGCGACATTTTTTTCAACTTCTTTCCACTTCTTTTGTTCTGACTTTTGATTACCCTGTGAAAGCATCTCTGATATATCCTGGAATTCTTTAGATGTTTGAGGTTCTATTTATGACTTCATTGTAATATCTTGAAATGTGATTCTCTTCCAGTTATAGGAAAATGTTAGAAACTTCTTTTCGGCATTTAATATGAAAGTCCCCAATGTTTTTATCCAGGGTAAACCAAAAATTATGTCACCGTCAAAGCTCCATAAGGAACTAACAATGAATTTTGATGTGACCATATAATCTCCAACACTCAGTTGTAAGCCACTTATTTCAGTTTGTTTTTTGTCCAAAAAGTCTATCTCTTCCCTTATATTTGACTCAGGAATCACTAAATGGTTAGCGAATTCAATACTAATATAATTATTTCTTTTAGCAGGTATGATAGAAATGGTGATATCCTTCCCTACAAGTGTCCCTTTAATTCTAAATAATATTGCAACATTTTTTTGTAAGGTGATAGGAAAATTTTGCTTCTTTTCAATATTAAAATCCATATTCTTGAGTTTTCTTTGAAGTTTAATCAATATCTCCTTCTTCTTTTTTCCAATAGTTTGTAAAAATGTTAGTAGATTGGGTGGTTGGGAGGAATGAGTGTTACCTTCCCCACCTAAGTTCAAATCTCACTTGCTTTTTAGTAGCAATTATTGTGCACCATTTTTATCTTTTTTTTCCCATAAGTTTTGTAAAATGTGAGTAGATTGGTTGGTTGGGAGGAATTAGTGTTACATTCCCCACCCAAGTTCAAATCTCACTTACTCTTTACTAGTAATTATTTTGTACTTTTATATTCAAACTCAAACCCACTTTAAGAAACCAGGTGTGGTTTCACTTTTACCCTCTCTCTTTTTTTCCTTTTACTTTTATCTTTTCTTTTTCTTATCTTTTTTTTTTCCTTTTTTCTTCGTTTTTTTACGTTTTTCTTTTTCTTTTGTTAATATAATAAATATTTATTGTTTTATTTTTTTATCACTTCTTTAATTTTGCAGCGGAATGTTTTTTTTTAATATATTTTTTTCTTCTTCGTGTAAATGTTTTTGTTTTTCTTCTTCTTCCTGTAGATGGCCAAAGGCCAAAAATTCAAGGAAACCCTCGATGATGGCTATGAGCCAAAAATGTGGCCAAAGGTCGGGATCTATCCAACGAGGCTCTGATACCACTTGAAGTGAATAATTATTCTCTTACACGAATAATATTACCAAAAGACTTGGAATATTAAATAAGCCATAATAATCTATAAATTGATGATAGAATAGATATGATGATAGATTACAAAGTGAGTGCCATATATATATAAATTGGAAAGGAACTTTCGATACCATCCATGAAAGGATGCGTCATTTTAGAATTGTTTACTAATAACTATTTATTAATTAATTATTAATTATTAATATCAATATGTATTAATATTTAATAATTAATATTGATATTTAATAGTTATTATTAATTATATAATAGTTATTTAGTGATTCTTTATTATATATATTTTGTTCATTACAAGAAACTACGTCAAGTACATCCACAGAAAGCAACGACAATAAAGGAAGAAGTTGAAGAACTTCTTAGGGTTGGGTCGATTTACCATGTGCCGTTGACGGAATGGGTTTATAATATTGTTCATGTGATCAAAACACAAGGTATAATTAGGATTTGTATCGATTTCAGAGATCTTAATAAGGATTGTCTGAAGGATAACTTTCCTACTCCTTACATTGACCAAATCATCAATAATTGTGCTGGAAGTGTCATCTTTTCATTCATGGATGGTTTTTTGGCTATAATCAAATAAAGATACTCCCTTTCGATCAACATAAGACGAGTTTAATTTTTCCATGGGGACCTTTTTCTACAGAAAATTTCCTTTTGGTCTTAAAAACATTGTTGCTACCTTTCAACGTGCCATGTCTTATACTTTCCATGACATTAAACCTATTGTGGAATAGTATCTCGATGATCTACCTGCTCATTCATGGCATCAAGAACACCATGTTGATAATATGAGAGTGATTTTTCTTCGATGTCGCCATTACAACATTCTGTTGAATCCACGCAAATGTATTTTTTTGTTGAGATAGGAAGATTGATTGGATTGATTGTCTTTGAGGATGGCATCTGTATCGATCTATTGAAGATTGAAGTTATTTTGGCCCTACCCCCACATAACAATGTTACTGAACTTCAAAGTTTGCAAGGGAAGGAAATTTTTTTGCGTTGTTTTGTATGCAACTACGCCGAGAAGACACATGGTTTCATGCATTTTTTGAAAAAGGAAACACCCTTTGTTTGGGACAAACTAGCACAATGTGCATTTGATACTCTCTAACACACTATCACACACACGCTTGTGTTGCAACCACTCGATTATACTATGGATTATTCCTTGTATGTCGCCACATCTTTAACTACTATCGGCATGATGCTAGTTCAAATGGATGAAAATGACCAAGAACATGTGATTTATTACTTGAGTAAGAGTCTTCTTGACTCTTAAACACATTGCTCACATGTTGAGAAGTTAGATTTGGCTACGGTCATCCCAGTCCAGAATTTTTGTCACTACACTCAGCTTGGCACAAATACTTTGTACACAAATTCTAACCCCATGTATTACATCTTGACTCGTTAAGTACTTGGGGGAAAATATTATCACTGGATTTTCATTCTATAAGATTTTGAATTAGAATTCTCCAAATCCAGTTTAAGGAAGTCTCTAGTCTCCACAGAACTAATGTGTGATGTTCCATGTATTACTGAGGATATGCATCCCTTTGATTCAATTTACGATTAATTATTGTTCCTCATTAGTACTTCTAATCCTTGGTATGGAGATTTGATTCTATATCTCCAAACTCAATGCTTTCATCCAAAGGAAACCTGAGACGAACGTCATCGTATTCACCATCAAGCCAAGTACTATCTTATCGTCAATGACATTGTGTCGTCGTGGCATTGATTCAATTTTGCAGCATTGTTTAAACCATGAGGACGTTGAACAAGTGTTGAATGAATGTCACTTTGGAGCTTGTGGCAGTCATCTTTCTGGGATGGATACAACCCATTAAACCCTATGTGTTGGTTACTTGTGGCCCTCAATATTTAAATATTGTATGGAATTCGTGAAAAAAATACCACCCTACTAGCTTTTCCAATAAAAAAAAGCGCACCCACTCAGCTTTGTTACATCCCATGTTTACTTTTGATCCTTTCGTGAAATGGGGTATTGACTTCATGCATTGTAATCCTACCTTATCTGGGGGTGCATGGTTACATTAGAGTATCCATGGAATATTTTGCAAAATGGATTGAGGCTATGCCTACATATGTTGAAGATGGCAAAACTGCCGCCATTTTTCTCTTCAACCACATTATCACTAGGTTTGGAGTCCCATAAGCCAACATGACTAATCACGGTTCACACTTTCAAAAATAGATGATGTCAAAACTAAGTGCTAATCTAGGTTTTCACCATGATAACTATACACCCTACTACCCGTAGTCCAATTCCGGATCTCTGAAACTTGCAGCAGAACTACTACCCAATACAACTATATAGGAACAACCGTTATTGTATCCGAACAAACTCGATGAGACTCATTGAGATGTAACCTTATCAAATGAGGTGCAAAAACGCCGGATCAAATCTCAGTACAGTTGATCCATTCAACCTCATCTCTTCAATGAAGGTGATCTAGTCCTAGCATATGACCAGAAACACGATAAATTTGGAGGTGGAAAATTGGAATCCATGTGGCATGGGCCTTACATCATCATTCATGTGTTAGACACAGGAGCTTATGAGATAATAGACTATGATAGGATACAAGGGATTTACCTTAATAGGTACTATTCCTATGAAATATAGAGTATATACCTTGTAAATATTGTTTATAGGGTATGTTGTGTGTATTTTGGATTGTCATTTGGTTATGGATGTAGGATTCGTATTAGGTAAGTCTACTTATATAGTGTTATGATTGAATGGACAGATGACCACTTATTCAATGTCCGCGGATGGTGCTAGCTATTATACCTTGAACCTCACATCAGCGGATTGGGTCCTTTATTCCCCTACCAATAACTTGGTAAGCTCAGGAGGAACTTGTTTAGGTCTCATTATGAACAATCTTGAAAAGTATCATGCAGTGATTGGATTATTAACTAAAGATTTAACAAATGGGGTGACTCAGATTAGGGTTTATTTAGATTCAGAGTTAGTTGTGTATCAATTGAACCAGGTCTATACCATCAGTAACCCCTTACTTCTTCTAATGTTCTGAAGAGTTCAACTTCTTGAGAGGTCTTTTGAGTTCGTTTCATATCAACATATCCCAAGACTTCTTGAGAGGTCTTTTGAGTTCGTTTCATATCAACATATCCCAAGTCTAGTTTAGAAAAATATTTTTCACCATGTAGCTCATCGAGCGGTTCATCAACAAAGGGAATGGGGAAATTATATTTTATAATGACTTTGTTTAACGCTTGATAATCAATTCAAAGTATATACGATCCATATTTTTTACTAACGAGTATGACTGGAGCAGAGAAAGGACTTACTACGTGTGATTATTCCAACGTCTAATAGTTCCTACACCAAACGTTCGATCTCTTATTTGTTCCTGTGAGATTGTTTGTATGATTTTTTTCTAATTGGAGTTGATCTCGACATCAACTCAATGGCCGGTGTGGGAGAATGAATAATGTTGAGATGGATATCACTGAGCTCTGATACCAACTTGGAATGGAAATTCTGAAATATATATTTTATTTATTTATTTGATTCTTTTTACAAGGAGAACAATGTGGATTTATACAAATCAAGGGTCGCCATTAAATTATGTGACCTATCAATCCGTTAATTAATATATAAAAAACTACTAACTAATTTACTAAACTATTTCGTTTTTTACAGAAGGGTCCCATCCAATGCATCTGCAATTTTCTTGGATGATTCATAAAGTTGTTGTCATACAAGATCATTTTGTCTCCTTTGGAAAATTGTTTCTTATTGATATTGCAATCATGCCATGCCTTCTATTCCCTTTTTCTACTGTTGCATGATATTCTACCATAAGTTGATATTATTCAAGTGCCATTAGTTTCGTAAGTTGTTTTGCAACTAATTCTTCTTTTGTCATCTAAGAGGCATGTGCAATATAAAGACTTAGAACCATGAATTCTACAGGAACTATCACTTCTCTTCCATAAACCAGCTAGAATTGATCCTTCTTGTGAAGATTCTTGGTTGTAGTCCTATAATCCCATAACACATTTGGAATCCACTCATCTCAATCATCTCAATTTGCATAAGGGACCTTGGTCGGTCTGGTGTCCTGAATCTTGTTGAATGCTTCCACACTGACATTCTCCCGGGGGTGATATGGAATTCTTTTATGATGTTGAATGTAAAATTTAATTGTAAAATATTCAATGTTTTACTTCATAAAATTCTTCCCTTGATAACTTATGAGACTTCTAAGGCATCTGAGCCGAGTCATAATGTTTTCATAATTGAATTTTATTTAGATACCTGGAGTCTCACAAATGTATAAATTTGTTTTATTTATGTTAAATCTAAATAAAATGAACAAGGATACGATCCTTTCCACATGTAATGATAAAGATAGGTTTTGTTAGAGGTTAGTTGGATAGATAAGTTAGTTTTCTAAAACTAGAAACTATTCCAGGAATCAAGGAACAGATCTCTGATTTGTAGGATCTAAAGAACCGAACTAAAGATGTATATATGCAAGTTTTCTATTTTTAGGTTAGAGGGGGTAGTAGCTCATGGGATTTCTGAGTTAAGTCCAAGGATCTTTGGGATATCTCATAGGATTTGGAATGTAATCAAAAGATCGGAAATAGATCAAGGAGAAGCTCGCATTAGAATCCTAGAGCGCATACATAGATAGAAGATCTCTAGTTGTACGATCTAGTTTGTTGCATTCAAGCTCAAATGAGAATAAAAGTTGAATTCCTGTATTTATTGATTTACAGAGTTAAATTCATTAGTATACACAGAAATGTACTTGGGATATAAATTGTACATGGGATTTGCGCATAGAGAACTTCTTAATCGAATTTCTAAATCAATTTGGTAACAATTCTAGCTTGATTTATATAAGATTGACTGGGCTCATCAAATTCCTACGCAGTTAATGGAATTTCGCAGGTGTATTGTGATATTCCAGGAAGAGATTTCTTGCTGTGCAGAGGTTATTATAAATCTTACATAGTCAAATCTATGGTTGCTGAGAATTGAGGAGATAGATCAACAACACTGAATGGTTGATGAAACAGGTGATAGCCCAGACGAAGGATATCGATCATTGAGATGATCGACGGTAGAAGTAACACATCGAAATCCGAAGTGCACAGAGGTTGAATACCCCTTGGTGGTATAATGGAAACCATTATGGTATTATGGTTTTGTAGCGTGGCATAAATCAATTGGATATCGCGGTCAAGGAGACCGTATCCCAAATCGGTTTTGTGGAGTTCAATAAGACTGTGATCGAGGTGCAATGATCATGCACAAAGCAAGTATTATGGTAAGGCACTTTTCATTAGTTGCAATGGAGGCGATGGTGATAAACGCCGAGGTCATGTGCAAATGTTTGATGCATTGCGTTGAGGGTTAAATAATGAAGGGCTTGGGTCACGTGTGAAGGACATAAGTAATGCAAGCAGCGAGGAGTCCTATGGTAACACACCTATTGTGTATGGTGATGGTGATCAAGTCAATGATCCGATTAAATTGGCTTAATTTTAAGAATACATACGGTGAATTCCTATGTATATAATGCATAAACAATCAAGTACTAGCGTGTTAGCACTAAAATGCTACAGCCATTGGGAGCTGAGAATAAAGTGTCGAGTGCTAAAAGGTGAGTTCTACACTCTTAGGGAAAAAAAAGTCTAAATCCATATTAGGAGTAATATGACTTTGGCCTGGGCACTATGATGAAATTGAACGAGTATAGAGTACTAATGATTTTGGTGAATAAATGGCGGAGACGGCTATATGTGGAGGTAAGTTGAAACTAGCCAAGGTTTACTAGTTTTAACTCTGTCAATTATATTTACTCTATTTGTGTATAGACAATGTTGCCGCCTTACACACACCTGGGTCACGTGGCAGAAATCTTCAAGCCACTCTGTGTGTCCTTGGGGGCAAGTCTCGAGTCAAGGCTGTCACCTTGTCCTTGACTCCTCCGTTTAAGCTCAATTTCTAACGAAGCCAAGGGGGTAGACCCTATTAAGTTACTAAGGCTAAATTACTTAGTATGGTGATGTTAAACTGAATGAGTTACTTAGGAGTTTGAAATTTAACCATAAACAATCAAAGATGACAAGATACAAAAATGAGCGCACGAAAGCACAATGCTGAGACACAATATGTATATATATATATATAGCAAGAAAATAACCAGTGTCTTAGAATTGAGTCAAAATAAAATCAATGTACTTGCATGTGCTTGGAGTGAATGTTTTGCAATTGCCTCTTGGTACGTTTTAAGTTAATATGAAAATATGAGTTGATTAAAATTAGGCCAAGTCTAG
Source organism: Pseudotsuga menziesii (assembly GCA_001517045.1). Taxonomy (NCBI): domain Eukaryota; kingdom Viridiplantae; phylum Streptophyta; class Pinopsida; order Pinales; family Pinaceae; genus Pseudotsuga; species Pseudotsuga menziesii. The sequence continues at coordinate 22,269 of LPNX010717971.1, forward strand.
TGGTAAGTGTATTATCTTATATACACATTAAAAGATCCTCACATGATGGCGTTGGAGAGAACTAGGCTATCACATGCTCTACAATGAACTAAATATAATAGAGTATATGCCTACTAGGTTCAAGGTGTAGAAGAATATAAGGCTCTTAACTTGGGAGGACAAGAAGGAGTAGCACACAGTTGGTTCTGAGGCCACAAAATAGGCTATGGTGGCTGTAGGAGACAAGTAATTTGTTTTGATTGTGGTGATCCAGGTCACTTGGCAAGATTTTGTATTAAACTGCACACACTGTGCGCATATTGTTGTTGTTACAGAAAAAATATTCGTATGGTTTGGGGTGTACCATAATGAAAAGGATGACACCAGAAATCACATCCATTCTCAGATATGCTAGAAAAATTAAAGAAGCTAACAACTAAGGGATAGAGTCCATACCTCAACCAGATGTTCAAAGGATACCATTGTTGAGCTCACAATTAAATGTTTGTCCCTATAATTTGGCCTCAACAACAACTATATATCTAGGCATAAAATATATTAAACGTTAGCATTCAAAGTAGCATAATCCATTTAAACATGTATAAATCAACTATACCCATGGATACAAATATAAACAATTGCACATGATATTTGGATATTTCTATTAATATAAAAACATAGATACAATGTGACAACCTCTATCAACACCTTGTCAGAATTGAGAACCAAGTTCCTCCACGTGGGCCTCCACCACTTCAATCCTCCATAGCAAGGCAAGCTCACAAAGACAATGGAGAGCTTGGGAGATGAACATAAAGAGTTCTACCAACAAGGACGAAGGGATGTAAACTCAAGCATATGACAACGAGGAAAATTTTTGTTAAAGTTTCCTTACTCTCAAATTTTATCCTCCTCTAATCCTTCATAATGGCTCAATATAGCCCTCAAATGGGAAATGGAGGGTCAAATCAGATCATTTACAGGCATATGGAATGCCAAGGATCAAGCTATTCATTACTTGATGAGGAAAAATACAAATATTTTTTGTTTTGAGCATAAAACCCGATGTACGCGGGTTGTAATGGTGCAAGCTACGTATACACGAGATGCATAGTTGTTGACCCATGTGTATCTTCAAAAATGTATTTTTTAGTGTTAAACTAAATCATCATGGCTATAGTGAGTAAGGAGGGTATAGTGAGTTTGCAAAGGGACAAGGGAAGGCCATCAAAGCATGACACATAAGGTGTGGAAAATCATGCTATAACAAATCCCCCCTAATGTGTTAGTTCATAGGGGTACACGAGGGCCAAAATACATTATAATAGTCCCAGGAGTGGAGTAGTGAAGATCCAGGTGGAAGAACTAGCCACTCACCATCATAATACAATGATAACTCTATATACATGACTGCAGATATGGAGTACATATACTAGTCCTAGATACATATAAGTACAATGTCCATGAATAGGCATAATAAGAATATGCCATAAGTGATCACAACCACGTACAATACACAGTGGAGTCTGGTCTCCATATTGAATGAAGACATCTAGTACATAATAAAGTACATTGCTTTGGTATGAGAATTGAAATCCCATAGGTATTTTCGCGATCAAGGTAGTAGCATATATGGAATGCCCTCATGCTTTGAGGTCTTACACAAACCGTCGATGCTACATGTCCCATCACATGAATAGAGGTGTTGAGGTCAAACATGATGAAACATCGTATGATTACCGGTGATTGATGTAAACCTGTTACTCACAAAAGTTGTCACTTTTCTTAATCCCATGAAGTTACCTAGTCAACGCATCTTTTGGAGGAGCTTTTCGCTCAATCCGAGGGGATCTGGCGCACTCTGTCTTTCGACATAGAGCATTAGCCCTGCTCGACGCCTTTTTCCCAATGAGAAGAAGAGATGGTGACACTTTTTTCCTATGGACAAGAAGCATCGACCCTCCTTGACGGCTTATAATAATGGGCAAGCAGCATCAACACTCTAAAAAAGGAAAAAAGAATATATTTCGAGAACCTTCTAGATGAAAGTCCTTATGGAGGCTTATCCCAACTGTCTGGAGTAGGTGGCATTCATACTCCTAACCTCTAGGGATGATCCCTCACCTTCCTCCCAAAGAATCTCTACCCCTTTAGCTCCTCTTTGGCCTATATAGACAATCTTCATGGATCATGATAGGGGAGGATCAAGAGAGCACCTTTACGCTGTTGGAATCATTACTGGTATAGGAGGCAAAGAGTATGGTATTATGAATGAGATTTGAAGAGTTTGTAGAGTGTGTGAAAGTGAGTCAAAGGAATTGTGAGAAAAAGGCTTCAACATCAAGGATTTGGTTGTAGTTTTATTCTCTATTTCTGTTAATAAAAATATGTTCCCCTTTCCCATGAATAATTTGTATTGAAATGAGTTGTTCATTGCTTTTCTTTTTTATAATTAGCATAGACTATTGAATTATCTTGTTGCTTTCACTTTTCTATCTTTTTATTTACATTCTTTTACAGGTAGAACTGATCGTAAGAGAATTCAAAAGACAATGATCACCTTCATTGTGAGGTAAGAAAGCTTTACATTCAAGTAGTTTGACAATCTAGGGATAGGATACATTACTATGAGTCTTTTGTTCAAGATATGCCCCATGTAGACTAGGGAAACAATCTTTGTGTGCATTGATTGAGAATTTTCGATAACAAAACTGGCGAATCCACTAGGGATTTGTTTAGATCTATGAATTTTTTCTTTGCTCTTGATTACAAGCTCTCAAAAATTTTCTCTTGCTCATTTAAGGATTTAAGGTGTGAAATTCATCTTATCTCAATTCCACCCTCCTCCTTAGGTTAGTATGTATACTTAGCAAATTCCAATTGATTCAGTAATTTCTTATTTTATAGGTCTTTTTTATTTTTATTTCTCTAGATCCGTCGACGTGCCTGGGTCACTCTGATAGAGCGTTGACTCCTCTTTGACGTCTTTTGTCTGTTTTCACAGAGTGTTGTCAACACCTTTTGTCTAGAGACAGAAAGCGCCACTGACACCGCCCCTCAGTGAGTAGAGAGCGTCAACATCTTGGGGACGCCCTAGTTCATCTCTTCAAGTTGCACCGAGGTAGGAAATCCTCAAATCTAGAATCACTCTTTTGAAAAAAAAATGATTGGTTTGGGTTTGTGAATATGTTGTTTTGGTTGTTTTCAGATGTGATAGTGTGTACTTATCCTAAATACATTTTTGAGTAAAATATTGAAAAAATATCTTAGTAAAGGCTACAAAACTTAGTAGCCATTTTGTGTTTTAGAAGTTCAATATTGGTTATCATCATTTTCATTTATATCTATGATAAGTCTTTCCATACCCATAAAAATAAAAAAATATTGCAGTCTCTTATGCTTTTGTAGAGTAATTTTACTTGTTCTTTGCATTTCTATTCCAAAAATATATCAAAAAACAAAAAGAAGCATTAGATCTATTGCGTTGGGTTTGATTAGGTACTTTGAATCTGATTGATCAAATAGATTGGTAGCTGTTCTTTTTTTAGTTTTGATTGTGAAAATCATAGAAATTAAAGCATTAGGGAACTTTTTCTTTTTATGTTAGAGATCTCTGTTTTTTTAACATTGATATGTTTTATGTGCTTGGAAATTTTCGAAGCTTGAAGGATGAGTTATCAAAGTTGCATGGTGTTTTCATTGATTTCTTGAAAAGGACAAATCTCTCCTTTGCTCTAGATAGGATTCATCGAAAAGAGAATTGTATTTTATTTGGAATATTAATCATGCAATTGCTACACACTCCATAAAAGTTCACTAACCTTCAAAGATAAAATTGAACGGTAGCTTGGGTTAAAATTCTTAGAAATTTGAGTGATAAGTTAGAAGACTTATTCCGATGTCTATAAACATAGGAGCTATCATTTATTACCTCCATTGCATTCCAGGGACTATGTAGTTTTTCCATGTACCAATCGGGATATCAAACGACTTTTCATGTACCATCGAGGTATACCGAATGGTTCTTCATGTACTCGATAGTATTTCGAAAGGCCCCTTTTGAACGATTGTACATCAAACGTCACTAACATGAATTTGATATCCCACATACCTTAAGTGTATTGGGAGACCTTTCTAGGAACCTATACCAACTGAGAAAATCCTTTTGGTTGTCTTGTTGAAGAAATATATTGAGAAAAACACTCGAGGAGATACTTCGCATGTACCGTCCAAGTAGTCGAGTATTCAAGTAAGGTTACGTTCCCAATCCTCCTTGTCGTGTTTTACTATTGGACCCTATGGAATATCGCGAGTTGTGACAACTTGACACTGCTAGTGAGGATTTGGATTTTCAACCCCTCTTAGCACTTAAGTTTTCTTATAGCCTTAGCTTGTGTAGGAATTTTGTGTGTGATATTTTGTATTATAAGACCTTCAGGGTAAATATTTTAGACAAAGTTATGGTTGAGTTACCTATGAGGATATATCACCGGATGTAGGGTTTACCACATAAATTTACTCCCACTGTGGAAGAAAGAGAAGGGGAAACCATGCACGAACCTGTTACGATTGATCCACGAGTAGAGGGAGTTCTGGTTACTAAATATAGGGAACAATATTCTTCCTTCCAAAATCCATCTATCCCTACTCCAATAGTGGTTCAACAACCTTCTTTACATGATTCAAATTTTCACTTTCCCGTGGAAGGGTATTTTGGTTCACAAGATTGGGTGTTTTCCCAACCTTCAGATGAACTTGTAGCATCCGAATTTGGTCCAAATGCTCCATTTTGGGAGACTTCCTTAGGACAAACCATTTCTGAATATGGTACTACTAGCTTATCATATTTCACACCCCCTAGAGATGTAGTATTTTACTCGGATGATGAAGTCCCTGGGCCATTTCATGAAGCCCTGACTTGTTTACGTAGAATGGGGGAAAGTATAAGAAGAAGAAGCTTATATCCCCTTCCTATCCATTCGAAAATGGTCAATCTTGAATACCATGATCATGTTCGATATCATGTTGATACTATTTCAAGAATATTGGTTCAAATTTGGTTTCTTACGATCTAGGTCATCCCTCCAACCATGCCCTATCGATTCAATATCTCCCACGAGTTTCAAATTCTCTTGTAAATTCTATGACTGGGGGTATTCCCATCCCAAGTCATTTCCACAACCAGGATAACTCTTTCAAATGTGTGACAGAGTGTCCCTTCAGGGAAACAAATAGGTACTGCACCTTCCACGACTACAAATATGGTTATCCCCTCCTCCGTCATAGGAAAACCATCATGGGTACAACCTGTGTATAATAAAATTACATGGGGTTATAATTATCTAGGAAACCAACATCAAAATTATCAACCCATTATCCCAGGAAATTTTTATCCCATAATCCCTTATCCTGTAAATATGAATTTCCCATGGGGGAAACCAAATTGGATGAATGTACCCACACCTGGGAGACCACTTGAAAATTCATATGGAGCATCACTTGGAGGACCTGGTGGACCAACTAGTGGGTAACCAGGAGGCTCACCTTGGGTTCCACCCTCTAGAGGACCACCACCTGGAGGTCCAACACCCAGAGGTCCACCACCTGGAGGTCGACCATCTAGAGGACCACCCCTTGGAATCCCACCACCTAGAGGACCGCCACGAGGGTCATTTGGAAACCAACCACTACCAAACTAACCTATTATAGGGTGATCATAATCACCCATTTATTAATCAACCTATGGCACTACTGGTACATAGATGCCTTATCAATATTACCAGTATCCTTAATCGGATCAACAATTACCATTTATGGCTACACTTGATTTTCCATATCTGTCACGATTGATTAATGATCCTATTCACCATGATCCTTCATGGCCAACTATTCCTGCAAAGTTACCTTCGAATATACCAACATTTAACGATAAACCTAGTGAAGATCCTAAAAGCCACATGATGACTTATCATTTGTGGTGTTTGTCAAATTCTCTAATGGATGGTTCCATCCGTTTGAGACATTTTCAAAGAAATATCACTAGAACGACCACTAAATGGTATATATAATTAACTCAACATTCCTTTTGGGATTTCAACACTCTAGAAATTCCCTTTTTAACAGATTTTCAATTTCCGATTACATATGAAATGAGTACATATCGTTTAACCTCACTTTGTCAAACCACTTCCACCCATATATTCGATCATCTGCATGAGTGGAGATGACGATGTAGTCTAATTATGGATCCCATTCCCGATCAATTCCTTATTGATTGGTTTCCTAAGTCATTAATTTCACCCATTCTAGGGATGTTTCCATGGGAGGTGTTGTTACCGAAGAGCAAGCCATCAGTCATGCTCAGTACCTATACTTGGTTTATTCCCAATCAGGCACTTTGTAAAATTTGATTATGAATGCTCCTCTTCCTACTTCAAACCCTTTAAGACCTTCGATGGAACCAACTGCCCATGGAATACTAGATTATTTCTAGACACAGTCGATGGCGAAGTCCATGAAAAACAAAACCAACCTGCTTCACCCACTATCCAAACTATCACAAATCCCAAGACCTCTTCTGGTCCTATTGTTTCTACCAAAGTGAATGCGGCTCAATCCTCAGGGAACAAAGAAAAAAGGAAGAAATAAATCCAATAAATTTACGAATCAACAGGAAGACAATAAAACACAAAACACATATGTCAATTCAAAGAAATAGAGAAACGTTAATTTTCCATGCTTGATATGTGGAGCTGATCATTTTACCAAAGCACATCCTCGTTGCGAATAAGTTAGTGAATTTATGAAAAACAACCCCACTCTGGCAGTTTTGACTAATCCTTTCCCTACCCAATGGAAATTGATTAACCATCAATCCTTGCATGGGTCATCTTCATCTTCCATTGATGATGTTAAAATGATTTCTAGTGAATCGGTTAATATAACTACTCAATCCTAGATATATGACCCTCCTCTAGAGAAGAAGAATGATAACACTCCAGTTGATAAAAAATATAGCTTCCATCCCTCCTCCTACCAACAGTATTCAAATTGAAAAACATGTTCTCAACGTAGTCCTCTGACCACCCAAGAGTCCAATTCAAAAATCAATATATAATCCTTGTGCATGTGCCTCCCAATACTACAATGTAGTGGAATATTTGGCTCAAGCACCGTGTGCTATGCCTACATTCGAAATACTCCAAACATGTCCTGCACAGAAGACTCTGTTCTCGATTCTCAGAGCTATGGATCATGAGAATAATAATGTTATCTCTTTAAAATTGGAGGATTTTAAGTCGAGGCTTTCCCATCAACTAGATTTTCAATTATCCATGAAAGTTGTTGGGAAGAAAGTCCATCGTACTATTTTGGACGATGGTTCCTCGACCTTAGTCATGTCTCTGTCCCGTTGGAGAGCTATAGGATCCGTTGAAATTAATCGTTCACCTATTCCATTAAAATCATTTGATGGTCATGGTTTTCAACTCTATGGATTACCATTCTCTTTATTGATATAACTAGGGGGAAAATAAGTATCCATTGATGTTGAGGTTGTCAACGCTCATCTAAATTACAATCTCCTCCTAGGTAGGAATTGGTTCTATGTGATGTAGATGGTGGAATCGTTCATATTTTGTGTGGTCCAATTCTCATTCCAAGGAAAGATTGTTACAATTGTCAGTTATATTTTTTTTCTCCAAGCATGAGTTCTAATTCTACGAACAATGTTCCACTCCTAGACTCTTCAACTCTGCAATACCAGAACATTGGAGTAGTCCTTCTTAAATATTCCTCGCTTATGGGGGTATTTTCATTGAAAAATCCTCCTCCTTCACAGGTCGCATCTGTGAACATGATCTCCTTGACGATTCATGACACCTCGACTAAAGAGAAATCAGTTGTTGATTCGACACCTTTGAGTCATTTTGAAGAGATTTACCAGGCTATCCAATCCACCATTGATGACCCCATCATTAGTGATCACCTTGTGTTGGCATCAGAACCTTACCATATTATGTATTGGTTAGATTCCCTCCCCCCATATCTAGATTATATTTCATACCCTCTTCCATCAAATGAATCCATCATGGAAGTTATTCCTGTAGATGAGATGCCTTGGAGAGATCATCATTATCGATCTTGTTTCCTTCCCAATTACCAATTGGTAGAAGATCACTTTGATTCATTGGTTTCATTTGATATCGTAACTACTCCTCAATCATCGGTTCTCATTCACAATGTTGAGTCCAAGGGTAATATGAGTAATATTACTAAGACTGTTCCAATCGACATATTAGTGAAACCTGGAGTTGTATAACACATTCACTTGGGTCAAAACTATTCTTCTTCAGAAGTTCAAATTTTTACATCTCTCTCCAGAGAGTTTAGATATGTTTTTACTTGGACATATGAATAAATTCCAGGGGTTGATCCTTCGATCGTTGTTCATGAGATCAAGACATACCTTGATGCCAAGCTGGTCCATGAGAAATGAAGAGAATAATTATTCGCTTACACAAATAATATTACCAAAAGACTTGGAATATTAAATAAGACATAATAATATATAAATTGATGATAGAATAGATATGGTTATAGATTACAAAGTGAGTGCCATATATATATATATAAATTGGAAAGGCACTTTGGATACCATCCATGAAAGGATACGTCATTTTAGAATTGTTTACTAATAACTATTTATTAATTAATTATTAATTATTAATTATTAATATCAATATGTATTAATATTTAATAATTAATATTGATATTTAATAGTTATTTAGTGATTCTTTATTATATATATATATATTTTCATTACATTGCCTCTCCCTTAGAATTGCTTTGTCCTCAAAGCACAATTATGGAAGACTTTATCCCTTGTTCTAGCTCGTAACGCTTTCTCATGACATTGTGTGTTGGTAGTTGCAACATTTGAAAAAATAAGACGATACTTTCTTTTAAACATTGTGTGGAAATGTTGCGTCAGTTGTGAATTCATCCATCCGAGATATACCCTTAACGGAATTATTTGCGGATAGATTGTCGAGAGTTGTCGATTTTGTCTTTCCTCTTTGTAGAAGTAATAATGGTAATTTTCCTTTTGATTTTTTCATCTATCATAATGACTCTTGTGATTTGGATCGCAATAAGGAACTTGAATTGCTTGTGAAGTGTTTACTGGAACTTCAACTTTTGGTGCTTCTAACAATTTTTGTAATTGTTTTTCATAACCATTTTCTGTTGATGCTTGTAGCGATGTGACAATAATATTGTTCTTTTGAACCTTGATGAGATTTGCATTGCTTCCCTTTTCTGATGTTTGAATTTGAGCCTTTGATGAATTCTCTATTGCATTAGTCATCATTTTTTCTTTAATTTGATGTTGGTTGTATCGACTTATGTGATTTGGGTGACGATAAGGTATTCGAGATGTTTGTGGAACACATGTAGAAACTTTAAATGTTTGTGATTCTTGCGATCTATTAATTGATAATAACTCTAAGGATTTTTTTAACTTCTCATTTTTTAATTTTTTAATTTGTTCAGTCAACCCTTGATTCAAAATTTTTAGGCGAGAATTTTCTTCATTTTTTTGTAATAGTTTCTTATTGAAATAATTTTGGAGATCCACTTCCTTTTGGTGGAATTCCTCTTGGCTTTCCTCTTGCGATCTTTTTTCCCTTTTTAATTTCTTAATCTGTGCGATCAAGTCTTGACTATGATTCTTCAAACGAGTGATTTCTTCATCCTTACTAGCGACATTTTTTTCAACTTCTTTCTGCTTCTTTTGTTCTGACTTTTGATTACCCTGTGAAAGCATCTCTGATATATCCTGGAGTTCTTTAGATGTTGGAGGCTCTATTTATGACTTCATTGTAATATCTTGAAATGTGATCATCATGTTGATCATATGAGAGTGATTTTTCTTAGATGTCGCCATTACAACATTCGGTTGAATCCACACAAATGTATTTTTTTGTTGAGACATGAAGATTGATTGGATTGATTGTCTTTGAGGATGGCATCTGTATCGATCTGTTGAAGATTGAAGCTATTTTGGCCCTACCCCCACATAACAATGTTACTGAAATTCAAAGTTTGCAAGGGAAGGAAATTTTTTTGCGTTTTTTTGTATGCAACTACGCCGAGAAGACACATGGTTTCATGCATTTTTTGAAAAAGGACACACCCTTTGTTTGGGACAAACTAGCAAAATGTGCATTTGATACTCTCTAACACGCTATCACACACGCGCTTGTGTCGCAACCACCCAATTATAATATGGATTATTCCTTGTATGTCGCCACATCTTTAACTACTATCGGCATGATGCTAGTTCAAATGGATGAAAATGACCAAGAACATGTGATTTATTACTTGAGTAAGAGTCTTCTTGACTCTTAAACACATTTCTTGCATGTTGAGAAGTTAGATTTGGCTACGGTCATCCCAGTCCAGAATTTTTGTCACTACACTCAGCTTGGCACAAATACTTTGTACAGAGATTCTAACCCCATGTATTACATCTTGACTCGTTAAGTACTTGGGGGAAAATATTATCACTGGATTTTCATTCTATAAGAGTTTGAATTAGAATTCTCCAAATCCAGTTTAAGGAAGTCTCTAGTCTCCACGGAACTAATGTGTGATGTTCCATGCATTACTGACAATATGCATCCCTTTGATTCAATTTACGATTAATTATTGTTCCTCATTAGTACTTCTAATCCTTGGTATGGAGATTTGATTCTATATCTCCAAACTCAATGCTTTTAGCCAAAGGAAACCTGAGACGAACGTCATCGTATTCGCCATCAAGCCAAGTACTATCTTATCGTCAATGATACATTGTGTCGTCATGGCATTGATTCAATTTTCCAGCATTGTTTAAACCATGAGGACGTTGAACAAGTGTTGAATGAATGTCACCTTGGAGCTTGTGGCAGTCATCTTTGTGGGATGGATACAACCCATTAAACCCTATGTGTTGGTTACTTGTGGCCCTCAATATTTAAATATTGTATGGAATTCATGAAAAAAATACCACCCTACTAGCTTTTCCAATAAAAAAAGCGCACCCACTCAGCTCTGTTACATCCCATGTTTATTGTTGATCCTTTCATGAAATGGGGTATTGACTTCATGCATTGTAATCCTACCTTAGCTGGGGGTGCATGGTTACATCAGAGTATCCATGGAATATTTTACAAAATGGATTGAGGCTATGCCTACATATGTTGAAGATGGAAAAACTGCCGCCATTTTTCTCTTCAACCACATTATCACTAGGTTTGGAGTCCTAGAAGCCATCATGACTAATCACGGTTCACACTTTCAAAAATAGATGATGTCAAAACTAAGTGCTAATCTAGGTTTTCACCATGATAACTCTACACCCTACTACCCGTAGTCCAATTCCAAGTTTGAAGCGATCAACAAAGTATTGAAAACTATGTTTCAACATATGGTAGGATGAGCTAAGTCCAGTTGGGATTTACAATTATTTTCCGCATTATGGGATTATAGGACTACCATCAAGGCATGCACCAGATTTACACCATTTCAATTGGTGTATGGGATGGAGTATACTCATCCTATCAAGTGTGAGATTCTTTCTCTGAAACTTGCAGCGGAACTACTACCCAATACAACTATATTGGAACAATGGTTATTGTATCTGAACAAACTCGATGAGACTCATTGAGATGTAACCTTAGCAAATGAGGTGCACAAACGATGGATCAAATCTCAGTACAGTTGATCCATTCAACCTCATCTCTTCAATGAAGGTGATCTAGTCCTAGCATATGACCAGAAACACGATAAATTGGGAGGTGGAAATTGGAATCCATGTGGCATGGGCCTTACATCATCATTCATGTGTTAGAAACAGGAGCTTATGAGATAATAGACTATGATAGGATACAAGGGATTTACCTTAATAGGTACTATTCCTATGAAATATAGCGTATATACCTTGTAAATATTGTTTATAGGGTATGTTGTGTGTATTTTGGATTGTCATTTGGTTATGGATGTAGGATTCGTATTAGGTAAGTCTACTTATTTAGTGTTATGATTGAATGGACAGATGACCACTTATTCAATGTCAGTGGATGGTGCTAGCTATTATACCTTGAACCTCACATCAGCGGATTGGGTCCTTTATTCCCCTACCAATAACTTGGTAAGCTCAGGACGAACTTGTTTAGGTCTCATTATGAACAATCTTGAAGAGTATCATGCAGTGATTGGATTATTAACTGAAGATTTAACAAATGGGGTGAGTTAGATTAGGGTTTATTTAGATTCAGAGTTAGTTGTGTATCAATTGTACTGGGTATATACCATCAGTAACCCCTTACTTCTTCTAATGTTCTGAAGAGTTCAACTTCTTGAGAGGTCTTTTGAGTTTGTTTCATATCAACATATCCCAAGACATTTGAATGTAGTGGTTGATTCATTAGCTAATTATGTTTTGGATTGGTACTTAGCTCATGTTTGATGTTCATTTAATGTTGATCACATGTATAAATATCACAAAAACACATAATAAGTATCCATTCATGTATACACACATCACATACACACACATTTTTTGTTAAAAACTTGTTTTTTATATACATAAATACAATCGATATCAAGGAAAAATATAAAGACATAAGGTTTGAGTGCACCAAAAATATGAAACGATCAAGTTTTTAGTACATCAAAATGGTAAAAAATATGAAGCTTCAAATATTTTAGTATATACTACAAGTTACAGTCACTCCCAACTAGTCCTTGTGCTCATGGTAGCACATCATTGCATGAGGAACCCATAGGAGCAGGCTCTTAAACTGACCTGACACCCCTATAGTATGGCATTGATAATGTCAGGGAAGGTCATCGATAGAAATGTCTGGAACATTGACCACTAGTCTCTGCAGGTTGTTCTTAATCTCCTGCAGGTCCTCCTCTGCTTCCACGTTCTAGATGGAAATTTATCGGACCACCCCTTGCCTCCCAATCGATGATACTCCAGGAGGACAGGATGGAGCAAAATCTACAAAGTAGCATACCATGTCTTAGTATCACAAAAAAATGAAATATACTATAAAAGGAAAAACACAATCAAAGTAGCATATTTCTTACATATGTCATCCTACTAGTCATCCTCGCGTGAACGTAGATCAGGGTCACCCCTAAAATCAGTCCCTGCATATGCATAATCTTCAACCATAAAAAATTGACCACATAGCCACCAGAAGAATATTGAACCATAGGTCATTTTGGTCCCACCACTACTTCCATGACTGGTCACGACCTCTACCCACCTCAGCATAAATGGATCTTAAGGATCTAACCTATTGAGTGGTACCTGAGGGCGTAGTAGAGTGACCCTATACAAAAATAAATACACTACTATGGTACCATAATCAAACTGCTTGAGTTCTCCTAGGAGACATTTTTTGAGTTGGTCTTTGAGGCTCACTAATAGACCCTCACTCCAGTTGAAGATAGTTGGAGCCATGCACTCCAATGCATGTAGCATGTGGGACCAAGTCGTCTGATGGGTAGCCCTAATGCCCTCCACCTTATCAATGGTGAATGCAATTATTCTAAAATGATGATTCATGATATGTTTGATCATAAATCCCCCCCCTTGGTACCTTTTCCAATCACAAAATACTCATCGATAAGGTCATTAATAGTCATCTCCCCCTCGAGGATCGGAGAGTGACACTGGACTCCCTCTCCTAGAAAGTCTATTCAAGAAGTAGATATCGTCAACATCAATGGTCAAGTTATGGTTTCCCACCTGGAAGTGTTGTTTCTACGAGTCACACATCCTTATCAGGTGGTCCAATAACCGAACATGGGCCCTCATGCCCGTAGTTTTGAAGTACTTGATAAGTCCACACTCCCTCAAATCTCTCACCATATTTGGATCATTTGTCACTTGGGAATCGTCCAATTCATGCTCATACTCCTTCCAAATGACCATGTTTTGTGTCAAATACATATGGTTCATCTATATAACATGCATTAGAGACATTTCATTGGGAGAAAATTTTCAATCCATAATTAAATTTTGTGTTTTGGGAAGTAAGCGGTTGTCGATGCTATAGCAGGGATTTTTCCTTGCTACAGGGGCAGGAATGGCTCCCTTCCGTCTATAGGACAGAAGGGTAGGTTCCTGCGTGTGGAAAATGTAGAAATAAAAATGGAACAGACAGAAAGCAAAGAACAAGAAAGAGTATGGTCATGAGCCCCTCTGCAAACAAGGTTAGGGCTTTGCCTTGGCTACCTGCAAACAACTATTAAGCTACAATAAACCTGCAAAACATGTTAGAAATCAAACCTGCAAACAAATGGTGGTCAGAAAACAACTAAACTAACAAAGAAAATACATAAACAAAATGATGTTATACCTCTCCTTTGGTGAAATGGGCCACCATGCCCTGGCTGGAAGCACCTCCCTATCTCACTTAGCAATGGAAGAGCTATGGCTCAATGGGGAAGATGAGTGGAAGAGAGGGGGATGTGGGTGGCTTGAGAGGCAAAGAGGTCTCAAGGAATCCATGGGTAGCATAATAGTATGCAAGAGAGGTGTTGTTTGAGAGTGACCCCCCACCCTCCTTTTATAGCTTTCTTTTGGGGTTTTAGGGTTTTAAGCCCTTGGTCCGGGCTTTAGCCCCTTTTTGGGGATTTTAGCCCCTTTCGCCCTAACTTTAGCTCGTTTTAGGGTTTTAGTCTCCTTTGAGGGGTTTTAGCCCCTTTTTGGAGGTTTTATCCCTTAGGAGAGTTGTTTAGGCTCCTTTTTGGGGTTTTTAAGCACTTTTCTTCATTCTTAAGCCTTTTTTAGGGTGTGGGGGTCTAATGGGGTGTTACGAGGGTCGATCATGGGTGTCCTTGGGTGGTTTTGGCCATGTAGAGCTGAGTGAGGGATTTTTCAGGTTAATAGATTTCCCCTTGATGTGTGAGGGTAGGAGCTTATCATATGGCCGACGGACATCATAGGATTTGCTGCGTAGAGGTTGTGCTTTCAAGGCTGGGGCATGGTGGCTTTTGGTTTTTGTATTAATATGGTTCCCATCAATGGGTGAGATAAAAATAATGTGTGACATGTATATGGATGAGGCGGGCATTTCCATGCTTGTAACAATGTCAAAAGAATAATGTGATCTATGCTATAAAATACAAGAGCCGATCATATACAACTGATGATACAATAATGGTTGCCTCAATTAGAGCCTAAATACAATACTGATCTGAAGAACTGCTACATTGGACCCATGGAATTCTCATGGAATGTTATATCTTCATGACTAATGGCCTGCTGGATCTGGGACGGTACATAGCTATATGGACTTGCTGATTGAGAATCAGAGTCTCTGTGGTACAAGTATGCTACATCAATCATAAATCTATATAGAAGCACTACTGGGGTTCTGAACATTGTCTCCAGCGCAACCTCGAGATCACAAGGGACATAACCTATTTATGTCCCTCAAATAGACCCATTAATGTGCTAGAGTCAGGTGACATCTGGGGTCTTCGACCAAATACTGCACGGACCAAATTCTGTACGAATCTCAACAGTGTGATGATGTAGTTGAAGTCGAGCACGTGAGAAACAACCATCCCGAGAGACACTAAGGACTCTTCTCAAGTGGTCCAAGGAACTCATCAGTGAGGTTAATGAAACCAAGATACAGGGACCTCTGGGTCTATCCTCTGGAATGTGTGTGTTGTCGTCGACAGAGGGAGACCTGCCCCTAGTCAAGGGAATGGTGTTTCCTTGATCAGAAGTGCGAGGGAGATAACCGAAAGGTGTGAGACAATTTGCGGACTAACCCACTGAATGGGGAGGGGGGGGGGAGGGAAAGAATTGCATAGGGGCAGGGGGAGTATGGTAGAATTAAACTTCCTTTGTTCAGAGTACGATGGCAGGGTGGACCAGGAAGCAAATGAAACTTACTCATGGGAATGGGATCATAGTTGTAATACTGGGAATGCCACTGCAGATGGGAAATACTTGGGGGAGGTGGACACTTTTGATATTGATGGAGTCCCAAGAAGACACATTGCAGAGTACTATGAACAAAGGAAACCCAAAGGGGGAATGCTGCCAAACTATTTTCTATGGGGTGGTGTCTAGAGACACCATTATGGTACAATCTCATGGATTTTTGGCGAGCCCAAGAAAGTAAATGCTCACTGGTGCTTTCAATTTTAGAGAGTCTGAAAGCCTGAAGAAGACTCCAGTGGGGGCTCTTTTTCATTGGTAGTTTCCTGTTCCCGAAAAAGGATAAAATTATACATAGGAGAGCTCACCCATCCTGTAGGGGATGAGAGACTTCTTTACTGTTGGTAGTCCAATCAGGCCAGAAAAGGTTAAACCTATACTGACTAGACGATCATTCAGATAATTTTATGAGCATGAACGAAACCAAGTTTGCTTGGCAATATTTTCTTGATGAGAAGGTTGGAAAAGAGCTTAACGACAACCCGTGGTGAGCTCTTTCATAAAGTGCGGACCCTCTGTCTGAGAAAGCATAAAAGTATGTAGAGGGGAATGGTCTTGGCTTGAATACGCCAAGGGGGTCCTTTTCATTTGATGGTCTACATGGTCCACAAAAGGAGGTAAATGAAACGATGTAGACGCCCTTTCCTATCCTTTATCGAGCAGGAAAGGAAGCAGCTACGCTCAACTATCTTTTTATTTTTTCTAGGAGTCAGAAAAGAGCTTAAACGAAACTCCAGTATGGTCAACCGATTGCAGTGACACAGGCGGTGCCCCATGTCAGGATGGTGGACAGTGGTCCAAAGGTCATCCGTGTAGTATGGATGGAGCAGAAGGCTCACAAACATACCAATACATGCGTGGGATAGATCACGGTAGAGGCTCACAAGTCAATGTGGCAGAGGCACACCAACCGAGGTGGCTCTCGGACAGAGGTCAGGAGAACGTGTGTGTGAGTTGCGGTGAACGAACTTGACTACATGTGATGTGAGTGCAAGTCCAGGGGCAGTTATATGCCAAATACGTAGAAGAAAAATACAATTTTTTGTGGACAATGGTCCAAAGGTCCACGTAAGGTGCGGTGGATAAAGAAGACAACTATGTGTTAATATACGAAACGAGAAGAAAAAATGGTAACCATTAATAGGCGGTGGCCCAAAAGACTACATGAGTAGTGGTAGGAAAGAGTGATATAAGTACAGGTCCTCAGACACTTTCATTGCTATGTTATGGCTCGTAAGTCAAGGTAGCTTCTGAGAAGTGGTCCCAAAATTTGTTTGTTAAACATGAGACGATGGTCTCATGAAGAGATGGAAATTTGCGCCCGGAGGTGTGAGAGGTGTCTTGAATAGGTTCCGGGTGACTTTGGACTAGCAGCTAATGGTGCTTCTCCTGACTTGGGGGGGCTTCTGATTTGTGGTAAAAACATTGCAAAACAAAAAGGGAGAAAACTAGGCTATAAGGGACTCATAGTGGTGGTGTTAAGCATAGGCTCTCTTGAGGTGGAGCCCGTTGCGCGGATTCTTCAAGAGTCGACCATATGAGTCAGCAAAGAGGTATGCCCCCTTGCCAAGATGAAGGTCATTGGCAAGGAAAGGTGACAGAATCTGGTCTTTTATGGGAAGAACCGATTCCACACTATGGTTTAAAGGGAATGGGGTAAAACTGGAGATGGTCTTACAGATCTCTTATTCATCGCGTAAGTGGTGTCGAGATAGATCAGGTGGATCTTCCACAGCCGACAAGGCGAAAGGGAAAATGGTGCTAGAGATCATGTAAATGGTATTGGTTGTGGTTTTTGTGGCCTTGCCCCTAGTCTCTGTCGGAGGAAGAGGGGCAGGCATGGAGACAAGAGGAGTCTTTGATGGACCTAGAGGTAGGTGCAACATCATCTCAATTGGATGGACATGAGTCAACACATCCTGGGGCCTTAGAGGGATGGTAGGTGGTTGAAGGTACCACAAAGGATCTCCCAGTGTGAAATCCTGTAGATTATGGATTTCCAAGACATACTTACTCATGATCCTAGATGGTAGAAAAAGGAAAAGGATCATGTTGATCGGGAATGAACCCCACTGTTTCTCTAGTGACTGAGGTTGAGGTTGCGACTGAGGTTGCGGCTGCGGCAACAATGGAAGAGACAGGTCTGATGGACTGTTGGTGATGGTGGAGACAAGAGGGTCTATAGAACTGGACATCATGTAAATGGACATGGTGTCCGAAGAAGGAGGTGGGGGCTGAACTTCTTCGATCAGGGTGATCTCAGATTCCAGGGAATGTTGACGGAGGTCGGCTAAAGCCATTCGAAATTCGGGAAAGTCTTGGCAATGGTGAGAATAATGTCCAGACAAATCGCAAAGGGCACAAGCATGGTTTGTTCTCATTGACTTGTTTCTGACTATTGGCGCAGTTGGAAGTTAAACCACGGGGAGTTTTTCGTTTGTATCCATGGCATCCAAATGCACACTGATCATTGGGATTTCATGGAAATTTTGAGTTGGGTGGCCCTGTTGTTCGCAGACGGCACAAGGCAGGATCTGCGAGGTTCTACGGTGGCTTTGGCATCCTTGCCCCTGGCCCTTTTCAGGTGGGGCAGTGTGGGTGCAGGTGCGGTGGTTGGATTTTGTAGGCCAGGTGGAGGGTGAGACTCAACCGTGATGGGTTGCAACGGGGTTAAGACGACCTGGGGCATTACTGGTTGAGCTAGTGGATCAAGATACCACACCGGAATTCCCAATGTAAATTTGGCTAGGCTTAAGGTGGCCATTACTGCCTTGCTCATGACACTAGGCAGGGGAAAGAGGAAGGGAATCGTATGGATTGGAAATGAGCCCAGGTAACTCCCTGATGGTTGTATGTGGGGGTGAGGTTGTGGTTGTGGCTGTGCGTAATGCTATTGCTATGAATGATGTTGTGGCTGCTATTGGTGTTGCGGCTGCGGACAGTGTTGTGGTTGGGGTTGGGGCTACGGTTGCAGTTGTTGTTTGGGTGCAACAGTGTTGGATGAGACCATGCATAAGTCTTCAGTCTCGTTTTGTGTCGGTGGTGGTGACACTGAGGTGAAATGATTCATCATGGTGGTATCGGAAAACAACTAAGGGCCCACATTCAAGAATGGGGAGGCTAGTGTGTTGTCAACCATGGTGTTTATTGCAGGGACGAAATTGGCATGTGTGGTCGTCCCATACGGCTCAATGGTGGTGATGGTTGGGATAACATTGGCGGGTGCTGTTAAACCTTGTGGATCATGATAAGTGAGTTGATCAGCCATCACAATCTTCTCTTCGTGGGGGAACATCATGAGACGGAAGACTATTGATGCGACCGCTCTCATGGTGTACATATAACTTCTTTCGAGGAGAAGGTTATAGTCCAGTTGACCGTTGACGACCTCTATGTCGATCAGCACTGTCTTCACGACCAATGTGATGGGGACATGGGGGAGGATTCCGTGGGTTTTAGTGGGATGGCCATCATAATCCTGCAGAGTTGTGGAGGATGGTTGCAGAATTAGGGATCCAAGTTTCTGCCAAACCAAGGTAGACATAACGCACGTAGATTCCCCCTCATCTACTATGCACCAGTGAAAAACCAAGTTCTGGATAAATACCGAGATTTGGAAGGCGATGGTCAATGGCATGCATGGTTCTCCATTCTCCGTGTCGAATGTTATCAACTTGGATTCAGAGGGGTCTACAACCCCAAGGGCAGCTAGTAACGCTTTTCGCTGCATTGGGCACATTTTGAGTACCTCCAGAGCAGACATGGCCATTGGTGTTTGGGCTAAATCATCCACAATACTATAGCTGACAGTAGCTCTAGCTGTGGCATTGTTGGCCACTCGGCGTATGGGGGGGCGGGGGAATGGGGGTAACTGAAGAGGTGCGTTGACTGATTTCGACGTAGATGTCGTTGATGTGTCAGTGGGTTCGGTGGTGGTACCGTACTGATTCTGTCTAGTTTGTAATTTGACCTCTTCAGTCATTATGGCTAGCAAGTGGTGAACACCTATTTCTATCGTGGGAGGTGCCCCTGGAGCATTGGGGTTGGCTTGGGGAGGGGGTGCAGTTGCAACCAATCCTTGGACTGGTAGTGGGTTTTGAAGCACCATAGGAGGAAGTCCTTATGGTGCCGGATTGGGTTGGGCTTGGTTCATAGCATTGGCGGCCTATTGGGCCTCGTTTTGAATGGCCTACTTAGCACGACCCATGAGGGAACACTCGAATGTGTAGTGCCCATAGACCTCATAGAGTGTGCACGGTTGGTTTGTCTGCAACGGGGCGTTGCGTCTAGGTGCATTTGTTCATGGGGGGTTTTGGGTAGGTTGATTTGCTGCAGCATTGTTGGGAGGGTTTGGTTGTTGACCGCCTCCTTGCGGTTGGGTATTGGCTTGGTTTCGAGGCTGATTATTTCTAGCTTTCCCTTGTTGATTGTTGGGGGCAGGCTAGTTGGGACGATTTTGTTGTGCAAACACTTGTCCCAATGGAGTGGGTGGAGCAGGGGCGGGCGCTTGAACCGCCTGCACTGGTGACGCATAATAAATTTGGGTGGGTTGTGGTGCCACAAATGTGGGTATTTGCCCCATGTACTACTGTGTTGGCCATGCCAAGGCCTGCACTTGCTGCAGTGGTGTTGGTTATGCATAGGAAGTTGTTGCTCTGGACTGGGACATCATTCTGGCGTAGTCTGGAGTTTGGTTTTGGTAGGAAACACTAGCAGTTTTGCTTGGTTGTGGTGGAACTGCAGGTGGTGTCGGACGATGTTGTGGCTGTTGGGAGACTGATCCTATGATGTCGTCTACAGCATGAGATGCCCCCGGTGCATCCCAATAAGAGGTGCTTAGAAGGAGGGCGTCTGGAATGACGGTGTACATATATCTGGACTAAGCGTAGATTAGGTCAAACTGTTGGGCTTTCAGTATGGCCTCCTCTTCGGATTGGGGACGTTCAGATGTGACGTCCTTTGCTATGGGAGAGCAGGGTTTTGAGAAACCAATCCAAGAAGATCCTGTCATCAAGTTGGATTTTACACAAGCTGCGATGTCGTCGCCACTCATGGATGTGGTCAGTTATATGTGTCATAGTGTTCTGGCGATAGGATAATAGGATCTCCACCCCTTTGTCATATTTTACAGGGAGTTGGAAATACTTTAGGAACATGAAAGCTAAGGAGTTGAAATCCAGGTACTTGGCCTACGGTAGCTCAATGTACCATTTGGCCGCAGCACCTGTAAGGGTGCATTGGAATAGCCTTATCCTGATGGAATCGTCTACGATGTTGTTTGACGAGCACCATAGATGGAATGTCATAATGTGGTTTTGGGGACATTCCCCTTCCTTGCCTTCAAACTTGGGGATATTTGATGGCAACTTAGTTGGCATTGGAGGCCAAAACGCTTGATGGCGAATGGGGTCGTTTGTCAATAGAGCCAAATCAGGCAAGTTAAGACAAGCCATGAAAGGAATATTTGACCCCAGGTTGATGTGGGATGCAGGAGGTATGGTGGTGGGGTGTGCAGGTGCATAATGCACCTGCATGGCTGGGGGCACTTGTGGTGGCACCATTGTAGATGGGATAATGCCCGCAAGTGTGGTGGGGGGACAGTGTGAGTTGATGGGCCACTGCCCCCAAGTATGAGGTGAGGGATAGTGTGAATGGAGGGGACATTTCCCCCATGTATGATAGTAGGGGAAATGTAAGTGGATGGTCCACTGCCCCCCTGTGTGGCAGGAGGGGCAGTGTGTGTGGAAGGGCCACTACCCCTGTGTGTTGCAAGTGGGCCTTCTTGGTTGGTCACTATGGGTGGTGGCAGCTGACTGATGATAGTTTGCATGATTGTGCTTGGGCCACTTGTAGGGTTGTTGGTGACAGGTTGTGGTGTGGACATGGGTCCACTTGCTATGGCTATGCCAGAAAATGGATTTGGATTTGCACCATCCATGGGGCTTGATGGTGTAGTATGGAGGTCTGGTTCAGACTAGTATGGATCTAAATCTGAATCAGAGGCTATGTGGCCTTCTGATGGTGTGGGAGATCGCTAAGAATGGTTTCGACAGTGTCGGTTTAATGTCCCGAATGGTGGTGGTTCGCCTCTTAGGCGTGAGGAAGAGCATGGGTGATCAATTGTGTTAGATGTTTATCAAACTGATGGGAATGATGTTTGGACCCCAATTTCAATGGCTTCCTATTGGCTGTATGTGGTCACTCGGCCACCAAGACTTCCAGAAGATAGTGCTTGGTTTTTTCCTCACGGGCGTTTCTACTCAATCGGTGGGGGTCGTTGCCCATTTCGCTTGGCAATTCCTCTCAGCGCCTAGCTACTTTGGGGTTCCCGTGGTACTCCTCATAATGAGTTTATGGACTAAGACCAAGTACTTCCCATGATTGAAGTAGTCAGGGACTTGTGTCCTGAAAGACTGCAGATTTTTTGAACTTAGTGTAAATTGATAAATTTTAAGGGCTCTCTCAACGTCATGAACTGAGTTGGGTTGATTTAGTGGTATGGTGTATATGTTTTTCTATCTTTCTGTTTATCAGGTGGCTACAAGTGGTTTATGAATATGTCATAGATTTCATATCATTGTTGTGCAAGCAGTGAATAATCATAAATTTGTAAACAGATACATTTTTAACCTTGAATGTGACAGCCTAACTAGGTGACTACCTTACACCTATATTCCTCTTAAACCAAGAGAAGGTGCTAGGATCTCAACACAATGGGATTAAGCCCATCCGTAGATCCACAGGTCACCTCCTGGATGCAAGGTTGGTCAACAGGGAGGACGCTTAGCGTCGTGAGAAGCCCTCCTTCTCTACCTCCTCTACCTTCTAGGTCATCCATTTTTAATGGTTCAGAACAATATTCAGTGAAGGGCCTAGGACTATACGAGCTGTGCCCTTCGTCGTATCCCAGAATACCCCGAAGGGTGATGAATGGGTAGAGGAGGAAGGGTAATTAAGACTGTTAATTTTATGTTGATTTTAGTTAAGCTACATTCATTAAGCCATTAAAATTTGTTTTGAATTTACACTTTGTTTGTTGATGCAATTACAATAAACTGAAACAGAAACAAAAATTGAACTACTTTGCTAGACAAAGGAGGTTGAGCCGCATTGATAGTGCCTATTAAACTGAAAATTAAGTACTGATTGACAGACCACACGTTTCGGGTCAATTTCAGTGAGGGAGTCACAAAATTTTTCCAAAAACGGGCGAGGGGGTCACACAGATTTCATAGACAGAAGCGGTCTACCTATCTGAGTGAAGTCACACCTTTCGAGGGGGAAAGGGCGACCTGGTCGCACCTGTGAGGCCTAAAAGAGTGACCTTATCCCCTGTTCAGGCACGATAAGTGCAACCTGCCCCAGGTTTGGGGTTTTTCTGATCTTGAGTTAGATCCGGCCGACAGTAACCTATACTGTGGCCAAACAGACTCAGATTTGACTTGCGGAGGCTTCGGCAACAACAAAAACTGAAAATAAACTGGATCTAAGCTATATTTGACAAGAAATTTTAAAACTATGGCATAAACTGAAATGAACTTGAAATTTTAAAAAAATGAACCAGGGATATTGTGGGATCAACCTGGTATGGTCGGTAGTTCTGTAGCAGGTATTTCTCCTTGCTACAGGGGCAGGAATGGCTTCCTTCCGTCTATAGGACAGAAGGGTAGGTCCCTATGTGTGGAAAATGCAGAAAGAAAAACAGAATAGACAGAAAGAAAAGAATAAGAAAGAGTATGGCCGTGAACCCCTCTGCAAACAAGGTTAGGGATTCACCTTGGCTACCTGCAAACAACTATTAAGCTACAATAAACCTGCAAAACATGTTAGAAATCAAACCTGTAAACAAATGGTGGTCAGAAAATAACTAAACTAACAAAGCAAATACATAAACAAAATGATGTTATACCTCTCCTTTGGTGAAATGGGCCACCATGCCCTGGCTGGAAGCACCTCCCTATCTCACTCAGCAATGGAAGAGCTATGGCTCAATGGGGAAGATGAGTGGAAGAGAGGGGGATGTGGATGGCTTGAGAGGCAAAGAGGTCTCAAGGCATCCACGGGAAGCATAACAGTATGCAAGAGAGGTGTTGTTTGAGAGTGACCCCCCACCCTCCTTTTATAGTTTTCTTTTGGGGTTTTAGGGTTTTAAGCCCTTGGTCCGGGATTTAGCCCCCTTTTTTGGGATTTTAGCCCCTTCCGCCCTAACTTTAGCTCCTTTGAGGATTTTAGGCCCTTTTTGGAGGCTTTAGCCCTTAGGAGAGTTGTTTAGGCTTCTTTTTGGGGTTTTAAAGCCCTTTTCTTCATTCTTAAGCCTTTTTGAGGGTGTGGGGGTCTAATGGGGTGTTACGAGGGTCAATCATGGGTGTCCTTGGGTGGTGTAGGCAATGTAGAGCTGAGTGAGGGATTTTTTAGGTTAACAGATTCTCTTTCATTGAGATAACAGAGAAACATCACATCTTCCTCTTGAGGACAGAGCAGTTAGACACTCTTTCCCCTTTCAAGGATTGTGTTGGTGCACCTCCCGAAAGGGAGAAGAACTTCTCTTAAGGAAAACTCTTCCTCTTTACAAAACAAGCCTAAAAACCTAAAAAAACATGACGAAATTCAAAAACCCAACCATCAAAATGAAGGGAAGGATGAGGGTTCTAACATGGACCAGACGATTTGTCGAATGGATGTCTGTAGCTATCAGAATCCTTATTGCGAAATCACCTCTCCAACACTAGTTTTCACTAAAACTATTATGGTAAAAAAAAATGGTAAATAATTTTTACTATTTCACTTTTATATCATTTTTGGTTTTTAAAATAGAAAAGAATGTTTAAAACATTTAAATATTATTCATTTTTTACCATATTTTTCTATAGTTTCAATTGTGAAAGTGTTCTAATGTTCTTTTTTAGGATTTCAGGACCTTATTGGAGGTTTTTTGGATATGACAGAGTCTCTTTCTGGATTTTTCATGCTCCATGTCAAATTGAAACATGTTTTGAGCGCTTTAAATACCCTAGTTATTCTCATTAAAAACTCAGAGAAAAGGTATCGAGTATATTTTTATCTCTTTTTCAAACTCATAAAACCTAATATAAAAAAGGAAACCCCCTCGAATTCATCTCTAAATAAGAAAATATCACCAAGCAAACTTGATTCTTTCACACTTGTAAAAGTATTTTAAAGATCGTATATCCGGTGATAGTTTACCCCCTTTTTGGATCGTTTACACTCATTTATGGAAAAATGTACACTCTAGTTTATTACGACTAGAAGAGTTCTCTTAGGTATCGGATTATAATTTTTCGTACCTTGGGGTCTAAATTTATGAAAAAATACATCTTAGAGTCTTCTTAGTCATTTCAGACTCTCTAAATGTGAAACGACAACTGATTTTACCATCTTCGGACTTGTAAAATTAAGTGATGAAGGACCCTTTTCTCAGAAGAACCACTCCTTTCTTAAGTTCAAAAAACATATGAGGTTGGACTCATCACTTGATGAACTATATATAGCATTTGTTACCCTTTTCAAGCTTGTTATAAATCAAAGAGGTACTCGTCCATCATGATGGGTAATTAAGGGAATGGGAAAACAATTTTCATTTATATTAATGGAATCTCCTTGTTGCTTTGAACATAGAGCCTGTCTGCATTTCATTCAAACCATTGGGTAATCATCTTGTTATCGAATCGATCCAATTTCATGAGTCATTTCACTCTTTTGAGTCAATTCAAAGAATGCATCATCCTGCATTTGAATTATGTCTTCTCTTTTCCTTGTCAAGTCAATGCTTCCAAGTCACTTTTCATGTCCTTCAATTTTCAAGGGGATTCTTTATCACAACCTACCTCTCCACTTACCTTACCTTCCTTCGCGTTGGTCATATATGACTCAGCTCCATTATCATAATCACTTCAAAAATCACTTTTGTTCCAAGTTTTGTGTCAATGATGGGGGAAAAATCATGGCCGTCCTTTGATGAGTCTATTCTCATCAACACTAGAAAATCATCCAGGAATGAGTCTTACAACCAGTCAGGTACCTTGAATCCTGCAGTCCTCAATGGTAGGTTTCCTCGCATTCGACAATGGGATTTCATCATTGGCCTCTTATTGGATGATTCCATCAATTTTTTTACTGCAACTCATCTATTCACATTTGGAGGAAGGTACTAGAGTACCTTGGGAATCATTGACATTAATGGTGACTTCTCTCATGCTTGTTAACTGTATACATCAATAATCGATAATCATGTGGTTTCTATCATGTTTGACATCAGGATATCTATTCACATGGATAGAATCGTACTATTTGGGATTGGAATGAAGACCCTGAGTTGTTATGTATTCACTTGAATATGTTCCTATCCTCAAGTTGTGATGGAGTATTTTTTGAGTCATTGCATGGATCCACATTGTATGTCTGGTGGGTATGCTCAAGTTTGAGTCAGGATGACATGGATCTATAGTGTATATTCCATATCTATGTCTCTATTTGAGTCTTGTTGATCATGGCTCTATAATGTATTATTAGTAGCCATGAATTGGTCATTATACATGGATATGCAGTGTATTGTTCATAAACCATGATTTGATTAAGATAGATTTAACTTATATTGAGTCAAGTCTTCACTCACCACTCTTTTTCCTATGATTCCAAATCAGATCTAGCAAATTATTTCACCTATTATCTACCTCTAGCTTCATAATTTGGGGGGAATTCAGTTACACCCAAAATTTGTCACTTTGGTTAATCCCCTGAAGTTCCCTGGACAAAGCATGTTTTGGAGGAGATTTTTGCTCAATCCTAGGAGATCTAACGCACTCTGTCTTTTGACATAGAGCATCATACCCGCCTAACTCATTTTGAATAATGACAAGAAGTGCAGGTGACACTTTTTTCTCATGGACAAGAAGTGACGACCCTCGCTAATGCCTTTTGCTATTGGGAAAGGAGCGTCAACACTATAAAAATGGAAAAAAGAAGAGTTTTCAAGAACATTCTAGATGAAATTCCTCATGGAGGCTTATCCCAACTGTCTATAGTAGGTGGAATTCTTACCTCTAACATCTAGGAACTATCCCTCACCTTCCTCCCAAATAATTTCAACCCTTTGGCCTATATTGACAAGCTTCATGGATTATGATAGGGGAGGATCAAGAGAGTACCTTTATGTTGCTGGAATCATTACTGGTATAGGAGGAAAAGAGTATGGTCTTGTGAGCGAGATTTGTAGAGTTTGTAGAGTGTGTGAAAGTGAGTCAATGACATTGTGAGAATAAGGCTTCAACATCAAGGCTTTGGTTGTAGTTTTATTCTCTATTTTTGTTATTATAGATATGTTCCCCTTCCCAATGAATAATTTGTGTTGATATGAGTTGTTCATTGCTTTTCTCCTTGATCATTAGCATTGACTATTGAATTATCTTGTTGCTTTCACTTTTGTATCTTTTTCTTGACATTCTTTTGCATGTACAACTGATCGTAAGAGAATTTAGAAGACAAGGATCACCTTCATTGTGAGGTAAGAAATCTTTACATTCAAGTAGTTTGAAAATATAGGGAGAGGATGCATTGATGTGAGTCTTTTGTTATAGATATTCCGCGTGTATACTAGGGAAACAATATTTGTCTGCATTAATTGAGTTTTTATGATAACAAAACCGTTAACAGATGCAAGACAACCCACCAATGATGAAAATGGGTGTCAATGTACCGAGTGCATTCAAAAAGTGCGAATAGAGGTATTGAGGTCAAATACTTAAAGATTCCATTGATTAGGGGACATTGATGTATTCCCAAATCTATTGATGGTGAGAGAACATGCCACTAATGACTACTAGTCTCAAGGCATTCAACTTACTATAGATCCCAATTCTAGAATAAATGATCTGAAGTCGATGGAATGGATTCCACTGGAAGGAGTGCATTAAGGAATTCCCCATGAACTAACATGAGGTACAACAATAAGGATGGATAATATGGAAGGAATCGGATAAAAATAATGTACACGAACTGATAACCATGTGCGCCTCTCACACATACCGGGTGCAAGTAGCATACAAAATAGGTCCTTTGAATAACACCCAATGATGAAAACTACCAACTGAGGCGAGGAAACCACTAATAGGGTCTAATGGAATCCAATACACGACATGAATCCCAATGTGTGAATAGATTTATTATCGTCAAACACAATTGAAACCACTTATTTAGTGACCAATGATGAGATGTCATCTGCTAAGTTCAAGGTCACCTACTAATGATGAAAGTGGGACCAGGGTGCCAGGTAGGACCATAGCTCTATGATGTACCAAGAATGGCTGACATATAAAGTCAAGACAACCGAGGAATGGAAGAATTGGGATAAATACTTCCTTTGAACAAGAGAATGAGGCACATGGAGACACTTAGCCAACATAGAATCAATGTGCAAACTGGGACAACTCTGTGATGTAGTAGGCATCGACATAGACTCCATAGGGATTGGAAGCTTAACTAGTTAGTGGGAAAAACTGTGAATAATGAGTACAAATCCTAAGTTCATGCTAGAAACCCGACCCCTAATGAATAGAATCATGAACTATGCTATGTTTGAAGGAGACACACTAGCTACCAATATAAGACAATATCATTTCCCACCCATCTTTTCATGTTTTTATTTTTATTTTTTGGTCTTTTTCATTTATAAAGATTGAAAAAGAATAAAATGTTCTTATAGTACAAAGGAGAGGAAACAAATTTTGTAGTCAAGCAATCTAATTCTAAGCAGTGGAACATACCTATTCTCAATACAAGGAAGTGCGTGTAGGCTAAGGAAATTCAATGGAATGGTTCCTCTTAGGTAAAGGGTGATCAAGTTGCAAAGGATAAAAATTAGGCTTTTCTTGGCTAGATTTGAGATAAGCTTGAACAAATTGGCTTATAATTTCAAAGCACAAAGCCAACATTAAGCTCAATAAGGAAAGTAGATGCATGCAATGCATTTACTGATATAACATGGGAGCCCCTAAAGAAAATGACCAACATAAAAGATAAGAAAGGCATGAAGTCTCTATTTGAAGGCATGGCAAGGTTACCATGGAATCCCAGACCTAAGGAGAAAGCTCAACATGGGCACCATATAGAAAAATGATATCTAACTAGGACACCCATGTTTTGGGGAGCTCTATAGCTTACATAGTGACACTTCTAGTAGCAGCAATATCGTTATGTGTCATTAAGAAGCGGGTTCATACCTATGGTTAATGTGACATAGTCATGGGATAATGCAAAAAATGCACGTGGAATGTGATCCTATCCTATATGCCAATTAAGAGATATACCTCACGAAGGCATGATCATACTAGGCACAACCCCTTAACACTTGAAGAAACCGTTCCACAAAAAATACTCGCACTGTAACATTAGTCCATAAAGCTCAAAAAACTATATAGAGATGGATAAATGACTAGAGTGAAGCTATGAAGTACTGGTAGGTAAAACCAAAATATATACACTAATGTACAAAGTGCCAGTCAAGGATGGAGGCTCAAACATAGGTCATCAAGCACGAGGGAGGAATCTAAACTATTGCCTCAACCTTTAAATGGTCAACACATATTATAATAATTGAAACAATAAATCACAATAGGTACATGCCTCTTTCAAACACAAGTCAAAAGTGAGATGGATAATCTATACTCTTGCGAGAGTACATATCCAGGATATCCAAATAAGTCTCAACTTCAACGAAAGGAGGCTCTCGAGGATTCATCAGGATGGTAGGAAAAATGTTGTCCATGTTCTCTTCAACATATAGACTATACTCATCCAAATGAGGCACAAGGTAATCAACTTCCTCACCTAAGGCCAACCAGGCCTCATCATTCTTTTGATTTGCAAGATCTTGTAGGGAAAAAGATCTATAATTTAGGTCCTCCCAAGGTGTTTCAAGACAACTTATGGTCTCAACAATTGCTTCATATGGGCACAAAGTATCATCGAGACAATCATGTGAGCAAGTTGAGTGAACTTCCAAATCGAGTGAGAGCGCGAGATCTCCCTTCTTTATCCTCAAAGAGGAAATATTAGGGTCTATAGTAGTGTCATATGAATCTTGACAAATGGCCTTTGCTACAAACAACAACATAGCCATTCCGATGAATGGGTGCCCCTTACCAGATTCAACTAGAGAAGGGAGAGTCCCAAGATCACTCAAATACAAAGTATGAAATGAGACCGAAATCGATGATGACAGAGCACCATCGGAAGTGAAATCAATATATAAAATTGGAGCTAAAAGGTTAAAGGTTCCTATGCGCAATGGATACATACTAACACCAACGTTCTCAATTATCGGCTGATAATTCTCAATAACCGGGACCATAGGTTCCAAAGATGCAAAGAAACTAGAACTAGTGAACGATAATTGATCAATCATCATGATTCTTCCTTCGCAAGGAAATGATACAACATGGAACACAAACGATATGATCACCTTCATGGCATAAATCCACATCCGACCCAATAAAAGGTTGTAGTCAACAGGTACATCAATCAGCCCGAACTCGACTGACAAAGTATTCCCTCCCAACTAGACCTGAAGAGAAGGTCTAATGTCATGCAATGTAAATCAGCTATCAAATTTTGTCAACATAGTCATATATTGAGACATTGGGGGAGATATAATACCATTCCAACAAGACAAAGACATGACTAATGTTGAAGCGCCTTCATCAATAACCGTGTGTTTGATGTCATTGTTTAGACACTCCACATGGACTTGAAAATCCACATGGTAAAGCAAGCAAGGTTGGACATCGGCCGTATCAAACTTGATCATTCTCAGAATATACTACAACAAAGTACCCTTTTGGGGGTGGTTTTGGCTTGAGGTGGTTTTTCTAACGGCCCCACCCTGTAAAAAAAAAAAAAATTAGGTCTTTGGAGGCAGTTCTTAACCCCCGCCCCCCAAAATAAAAAAACCACCCTGAAAAGTCGAATTCTCAGGACTTTTTTTGGGGGGGAGGGGAGGGGGGTTAGAAATACCCCTCTTAAGGTGTTTTTGAAGTCGTTTTTTAGAACCCCCCCCCCCCCCCCNCCCCCCTAAAGACATTTTCAAGGTGCTTTTACCTTGCAACAGTTTTGCTAACCCCTGCCTCCAAAAAAATTAATTAGGCCATTGGTGGCGGTTCTTAAATCCCCCACCCCCCAAAAGTCCCGAGAATTAGACTTTTGGGGGCAGTTTTTAAAGACCCCCCCCCAAAAGTCCAATTATTAGGAATTTTAGGGGGGGTGTTTGGAAAGAGCCCCCCTAAAGGTTATATTTTAGGCAGCTTTTAACCTCCCCCAAAAGTAATGATGAATGAACTATTGGGGGTGGTTGTTTTAAAGTTTCCCCCAAAAGTCATAATAATTAGAATTTTTGGGGCGGTTATTTGAAAACCTCCCCTAAATGGAATGATAATTGGGATTTTGGGGGCGGTTGTTATAAAGCCACCCCCAAAAGTTATGGGAATATGGACTTGTGGGCATCATTGTGATAAATATTCCCTCAAAAGTCCAATTGTTGTGAATTTATTTGGGGGGGTTGACTCAAACCCCCCTAAATGTTCTATTTAAGGTGATTTAAAAAAAACCTCCCTTAAAAATCATGAGAATTTGGAATTTTGGGGGCGATGGTTATATCACATTTGAAAATCCCAGAACATATCCCATTCATAGGAAATATTTGGCATGTGATTACGATGTTATATCACATTTGAAGGTTTAGTACACTAAGGATGCTTCTCATGACCCAATTCATTTCATGTTACAGGGTGGAGATCCATAGTTTTAGTCCATAACATGTGGAATTTGGGTTCTACATAGGCCATCCATGAGGCCCTATCCCATATTTTTTATGTGATAGGGATATGGTAGCTATTTTGAGATTCATCACATCATGGATTCTTCTTGGTCAATAATCATTCGTTTGATAAAAAGCCCATGTTTTTGGAATAGAACATTTTCTTATAGGGCTCGTGTTCTTTGCATAGTAACCCACATCATTTGATAGGGTCTACGCAGCGAATCCTTTTCCTACATGTGAGATATGGACAACAAGTTGAGGAGGGGTACATTAGGGATGGAACTTGAGGACCATTCCATGGTATAATGAAAAATCTAGGACCTTACACTGAAGCATTTTACTATTGAGATATGGTCCATGTGTGTGGTCCCACACCACCATATTGGCCTTCCATAGGGAATCTTTGGCTTGGAAGCGGGATATGGTGCTAGTTTGGAAGTTTAGAACAATAGACATGGTTCTTGGTTCTCGTGATGTTGTTCAATGCAAAAATCTATGGTATTATACCATAATATTTGTCTATGAGGCTCATGAGACATCATCATGTCCCTTAGACACCACAAAAGGTCCTGTAAATAGAATCTTTTCATGAGATCAAGATATGATGGCCATTTTGAGTTTAGTACATTAAGGATGGTTATAATAACTTTACACACGGTCCAAGGTCAAAATAGATAGTTTGAAGCCATAATATATTCCTTTATGCCTCATGGAATATTTGTGGACCCCATGCCATCAAATGCGCCTTTACAAATGGAATTATTGGCCTACAACAAGGTTATGGTGTCAATTTAAATATTTGTGATACCTTCCTCCTAAGTTAGCTTCAACTATTCCATCCTTACATGACCCTTCAAGCATACCCATAGTAATTCAAAGGCCAAGCACAATGGTAATGTAGAGACCAAAGTGACCAATGGGGTGAAGACAACAAATCCACAAGGTAGCACATGGTAAAAGAACAAAAGACTGCAACTATTTGGACTAGAATAAGATTGCATACATTTGGAATAATCACATGAAAGATGGAAAAGTGTGTCAACAAAATTGTATAATTAAAAAAACACCCATTGTGAAGTCACCTACTAAGTTGCTATTAATAGGAACTATAGACAAAATTATTCATAAAATACTTTAATTTCATATATGATAGATACTGCCTCGAAATCATGTACGATAGATATCACCTTGAAACACTCCCATTTATCAACAAGCTCCTCATGTGACCTAAATATAGACTGCATGCTAACATCATTCCCATCCCCATAGTCCATTAGATTTATTTTGTTTCTCTCCCTCAAGCTATAAGTTCTCACCCTATGATATCTATATATTTATAACCACCTCCCTCTTTCCCTTCACCTACCTGGATATTACCATGTCTTGGTAATGATGACCTTAAACTTGAGTTAGGATTCTTTGGAATGTCAAGTGCCACGTGGATTGGTCTGAAGGGGTCCACTAAGGGATTAGGAAACAAATGTTATTATGTGAATGTTGATGATTTGGGTATCTAGTGTTCAAAATTTTCATCATGCAATTGAGTAAGTATTACATCTCAACATTGAAGTGTGCAATGTTTGTGACGGGTTTAAGGGATAGAATTTTTTATGGCTACATCAAACCATAGTTTCTATAAAAAAAACATTAGTTATACCAAGTTCTAGAATGTATACACACACTTCATCACTTTGCATGCACATACCTTTAACAACATGTGTTTATGGACCTTTGTAGTGTATGAAAAAGAGTGCCAATCGTCACTAATGATGTCATGGAAGTGTAAAACATGCAAAATATTTAGAAGCATTTGTAACCTCTCTAAGTTTTGAAGATCCAAATATTTACATTTGACATATCTACAATGTCCATTAGTCTCTATCATCGAGACTTTCCTTCAAAAATAAAAATATTAACAAGCCTTGAAGCTTTGAACAACCCCAAAGGACAAATATAAATATAAAATAGATTATGAAATAGCATACATTAATATGAGACTCGACATACATTTTGGCAATTTTTTGGTTGGATTTCACCACTGAGGTCGATGTTGTGGGTGGAACACCATAAGAACCTTGTAATGTTGTATTTAAGAGTGTATATATGTCATAATATACATCATAAAGGTGTGTCATGTCGAATAATATATATCCTAACATACACTCTCTTTAAATGTTGCATTGAGAGTATTATATTGTTTTCCCTCATGAAAATTAGCATCCATAATTTGCATAGTGTGGGGAAAATAAGTTTTGTTTTGTTGGCCTATTATAAGTTAAATCCTCATCTAGACCACCATTATGCTTAGATATAGATTTTATTCTGTTTCAATTGAATATATGTAGCATATTCAAGGTTTGTCTCATTACTGCATTGCATGGGACCT
Source organism: Pseudotsuga menziesii (assembly GCA_001517045.1). NCBI lineage: Eukaryota > Viridiplantae > Streptophyta > Pinopsida > Pinales > Pinaceae > Pseudotsuga > Pseudotsuga menziesii. The sequence continues at coordinate 56,481 of LPNX010717971.1, forward strand.
TAAGATGTCATACATATTGTTTATGACATTTTAATGCAAAGTCGTGAAGAAATATAAATTAATTTTAAGATGGAGCATAAAAAATCCTTGTTTTTCACTTTGAATGATCCCAAATTATCTTGTGGGATAAAAAATTTGTGCCATGCTACCATAACTATTTAATGGGCCATTAGAGATATCATTGTGACCACAATTAAAAATCTAAAGTTGTCCTCATACTTCATGGGGACAAAGTTGAGACATTAATTCGTTGGTTTAAATGGGTCTTGCACTCACATCAAGCACTAACAACCCATATATACCACATAACCCTTTTACCTTTCTCTCTTGGAATTCCTCTTCCAACCAATTATCTATCTTTTAAAACAAATAGAGCATGTCAACACCATCTATGATCTCCAATTAATCTTAGATGATAAGATTAATGCTCACGACATTTTCATACCTAAGGTAATTAAGAATATATCTCTATTGTTCTAGTTTCACCTTTAGTCACCTCAAATATGGCCATGGGGAACATATCATAGTTCTCAATATAAGGAAGGTATGATTCTTGATAATACACTACATAGCATTTTATAACGACAATTTGTCATGAAGAACAATGTCAATGAATTGAATATGATATTGTTTTTTAATCATTGACACCAAGATTCAAAAGATTGATTTTAAATTTATTGTATGAACCTCTCTCAGCAACAAAAAATATAAGGACAAGCCCTCTCATATATTTGCAATTGTGTCATCCTTAGGTTTTAAAGTGGATAGGAATTATGTGTTTCTTAGAGAGACTTACAATGAATCAGAATTGAAAGGGAAGGGACCTATTTTTCTATGGAAGGAGAAACTTTAGGGATTTTTGTTGGAGTAGAAGAGGCAGGCAACTGAAGTATAGGAGGCTAATGGTGAATCCATGGATGAGAATGAGGTTGTGAAAGGATCATTATCAGATGGCATGTTTGAGGTTGAAGATGAAGGTGATTTTGATCATTTTGATGGGGATGAGTGGAGTGATTTTGAGGAGGATGGAGATAAAAGGCTTGCACTAAAACCAAAGTTTTTGGGCTAGGCATAATTGTTCAAGTGTTCGGTAGAGTGAAAGCTTGCAGCTGCAACTCATGATGTTGGATCAAGATAATATGTTATAAGATGTTATAAATGATAATATGAGGGTTTCACTTGCATATTGACATTATTACATATTCACTTTTTTTCACATAGGAATGACATGGAAACCCGGCAATATTTCCCCATGTTTCATGGATGGTATGGGTGGTAAGTTGTCGGCATTCAAAAAGAAGGCATGACCTTGAAGGACTCTAGGATTGTACTTGTGACCTCCCCGCTATCTGAGAGAGTGTGCACACGTCTTACCAATTGAGCTATACCTTTGAGGCTCATATAAGATTTTATATGCAGAACATTCTGAATCCATATATATCTAGAACATGCTATATATATCATGAAATGATAACTTTTCGATAAAACTTAATTTGAACACATTAATTCAACATGTCTGTAACATTAATTTTACACTTAAGTAAAATAACAATTATTTTATTGTATTTTTCCAAGTTGAAGCACACTTCATTATACATATAAACTACTTATACTATGCAATAACCATATTGGGGCACATGGATAATCTATGCAATAACCACATTGGGGCATTTGCATGATCGTATCCATAGTGCAAGATATTGTAAGTAGATATAGTATTAAAAAAAACTAGAACCATGAGAGAATTACTTACTGTTAACTATGTACAAAATGAAGCCAATGAGAAAAATGAGGGTATAATAAACTTACAACTGAAAAATACATATAAAACCAACCAAAAACTTAATTCAAACTGGAACGAGGGAAAATATCCATCTTGAGAGAGGTAAGAATGATAGGAATTTTGCGCCTAAGAAAAATAATGCACAACTCATAAAACATTAAAAAAAATTCTTGCATACCATCCAAGTTAGCAGTGCTAGCATCACCTGGGCTAGTGCATCAAATTTTGTTGTTCAACACTTGTCGTGACAACATACAAGGATGGGATGGAGTGGTAATGGAATTGATCCTAAGTCAACTAGATCCTTGCAATTTGTTGCACGTCTAAGTCTCAACATATTTCCTTTTAAATTGAACCATAGCACCAAATAAGTTTGTTAATGGTTGGATTTGAGAAAGTTTTAGGTGTGAGTAATTAAGAGCTCGGGGATCTAAAATAATTAATGTGTCTACGTCTATGTTGAAACTATTTTCCATGTTGATGTAGGCCACTATTACCAAAAGGCATGAGAATGAGGAAGAAGGCATAAAATTACGGACTTCACCTTCAAAGAGTGCCTTGCAATCACACTTGTAAGGAGTGATAAGAAAATCACAAAAATCCAACGTAATATCCAGTTGATAGTGTCAATTAAATACTTATATAATGAATTTAATATAAGACTTACTTATAGTTGTCTCTTACTCTTTGTGTCTTGACACATTTGATATTTTATGGTTGTCTCTATGGATTGATCCAATTGATATTATAAGGTGAGGATGTGCATACATAATAATCCTTAGTTATGAATCTGAGATGAGGATATAAAGAGAAGAGGACGTAAACACATGTAATTTTTATACATATCTTGGTAGCGAGTGCAAATGACAAATGTGGTGAGAAACCAAAAATGTTTGGAAGGGCGGAGGGAGATTACATCATGATCATGCCACCCATCAAATTGAAGACTATTCGTGAACCAATTTTTTCTTTAATTTCATTAATAACTATTGTGGTGCTTTGGTCCAATTTGTTTTCCTAACTCATTGTTTCTCCATATAGTGTGCCTAGTTCCACCTCTCTCTATCAATTCGTAAATCGACCTATCGACCTTTGCATGGTTTGTGATCCCAGTTGCATTCCATTGAGTGTTGTTTATAATTGACGTGATTCTATGAAATTCATGCAAGCAATTAGTTCTTGCAAAAGAGGACACATCAAACCGTCCCTTTGAATGTAATTTTGACGAAAAACTAATGGGCGTTGGTAGCCAGGTTCACATAGGTAGTAGTCACAAAGTTTTGGGCTCATTTTGGGTCTAGTAGTGGTTCTCTATTCTTACAACCGTAGTCACTAATACATTGTCCCACCTTAGATCGCAACCCCAAGTGACTAGGGAGTTAGAGTCACATCTCGGTGTCCAGTGCCTCGTAGTCGCTAGTCATCACTCGTTATCTTACACTAAGTGAATGAGTGATTATAGTTTATGATATTTACAATATTTTGAGTGTGGACTGGAATTTGATAACATACGAATTTCAACATACTGAAAAAATTATATAGATGGATAATTTCAAATGCTTCCGTTTTACAATGTTGATATAAGTTATATCCTTCTTAATTCTTAATTGCAAGGGTAAAATCCAGATTTTATTTTTTTGTGAAGGGAAATTTAACTCTACACTTCTAAGAAGGGATAGAACCAAGGAAGTGTTCAAATTTGAACAGTGGATCCGTTCTTTGGAAATTTGAGGGATGATTCTCCGCAATGCAGTACCTACCATTCTCACCCCTACATTCAAGCCAGTGTGACCTAAACAACACCTGAGTATAATTATCGGGGTGCGCCCAAGGTTAAGAGTAAGACGTTCACGGTTCCAGTCCATGGCCCTCCTCCTAATCAACTCTCACAAAATTCGAGCTATGTGACCTATGAAACTGGTCTTTCTTAGAAGAATCCAAAGAAGGTCGTGATGATACCCATTAATTCAGATTATTCCGAACCATATTCCAGGATTAAGAAGGCGACGACTTCATGAATGGATGCAACCCCCAAAATACACTCAGTTTTCAGAGGGTTTTTCGCTAGGAAGGGTGCGTCGTTGAAGAATTTAAGGGTTATACGTGATGTTAAGGCAAATGTCAAATATATTTGTAGGCGTCTTTTTGATCGTCGACCCCTTCATATTAAGAAGGAACGCCTCATGATAAACAAGGAGATATTATCTTTGTTGTTATTTACATGAATCAATTCAGGTATGTATTTGCATGTCCCGTGTTCATTAAAACCCAGTTTAAATTGTCCCCAAACTCTCTTTGAACCTTGGATTAAAAATGTGCTTAAATTTAAATTTGTCGTTGTTCAAAACGTTTATTGGATATCGATTTGGTTCAATGAATTTTGTCTCCAAACTCTGTTTGAAATTTGAATTTTGGATTGAAATCCCAACCTATACCAAAACTCTCTTTGATTGTTTGGCTTGGCCCAGTAAAGCTATTTGAATTTTGTTATAGTACAAAACGCTATTTGAATATTTGGCTCAAAGCCTTCTTTAAAATTTTGCTTTCTATCAAAACACTGTTGGAATTTATTTTTGCTCAACATCCTATTTGGATTTATGTTTGGGTCAAAACTCTGTTCAATTTTTGGTTCAGAACTCTCTTTAATATATGGCTCAAAACCATCATCGAGTTTCTGTTTAAAATCTCGGTTTGTATTTCTCTAGAATTTTACAATTTATGCTTTTTATTCTTTTAATATTTTTAATGCGAGGAATTTAGCAGGATCAACCGATTTTAACATCCTTCTCACTGCTTTTTCATATATTCCTAGTTTTCTAATGGGACAGAAAACTAACAAGCTTATCTTGTATTTCAACTTGTAGGGAGTGAATTCATTTGTGAGGGAATCAAAGAAGGTGGTCATTTGTGAGGTTATTAATTCTCAAGAAGTTGTAGATTTCATATTTACCGTCAATTTGATACAAGGGAAAGGTTTGATGGGCGCAAGAGCTACCGAGGAGGATAAGCATGGTGAAGAAATGTATGCCTCTGCAAAAGAGAATGGTGATGTGCAGCCCTTCGAAAGGATTCCTAAGGAAGAATGAATGGATACCTCTGGAGAAGAGAATGGTGATGCATACTCCTTATAAAAGAGTTCCATTGAAGAAGAAATCAGAGATGAAGAGTTACTTGAGAGGGGTTCCAATGAAGAAGAAAGAGGAAATAATAGATGAAGAGGTGTTGGGTGGGGTCAAACTGCCCTCTGCGAATGATTAAGAGATGCAAGAATATGTATCTATTCTCTCTGATAAAATTGAAGAACATAATATGCAAATTGAGAACCCAAATAACACTAAGGATATTTCCACGAGCAAAGATAGTAATGGTGGAGATTCATCAGTGGTGGTTGAATCTAGGGAACCAGGGGATTTGAAGGAAAGAAGCCACATCATGAACAACTAATGATAGATTTAATAGATGAAGATAAATGCACACATGGTAATTCAAGTTGTGAAAGGAACAGTGGTGAGGAGCTGAAAGGTTCATAATCTTACATTATCCCCTACACAAATGTAGATGCTGTCAGATATTCAATGGATGAAGAGAAATGAGAAGAGAGTGCTTTAGATTGGGAAGTACAAACATGCATGAGGTTGAAATATTTGGATCTCTCACAAGAAGATGCAGAGACATTTCAAGCTGATGAACAACATAGAGAGGATGACAACATGGAGTGTGAAGAGAATGGGGAGGGCATAGAGGCAGGAGAAATGGAGAATGGTAATGTTGAAGAAGAAGATGTTGTGAAGGTGAAATATTGGAATGAGAGACTGGAGAAGATGGTGGTTGATCTGTTCAGAAAAATTGAACTGCAGAATAAGTTGATTAACCTGATCCCGAGAATATCCAAGTCTAAAAATAAGTAATACGGGGACAAAAATAAGAAAACGAAAGAAACCAGCATCAGTACCACTCGAAGACAGAACACACAGAGTGTCCACTCGAACACCAAACACCAAATTTAAACAGAGGAATAATGGGGCAAGGAGGAGAAAATTCAACAGGTACCAAACCTTTTTTATAGTGAAAATAGTGGATTTGAGAAAATGTAGAGCATGTTACATGTATTTATCACCATATATGTACACAATATTTGTACACAAGAACATTTAAATATTTTGCAGAATTATTTTATTTGGTGCAGTCAGCATCCATACCATGTTTCTTTGAATTATGAAGGAAATGGATCATGAATTTTTTTTCTCATTGATGGTAATAAAAGACTTTTTATTCAAAGAGTTTCCAAATTTAAAATTCCATTTCAAGGCTCTATGAGTAATTGATTTATTAACATAAAATTGAATATATTAACCTTATCTTTATTAAAATTATTTTAATACAATAATTTTGAGGACCAACATGGTATAAATATTTAACCGTTAATATATCTTCCTAATGTGAACATTTCCAAAATGAATATTAGGTAATGTGATGCAATATTAGATCTAAGAACTGCCCAAGTTGTCAATACGGACCATTAAAAACATGAAGTTAAATATTGTGAACAAGGATCTCTGGTTTGGTAACTCATGTTTTTGGTCAAACACGTTCCGATACAGGGAGAATGTGTGTGGAGGGATTATTTTGTCATGGACTTTAGAAATGAGCATGACTTTAAAGGTTTGAATTAATATCTTTAGAATTAAATGAGAATAGTCACACCTCACTCTATCCAACTAGCTAAGAGGATGCAGTTCAACTATCCAAGTCCACGTTGAGAGCAGAGTTATTTAGGTTCTCTTCTTAGTTAGTCTCTTGAATGTGTCTTGTGTCTGTCTCTTAACGTGTTATATGAGTCCTTCACAAAATGATCTAAAATGAAACTTTAGTTTTCCATATTTGGTTTGAATTTTCGATTATGAAGTAGATTGAAAAATGAATAATTTGCAAAGTTATTATCCCATATTTGGTTTAAAGTTTTGATGCTTAAAACTAGGTAGAAAGCAAATTGAAACCATGCATCTAAAGGAAAGTGTCATAGGTGAATGCTTTGAAGGTTTCTTTTGAAGTGATAAGAGGAAAAACACGTTGACAAACCACACACCATTTACAAAGGCCAGATGAATCCTATAGCAAAACACAAGCCATTCATTGGATTATGAATCTATGTCTAGAAAGCACCAACAGATGCACACGATAGTAGACATATCAAGCAAATGTGGAAGGGGTGTATCACATGCCCATATTTTTAATGGATTGGCCTCTCTATACCAGGTAGGTGAATCCATGGTATCAAAATCGTTGCATAAGATTGACATCCACAAACATTAAAAATATTTTGACAACTAGAAGGGTGATAACATGTAGTTGTTGTTATTGTAGAGGAATATCATAGATTGTAATGCAAGAACCAATGCACACAGACACTAGAAAGTGAAATTTTAGGAAACCAAATCACTCAAGTATGAAGGACGATGATGAACAACCAACATTAAAAGAGATTGCAAATTTTCCATATTCCATCAAACATTCCACTACTAGTTTAAGGTCGGGATACCCAATAATTAGAGACAATTGGCTTCCAAGTCTGACAGAGATTTTAGATTTGAGGTACTTGGTACCAGTTAAAGGGAAAAATTATACATTATGTAGGAGTATCATAAAGGTTTGATCTATCTTCTAGGGATATCAATTTCACAAAATTCTAATTAACACTAAAGTTACTTGCAATTGCTAAAGGTTGCAAGAAGATCTACTCCTTGTCTTTGTAGAAACTCATAAAATAATGAGAATGTTCCTAGATGTGTTAGTTGTGGTGATTTTAATATCAAACTTTGTAGCTACACTAATGCTTATAAGTTTCAATTTGAATCAGTTATGTCCAATTTGGATGCCCTCTTAAGATTACATCAGGTCAAGGTCTGACTTGATATGCCAAAATACTAAAAAAATATTAATGAATATTTTAAGGTGATCATCATAAGCTTGGATTCAGATACCCAAGATGTTAGAGAAATAACATACCTTAGTACCATGGTTGTCTACGTAGAAGATATAATCATTTTCCTTCTTCTTATGTTCTATAGTCTAACTTAGGTTATACTAATCAATACTTGTCAAATAGGTGATTCTGGCTCATTAATTGACAGTTTAGGTGCTCTACTTTGATCATTATGTCACCCGGGTTCCTGCATTAATTGAAAACCACTTCCATCTTTGACTAGGGGTGCTAGTGTGTGAATGTGGTTGTTTTGTTGTCTTTTTGGTCATTTATTTGTCTCCTAGCTGGGACTCTCCCACTCACCCATGCGCTCTCCCATGCTTGTCTTCCCACATTTATGACCCAAGCATTCTTCTTACCCGTTCATGCATGTTCACATATGGATTCGTGACTATTTGGTTAGGTTTGGGAGCCTATTGGCCAACCTAGGGGGGTTTAGGGGTCAAATCTTAGCCTAGAACTTGTATGCATTCACATGGGCTCCAAGGGCTCCCAGATTTTCCCCAATATATTATAAATATGTACCATAACATATAAAAGATGTACTGTAATAATATGATCAATTATTAGCACCATTCACATATATTATTCCAGCTATTTTTAGTCTCTTTTGTTGTTCTCTTGCATATTTTGTCAAACACTATGAGTATGAATATTGCTCCAGCTCCTAGATCTCACTGAGAAGCAATTCTCACATAAGAGTAAATGGATAGTCTCCCCTTTGTTCAACATTTAGGGAACATTCCTTAATTTAGGATTCGTCATTAAACACACGAGATTGCCATTTAGGACTAATAAATGGGTACCTCCAAAATGAGTGGAGCAAGTTTTTTAATAGGAATATCCCTTCCAAAGAATTAAAATGCAACATTCTTTTCCTTAATTCCATGACCAATCCAATGGTCGAACAATATACAAACTTCTACAAGCTTCGTATGGAGTTCCATTTTTTTCCTCTTTTTGCAAGAAGCACATTTTAGGGCCATAAGACATGAAAAATGTTGGTATATTTTGATATCTGACCACCCCAAACCAAATATATTGGGTCTCCTGTATTTCATTTGTCTTCATTCCAACAACCAATCATTGTTCCATCAAGATTTTTGTAATGATTCAGGAGTAAAAAAACACACCCAAAACATAAGCACAAGTAGTCTGAAGAAGAGATGAAATATATGAATGTACAAAAATATATAAAACACAATCTAATACATCTGACAAAGAAGCATCTCAATCTCAAGTGTACCGGATGCTGCGATGCTTCCTTAATATCCAGTCCAATGACTAGTAATCTAATTACAATAAATCCTTATCAATTCTAAGACTAGAAGTCTTTGTAAATGGCACAACTCTTCCTTTTTATACACGGTCTAGGTTTAAACTAGCCACTATTTCTTTTTTTGATATTGTTTTTTCTTAGATGGAAACTGCTTTTGATGAGATGGACCATTTTGACTGCTTTATTGACTTGATTAGGGTGGGTCCCGTGAATGTTGAGAAATTGATGTTGCATCTTGCTAATGTGGCATTAACATCTTGACAAATATTGGGATGGTTTTCCACTCCTTTCCCATAGGTTATTGGCACATCCTTTCATTTCTCATAGCGATATCCAGGTTGATATATCACTTATAATGAGGGGGGGATTCTATAAAATAATTTGCAAGTTTGTCGAGATTTTAGAATACGGAGAGAGTAAATTTACTAGAGTAGGCCCTTTTAGTGATGTCCCAACTCCATAAAACATAGATTCATCATTCCTTATATCAAGTAAAATATTCTTATACCTATCCAAGGGGTATACATCATCATTTCTATCCCAAAATGATGGTAGGAATTTTTTATAACCTCCCTAAATATCCTTTTGAAGCCTTCAATTTCACTTTCCATCTCTCCCATTTTGATTACAACCTCCTCCATGAGTGCTTTCTTAGTGATCACTTTGTTTACATCAATAATGAGGACAATTATGCACTTCACTCCCACCTTCTCCAACTCCTGCTTTCCATGAGCAATTATTTAATGGTTCACATCTTGGGTCTTGATTGACCTATCCTCCACTTTCTTCTTAATTTATACAATATCTCTCTTAATGTTTTCAACCAAATCCAATTCATCATCTATTGAAGTGAAATATTACCACTCATTTTCAACAACATAAGCTATCTTGTGCCAGACAACATATTTGGTTGTTCTGAGGGCACCTTTCCCTGGAGGGTTTTTCTTTAGTTGATCAAGCTCTTAAAGTACTTGATCCTTCAGTGCCTACTCCTGAGATATTTGGTCTATCTGCTTATTTATGGTACCCCGCATAATTCTTATTTATGGTACCCTATAGAATGTTTGAATTATTGTGCCATTGATCTTTAGGAAATGAGTGCAATTGAATTGTATTATTGTGCAGTGGAATGGAATGAAAAATACACACTAAACAAGACAAACTTCACAGAAAAAAGATAAGAATTGCTCAGTAAAATTACAGTATTATCTTCATTAATTCCAACATTATACATTGATGTTACATAAATGAGAATTCAAATCACGTGGATAGGATTTGAACATACCAACTCAAGGCTGATTGATTGGCTAACTAGAAGTGTCTAAATCGCTATCATAGCTCACTAGTCTAAATCCATATGTCTAATTCAATATCTCAATCAGTTAAACCAATTAAACTGATGAGGTAGGTGAGAATAGGTGAGAATAAGAGTCTACCCACATGCATCCATGCAATACTGGCACTAACTAAACTGGAGGACATCTAATTGAATGTAACTAGAGCATAACTTAGCTTAACTAGTTACCGACTACCAACAAATGAAGGAGGTTGGTGGTGGCAGTCCCAGTGGCTCCTAAATTGTAGGGATTGGTCATGGATTGGTCTCAGAGGAACATAAACTAATGCATGAACATGTAGTCAGTTGCAGTTAACCTCTATATGTGTTCCCCACACTCTAGTGACTGGTATTGGTGGCACCAATAGCCCAAGTGGTCCCAATGGTACTAGTGGACACAATATTTAATTAATGACTCCTAATTTAGGAAAATATAATCTAATAGACTAAGTATGGACAAGAGAGGATTATAAATCCTAACCCACTCCCCCCCCACCCCCCCCTTAATCCTAACTTGAACAACTGTGGGCCCTGGCAACATGGACAAAATTCATCCATTACAATCTAAAGGAATTTTAAAAAATGATGCATAATTAACCGAGGAAATAGGGGAAAAACTCATGGGACACCCCCCCCCCCGCTCCTCAAAATAAGGAGGAACATGAAATACAAGATATTCTTAGAAGAATTTTTTTCTTTCTTTGGGAAACAACTTGCAAAAACTTTGCTGCAATTTGCAGCATGGTTCTTCTGTGCTGAAACATCCTGAAGCTGTGCATGTGAACCTCTCAATTTCCTTCTGATATGATGGATGTAGTATGTGTTTCTTCTTGCTGGAGGATGAAGGGAATGGTCAAATTTCTTCTTCTGTGGGCCAGGTAATTAATCATTCGCTATCATCAGGTAACACTTTCCTAGCACCTTGTTGCACCACTCTGTAGGGAGTGAACCTGTGTGAGAGAGAGCTACATAATCATTCTGATACTGGGACCTTGTTCTCCTTCTATCTTCTAGATTCCCAGCACCATCCCTAGCTGCAACAATGAGATTTTGGGCCTATATTGGCTTAGGCCTTTGGTTTGGAATGGATGTTGGATATGGATCTAGAATCTCACGAGGTTCATCCTCAATACCAAGATCATGTTGATCGTGTTACTCTTCATCTAAATTCAAAACATGTGACAACTGATCATCCTCAAAAGGTAGTGGAAGAGTGGTTATACCTTCTTGTGCTTCAGATGGTGGTAGATCAAACAACCAATCTTCTTCAAACTGAACACTTCACTCAATGAAGCATTTCCTAGTTGTAACCTCCATCAACTTGTATGATTTTTCATCCTCTACATATCCTAGCAGTATGTAGTTGCTACTTTGGGATTGGAAGGCCTTTCTCTTATTAATGGGTATTCTGGCCCAAGATTTGGAACCAAAAAATTTCAAGTGAGAGACATTGGGATTACTCCCATGCGGTGCTTCGAATGGAGTGGCCCCAACCACTGATTTATGAGGAACTCTATTCTATATGTATGAAGCACAATTTACATCTCCTTCCTAAAGAGGAGGAGGATTCTTGTCTTGGGGAAGGCATGTGGTCATCTCCTTCAATGATCTATTTTTCCTCTCAGCCACACCATTTTGTTGTGGTGTGTATGGAACTGAGTGTTCCATTCGAATCCCTTCTGCTTCAAAATATTGTTGAAAATATATTTTAATGTATTCACCTCCATTATATAATATTATGGACTTGATATTTTTCTTGAAACTATTCTCAATCATATCTTTAAAAACTTTAAAAATTCCAAATACTTCTGATTTCAGTTTCATGGAATATATCCTGCAGAACCTAGAACAATCATCAATAAAAGTAAGGAAATACCTCGAACCATTAATTGATGTTGTAGGCATTGGTCCCGACACATAACTACATATCAAATCAAGTATAAAGGCATCTTTATGTGTCTTCCCAACTTCATACCTCTTCTCTGGATGCTTACCTACCAAGCAACCATGTAACAAACATGAAATAATAATTAATCAAATAGTTAATAATTAAACATAATTAATTATAAATAAGAATCAAAAGGAATGACCCTTCATACACAACGCCCAAGCCATATTTAAAGTGAGACATCATTGTAACCTATTATCTATCAATTTATATATATATTTTTTATATCTACGGATATGTGGGTTATTTTAGTAATTATGCGTTCATTTTAAATCATTTGAGAATACCCAACTATGGATATTACAGTGGTATCAGAGCCATTCTTTTCGGCTGACCTGTGGTTTATTTTTCTTATACTGGAAGTTAGTGGCCCAATTTTAATTACTTTGGGTTTGTGACCCAAAATATTTAAAAGAAAAATAAGAAGAACAAAAATTCTCTAACTCTAGGCTCATGGCCCAAAGGGGGAAAGTTAAAAAGAAAAGAAAAAAACAAGAAATAAAAAGTTAGAAAGAAAAAACAAGAAATAAAAAGTTAAAAAGAAAAGAAAGTAAAAAAAAGAAAAAAAAGTAAAAAAAAACAAAAGAAAAGAAAGAAAAAGTTAAAATGAAAAAAAAGTACAAAAAGAAAAGAAAAAGCCAAACCAACACATGGTTTTTCTTTCCAACTACATTAAGCTCGGATTCCATTTTTATTCATCCCCATACTCACACCTACCATCCCTTAGGTTCAAAAACCCTAAATTGTTTTTCAAAAAGATTAAATATATTAAAACAATATTAAATTATATTAGTTTTAATATTTCAATTTTGAAAAAAAACTCTATATTAAAACTATATATAGAGAAGCATTAATAATAATAACATTATTAATTAATCAATAATAATTATTGTAAAAACAATATAGTAATTATTATTTTATTAAAATAATAATTACTTTTGGAAAAAAAGAAGAAGAAAACAAATTGAAAGAAGACAAAAACACAATATAATTCAAAATTCAAAAGGAAAACCATCTATCATCAAAGAACACCAGAAGTCGGTAATTATGGTGAATTCTAAATCAGATTTGTAGTCCCAACTACAATTAGCATTGGACAAAGTAGAACATTATAAAAAAACCAATCATCGTCTGCTATTTGACATGACGAAGCTTGATATTTCTAAGGTATTAATAGAGCGGGATAATCATTATCTAAGAAGACGTATTGAGAGGTTATCGACTCAAATCGAGAAATTAATGAGTAAAATATATCCCAATCAAAATCTACAAAACCAAAAAATCATGAAAGAGTAAGTTGAAAATAAAGAACAAATAAAACGATTAAACAAAATCATCAAAGAAAAAGATGAAAAAATCACATAAATTCAGACAAAAGTAAGATGCCAAGAAACATAGAATTGTTGCCTTCAGCAACAGACTGAGGAACTCCAACAGAAAGAGGACAACACAAAAAGGGCACACAAGTTGGAAATTACGAAATTCAATAATACATTAACAAGTAATACTGAAGAAATATATCGATTAAGAAATCATAATAAAATATTAGTTACAAAGATCAAGAAGTTAAAGAGTACCAAGAAGGCAGACAACTTGAATGAAGACATCGAAGGAAAAAGTCCTATAAAAGCAATAATAAAATCAATTCCTTCTAAATATTAATAAAGAACTTAAGGAACAACTTAAGAAACACAAAGACGAAGAAAAAACGTAAGAAGAAATTATTAAGAAGATTCAAAGTGAAAATAAACAATTAGAAAACAAGTTAAAAGGTATACAAAACAAAACATCAAAGATGTTAGAAATACAATTTATGGAAAAATGCACACTTATCGACCTAGTTCATATCATCACTCTAGATGTTGCTCTAGTAGAAGAGAATCCTACACAAATATTAATCCAAAGAGACACCACAAACTTGATAAGAGAAAATGACATTGAAAAAATACCCTATCGACATCCAAAGCATAGTTGGTATCTTAAGAATCATAAACAATCTTTAGAAATCACCGACAGCCGTGCACTCCATTCTTAGGATGTTAGTTCACTTCGAAATTGAGACGTTCAACAAAGAATAAATTTGGGGTGGATTGACCTGTCCACATATCAAAATTTAAGCTATACACTTAGGAGTTCGCATCAACTTGTGTCGTCAGCCAAAACATTGCACAGAATGATGCAACCACATTATAAGGCTTTGAGGACAAAGCCTTTCTAAGAGAGTGGCAATATAACAAACATTAAATAATAAATAATCAAATAGTTAGTGATTAAACATAATTAATTATAAATAAGTATAAAAAGGAATGACCCTTCATACACAATGCCCAAGCCATATTTAAAGCGTGCCATCATTGTAACCTATTATCTATCAATTTATATATATTTTTATATCTACAAATATGTGGGTTATTTCAGTAATTATGCATTCATTTCATATTATTTGAGAATATCCAATTATGGATATTACAAACAAGGACATACTCCATCGGAAGTTTGGATTAGAGGAAAGCCTTCAACCATTTTATCATTGTGGATTTGTTGGAGATATTTGAAATTGAGATGCCCAAATATCTCATGCCCTATCTTGTTGGTGTTTCTAGCATGAGTCAATAGAGCTGTAGGAGGTGAAACAAGAAAAAAGTGAGAGAACTCATATGCCTTTGAGGCATGATTTGCAATCCCTTTCACTATGATCTTTCCAATAGCATTTTATGTGATTTCAACTGAGTCAGATTCGATTGTAACTCTCTTAGGAGAGCCTATATGGGTCATCTAGTAAACATACAATAAATTAGTTGCAAGAGAGGGAACATAGAGAACATTTTTGAACTCACCATGTTGGATTTTAACTGAACCTTTTCTTGCTGCTGGAATTTGGGATTCATCTCCCATGTAAATGCTAGGTCCTTCTGATAGAGAGAGAAAGGAGAAGGATTACTTGGAAGCAACCATGTGGTTGGATGCTTCATAATCAATCAAGTAATCTTTTGAATGAGTAAGGCCTGCATTCAAGGAATGGAATCTCTCATGATCTTCTGTTGGTGGTCCAGCATGAGAATTCTTTTATATTTGTGGAAGGGAGGTGTTGTTATGTTCAAGGAGGGCAGACAACTGGTCTATATGCTTCTTCATGCACTGAATTTCAGGATGAAAAACCCTCATACAATAAGGACACTTAGTCTTTTAAAAAATTTCTTCTTCTTGGAGCTCGAAGCTCCTTCGAAAGACTTCTGATTCTCTCTTGGATTCGAATTAAAGGCTTTAGGATCCTCCCCCTTGTGCCACCCTTGTGCTTCCATTTAGCTTGCACATTGGTTGAGTCCGAATTCAGAAGAGCTTGGTTCTTGGAATTTTGGAAGAATATCATTTGGACCAACTTATCCTGCTCTTGTATTAAAGACTTGACAAAGACATCAAGTGAAGGAATATTCCAATTGGGGATGGAATCTCTCCCAGAATGGAAGGTAGAGACGAATACAAAGTACTTTGAACCAAGTTTTCTAGGCATAAGTTACTCATCCTTCCTTTCTATTCCGCATTGCTTACATTGCTTAGCTTCTTTAGGAGTCTTCAATCCCTCAAGATGAAAGAGGAGATCCCTGGAGATATGAGTGGAAAGGAAGCCAAATGATTCATCCAACAGGTTCAAGAACTTAATTTCCTCATTATGATGATGAGGTTATGTCTCTCTTCCCATAGTAATCCTATATACGACAAACTTATGCAAGGAGACCTACATATCTGCCTTCAAATCAACAAAGTTGAAGGGTTTAAGGATCTGGGGTACGAAAGTTGGAGAATCCATTAGAGCAGTCAATTCTTCAATCAACCTACGTAGTACCTGTAAGAAACAGTGCAAAATAAAAAACAACTCATATTCATGTTAGAAATCAAGACTTACATCTCGACATGTACACTTTCTCAGGGTCCATCATGCCAAAGACTTCTTTGAATGAATCCAGAGTTAGAAATTCACACCTTGCGGGACTTATGTGGAAACCCAGCTGCTTCTAGTGTACAATGGATATTGGATAGACTTGTTGTATGCATTAATAGGCTATGATACCATTTTTTAATTATTGTTCCATTGATATTCAGGAAATGAGTGCAATTGAATTGTATTATTGTGTAGTGGAATGGAATGAAAAATACACACTTAACAAGACAAATTTCACAGAAAACAGATAAGAATTGCTCAGTAAAATTACAGTATTATCTTCATTAATTCTAGCAGTATACATTGATGTTACATAAAGGAGAATTCAAATCATGTGGATAGGATTCAAATCTACCAACTCAAGACTGATTGACTGGCTAACTACTAGTGTTTAAATCACTATTGGAGATCACTAGTTTAACTCCAGATGTCTAATTCAGTCTCTCAATCAGTTAAACCAGTTAAAATGATGAGGTAGGTGAGAAGTAGGTGAGAATAGGCTCATATCCACATGGATCCATGCAAGATAGGCACTAACTAAATTGGAGGACATCTAACTGAATGTAACTAGAGCATAACTTAGCTTAACTAGTTACCAACTACCAACAACTGAAGGACGTTGGTGGTGGCACTCCCAGTGGCTCCTAAATTATAGGGATTGGTCTCAGAGGCACATAAAATGATGCATGAACATGCAGTTAGTTGCATTTAACCTATATATGTGTTCCCCACACTCTAGTGACTGGTACTGGTGGCACCAATATCCCAAGTGGACCCAATATTTAATTAATGACTCTTAAGTTAGGAAAATATAATCTAATAGACTAAGTATGGACAAGGGAGGATTATAAATCCTAAGATAGAATTCTATATCTTCCTCTTTTTGATTTAACCACTCCTTCAATTGAATAACCTATACCTATTTCACATTCATTAAAGCTACCACCTTGGCCAAATCATCTGGGGTCTGAGGAGCTGTGTGCCTTGGCCTCAGATCCAACTCCAACTTCAATTTCATTACCTCCTTTTCAAGGGAAGATGAAGTTTCTTGAGAATGAGTAAGCTTTGTTTGGGAGTCTTTCTTTTGATTAATAAGTTGTTCCTTCTCATCCTGTACTTGGAGTAGCTCATTTGTTTGCATTGGATTAACATCAGGAATGTTAATTTGTTTCTTCAAGGCTAAAATTTCTTTATATTTCTCCTTGATCAAACTATGTACAACTGTAGAATCCTCTAGTGATGCTTCCTGGGCCACCACTTTATTTTCTAAATCCTTAATCTTACTGGCTCTTTCTCTAGCCAGTATATTTTTCTCTCTCGTTTCTTATTTATCCTAGTGATAGTGCTCTGCATATTTTGTTGTTAACCTCTGTCCTTGAAGACCTCCTTCACATGTCTATGTAATCCCACCATATCCATTGGAGTCACCCTTCAATGCTGATATGGGTGGCCTTGTAATCAACTGGGGTTTTATCCCTTTTCACCTGTGCTTCTAGAAGTGCCAAATTTAGTGTGCCTTTCCCATAACCCAAGTTTATGAGAAACTTGGTTCAGGCATATGCAAGGATGCATATCCTCAACAAAGTCAGTCTTCAACATGGAATGAACAACTTCATATTTGTGACTTACGAACAAACTATCACTACATTGATAATTTCTCCTTTGGATTTTGTTCTTGAACAATATGAACTTGTAACATAGGAATATGTACAACAAGGAACTCAAACCTAATACATCCAATCAAAATGTCCTAGGAATGAGTGCTAAGATCCATAAAATATAGGGTTAACCAACTTCTTAAAGGAGACTGCCCTCAACTATTTTAAACAACTCCTTGCATTATGGATCTATATGATGGAACTCAGATTCCCTCTCTCCCTCTGGACCAACTTTCAACAATTAAAGACTCCCAAATATTAAATAATGGAACACTATCCTTGACTATGTGAAATTGATTTCTTATTCATTGTTTTCTAGGTCTAGCCATTAAGATAATGGAGATTAGTATTGTTTTGTGATTCCTTCAGCTACCACTTCGAATATGATTGAGTGCTTGTAACTCTTTGAGTCTTCACCAATGAGAGAACACTAAATGCTGACTATCTTAAGAGGTTTATCACGAATCATTGAAAGTGAATTTATAGTTCTAAAATAGGCCTGAAATCTCCATGTTGTGACAAACCTGAGTGCTTAATGTGCAGTTGTGAGAACTATCAAATGTCTATCTTTTACCACTACCTTTATTATGTATCAAACAATCTAACGATGTTGGGAATTAAACTCTCAAGCTTGGAAAAGGCACACTACTGTTTGATGTACAATTTTCCTATCATCATGTGTGATTGTAAATCTGCATGAGCCAAAGAGAATAATATACACAGATCACCTCATAACTTCAGCTCATACAAAACTTGGCACCATTATTGGATTCAGTAGGTGACCTAAAATTATATTTCTTTTTTTAATCTATGATGGATACATTATGCTTTGGTATAAGGGGTTTTTAAGTCCAACTTATTATATAATTATGACATTCATTACTTGCTCGAGACATGTTTTATCCACTGAATCACCATATAAATCAACAAATACTTCACTATTGGCTGCCTCAAGATGAAGAAAGGCTGAAGAAAGGGGATGAAGAAACAATGATTAGACATTGACTTAGGATGCCGTTGAAGAACAAAATGATATGGAATTTACCTTTCATACAAATAACACAACAATTTAGAACTTGATAAAGAAATTGATTTGGAAACATTTATTGCTGATATGTGCGCAACATTATCTTGCATAAAGATACTATTTTCAATTGATAATATGTTGATATGGACTAGATATATTAGTTAATTTATCTTTGATGTCAATGTTTCTATATACTCATGTGATAGGTCAAAAAATCATGTGGATATGCTAATTTGGACCCCTATGTGGAAATTTAGTTCTCTAAAATGAATCATCCTCAACAAAACTGGTTGATTTCTCCTTATGAATGCATAATTGTTGAGGATGCTGATCTACTATTAGAAGTGCTAAAACTTAGTCATTCTTGGAGGTTGCTTGGCTTCTAATATATCATAAGAATAAGCCAATATCTATGCTTAAATAGGGGGAACAACAAAAGGTTACAATCATAAAACTGCAAGCTAGGTTATCCGAAGGAAGGCGAGATGCAAAATTGCAAGTTACAACTTGAAATTTGTCTTGTTATAGTTAAACATGATTTTGATTTTGACAGGTAATAAGTAATTTGATAAGCATACCCATAGAATCAAAGATTCTGTTGGCATGCTTAAAATTCATTTGTTGTTATTTCGTTTATTGATTATGATTTTAAATGAAATTTAATATACTATTAATTGGTTATTGCAGGTACTTATTTTGGATGTGTTGTGATGTTGATGTTGTTGGTTGCAGGCGAAGTTTACTACTAGGTGTTAAAACAATTACTTCTTGTGATGATATGGATGGTAGGTTCCTTCCTTTGAGGGATTTTTTGTCAACAAAACGATTAAGGGAATCGTTTGTTTTTATTATGAGACAACTCTTAGAAACTAAATGATTATTTTTAGATAAGGGATGCATATAATTAGGAGGGTAGTTGATTAGTTTTGTTATATAAGTCACGAGAATTACTTGAATAGGGGATTTGAGTATGAATGAGAAGAATTTTACATTGGAGTAAA
The DNA here is from genome assembly GCA_001517045.1 of Pseudotsuga menziesii. Lineage (NCBI taxonomy): Eukaryota > Viridiplantae > Streptophyta > Pinopsida > Pinales > Pinaceae > Pseudotsuga > Pseudotsuga menziesii. The sequence goes on from LPNX010717971.1 coordinate 76,436, forward strand.
GACATAAGTTGTGCTACAAGTTTCTTTTGGAATTTTACTCTAGTGGTACTGCCAAGCACTTGATTCGAAAGACTAGTATCATTTTGAATTCAATTATATATATATACATGCATTCTTCTTATTATTTTCTTCTCCTTATCACTTATAATTATACTTTGATATAATTCTATGAGTTATGAATGAATTACTCAAAGCATTGATTCATTTTTATATTTGATATTAATATTGTATGTGTCATGATTATTTAATTTTATTAATTAAACTTGACTCTATAGTATTATGTATATTTACTTACTAATTGATTCATAATTGTTTATACATAAATTCAATTAAGTAGTTAATTATTCTTAAATTCAAACATTTAAATGTTAGAAGTTAATTGTTCTTTGACACTTTATGTTTCAGATTAATAAATATTTTTTTTCTATTTATTGTTCTTTAATCATAAAAAATATTACTGAACTGAAAGTTACTCATGATATTGAATATGGTGATTTTCTCTCGTAGTTATATTATTCCAACATTCTGTTATCTATATTGTTAATAGAACATTAACATAGCTAATAGTTTTCTCTTGGACAAGATAAGATCGATTAGATTATATTAAGTTTCAATTTATAGTTTAGTTTTTTGTCATTTAGCACCTATTAAATAGATTTTACATTACAGTTAGTTAACTTTTCATTTATCAAGCAGTTTTTGATAAAAAATTATGAAAAACTAAACAGAGACTCTCCTTAACAGAGGAGAACATAGATTAGATATAGCTCATAAGCTTTGATTTAGTAGTTGTTAAATAGATATTTCATTTTAAATAGATTAGTACAACCTTTAGATTAATAGTTAGTTTTTAGCTTATCATTTTTCATTAAAATTTAGTTTAACTTTTTACTTTGTTAGTTAGTTTAGAACACACTTTTTCTAAGTTTAAGTAGTAGGAGTCTCCTTAAGAATGTGAAACTTAGATGGTAGCATGACCATAAAATGCGATAATTAGCCATACCAAATACCGAGGGATGCATTAAGCGCCTTGTGTGGGTTAGTTCTCTGTAGTTGGCCATAGACTGAAAATATGGACAACAAATGACGCTACAAGGAGGGCCTGTAACTATTAATGGATGAAAATGTTCAAAACCATGTAATTAGTTTAGATTCTTTACCAATCAACAAACCTAATAATATTAGTATTTCAGATTCTTCAATTCTCTGCAAATCGAAATCAATGATTCACCATTTGCAAATGTTGTTAGAGAGATATTAGAATGAGACCGCGCCTCTTCTCCCTATACAACTCATCAAATTGAACAAGATTTAGGAGAATCTAGAACTGAACTCACTAGGATTTATTCTCAGCAAACTGTTATACCCCCTATCAATTTCGGTTTACCTCATTAGAGTAGAAATAACGCATCATCTTCTGCACTTGACCAAACTTCAGTATAAGCTCAAGAGTTATTAAAAGGAAGCCAAAATTATTAGTTCAATCCTTCATTCAAAGGGATTACTGAAACCAACACTACAAGAAGGATTATTCCTTCCAATAATTCTGGTCAACCACCATCTCCTCCAGATTTCCACCTGATAGTCCAAGACCTAGTGATCATAGTAGTTCTTTGGATTCCGAAGAAGAAAATGTGGCAGGAGTAGGAGGAGGTAATTCACCTAATCCACCAAATCCTCCTTTACCTTGGTTAAGGAGGAGTGCAGTAGCAGTCCCTGGATTACAACATCAAGTTCCTAAGCATCCAGATAAACTTCTTCCTAAGTTCAACCCAGATAATAAAGAACCTGCTAAAAATCACATTGACAAGTTCATTCTTGTTGTTGAAACCATGAATGTGAAACATGGAGATGTATCTTGTAATATCTTCCTATTAACATTTAAAGAAAAATCATCAGCATGGTATTTTTCTTTGGTTCAAGGATCTATAAAAAATTAGGTAGAATTTAGCCAATTTTTCCTAGACAATTTTGGAGAAGATAAAACAACCGCTACCTTAGCTCTTGAATTATCTCGCATAAAAATATATAATAAGGAGTGGATTAAATATTTTAATAAGATATTTTTAACTTTGAAGAATAAAATACCTATCACCTTTCATCCACCAGAAGATATTATTATACAAAATTATGCTTCAGCATTACCAAAATATTTAGGCATGTTTGTTAAACAATCCAACAAGGTTACACTTGTTGAAACCTTAGAGGAAGCTATCAAAGTTTAGAAAAAAATCCCTGACATATGAACCTAAAAGGAGTGGGAAAATTGATACTTTTCCTCGGAAAAGAGCTAAAAACCAAGTTCAGACAAAGACAAAGCATTTGATGTTCAACAACTTCAGAATGCTATCAGAGCATTAAAAAATAAAGTGGTAGGGTCAAGGAAAAATTCTGAATCATCCTCTTCTATAGGGTACTTTAGAAATGAGTTTAGGAAAAATACTTTTAATAATAAAACAAATTCTCCTCCTGATGTAGCAGTCAATGAGGAGGTATTCAATATTATTTGTACAGTATTTTCCGTTCTTGAATCCTATTTGAATCAAGAAGTTGTTGATTAGGAAGAAGAAGAAAATTAGGAAAATGAAGATGAACCTCAAGAAACACAACAATTAACTGGAAACATTTGGGACAATTTAGTTAAAAATGCTAAAAGTAAATCTCCTCCCCAGGACAACATGCTTATAATACTCGAGGAAAGGGATCAATTGGTACTCCTGGAGCATCAAGTTCAAACTAAACTAAAGTAAATAATCCTCAAATTGTTAAACAGTCTCCTCCCATTCAAAATACACAAATGTTAGATTTGCAATATGATATTATTGAGGATTTGAAAAAGATTCATGCAAATATCAGTATGTATGACTTGATTCAGATTTATCCTATTCCTAATGTTCTATTATAACTCCTTCAATGAGTTCACTTACTCAAAATACTCAAGGCAATGCAACTTCTAATACGAATTCTAATAGTGATTTAATTTCTAATGATAAAGGAAAATCAACAGTTGATAAAACTTCATTGATAGGTAAAATTTCAAAGTCCACAACTCATCCCTTTCTGCTCACATTTGAAATTTACAACATAAATGTGCATAGTTGTATGGTAAATTCTTGAGTATCATCTCATGAAATGCATTTGTCTATTTGTCGAAGGATAAATGCTAAATACAGCCTGTGTGAAACACATACTACACAATTAGATCGTTCAAATGTGAAATTTTTAGGAGAAATAAAAGATGTACTGATCAGGCTTGCAAGTAACCCATCAATTTATCAGATTATAGACATTGTAGTTGCTTACATTCCTGATGCTTATGGGATATTTCTAAGCAGATATTGGTCATTGAATCTTAATGGTTTCTTTTCAACTGATTGGTAAACCTTATGGCTGCCTAAAAATGGCCGTAAAGGAAATCAGATCAAAATAGGAAGAGAAATATACTTGAGGCATACTGTAACGTAATTACATGATCCCAATGAACCTGTGTTGTTTTCTGATTCAATCATGGGAAATTACACTTATGGACTAAATTTTGGAAATTTTAAGGCTGAAAATTATCCATTTACAGGTATAAATCAACAATTTGAAATTCTGAATTTCACTTATATTTAGCCTAGTTCCGTATCACAGAATTCTGCAAATAGTGTAGAAAATCCGAATTTTGTATATATTAGTGATAGTAAGGTAGTTGTAAATAATTTACCTTGGATACATTTTTTTGATGGGTCAAAATCAAAAGAAGGAGCAGGAGATGGATTCTTTCTAATTGACCCAAAAAGAAATAAAAAATGTATAGTTTGTATGTTAGAATTTGACTATACTAATAACATAACTGAGTATGAAGCTCTTATCCAAGGTTTGAAGAAAGATTTAGATCTAAACATCAAGGTACTGGTGAGATATGGCGATTATGAGATTATTGTATGACAGGTACATAACTTGATTCATTGGAATTTTGAACATCTTCAGAATTATCAAAAAGAGGTATGGAACCTTATCTCAAATTTTAAAGATTTCAATGTAAATTCCATTCATAGATTTCAAAATCAAGAAGCTAATTTACTAGCTAATGTAGCCTCTAAATTAGTTCCACCTGAATATTTTTCTCCTAATACTTTTTCAATTGAGTTAATTTTTAGAAGATCAATTCCTGACAATATCATTAATTGGTGTGTTTTCAATGATGATACACGGATATTGAATTTCTTGGCAGATGAGGACACCTTCAAGGAATCTTCTATTGATGAAATTACTCACGATGAAAACTTACACAAATTTTCAGTAATACATCCTCACTGCCTGATTGAAAAAGCTATCGATACGGTAAAATCTATCCCTAACTCTGTTTTAAGATTGGAAAAATTTATGATCTTCAAGATAAATCTAAGGTAGCCCCAAATTGAAAAACAAATAGTTCCTACTTAAGATATGAAATTATAAATTTAGGGACAAATTCCAATCCTTAATCTATCAACTTAGGAACAGATTGTACCTCCATAGAAAAATCATTTTTTTAAGGTTGTTTAGAGAATACATATTTTTTTTACATGGACGTATGATGACCTAAAAAATTTCAATCTGCAAATCATGCAACATATTATCCCGATGAAACCTTATTCAAAACCTTTTCAACAAAATCTTAGGAAAATGCATCCAGCACTTGAACCAACAGTTAAGAAAGGATTGAACAAATTATTAGCTTCCAAAATCATATTTTCAATACACCAAACTCAGTGGGTGGCTAACTTGGTTCCAGTTCAGAGAAAGAATGAGGATATTTGACTTTGTGTCTATTTCTGTAATCTCAACAAGTCATCAGAAAAAATATAACTACCCAGTCCCTCCCATGGAACAAGTCCTCCAAATGGTTTCTGGATCTGAGATGTTGTCATTAATTAATTGTTTCTTAGGTTATAATCAGATTCTAGTTTCTCCTGATGATCAACTAAAAACTGTATTCAGAACTTCACGGGGAACTTATGCTTATCGAAATATACCCTTTGGGATGATTAATGCAGGAGCCACTTTTCAACGAGCAATGGATATAGATTTTAGGGTATTAATTAATCATTCAGTAGTTTTTTATCTTGATGATGTTAAGGTTTTCTCTAAAAATCGACTGGACAATATCTCTCATCTTAAGAAGGTTTTTGAGCGTTGTAGAAGATATGTGATATCATTAAACCCCAAGAAAACAATCTTTGTGGCGACCTAGGGAATTTTATTAGGTTGTGTATTTTCCAAATATGGAATCATGATCGATCCTTAGATAACTCAGGCAATATCTAAGATTACTTATCCTTCCAGTAAAAAAACTATGCAGTCCGTTTTGAGAAAAAATAATTTTGTTAGGAGGTTTATCCCGAGTTTTTCTAAAATTATTCGTCCTCTACAAAACATGATTAAGAAGGATGCAAAATTTAGTTGGGGTAAGAGTGAAAAAGAGTCATTCAAAATAATTATAGAAGATATGTCTAAATCTCCCTCTCTTTTAAGTCCTTACTTCAGTAAGGATTTTATACTTTATACTTTTTCTTCAGATATTTCATACGTTAATGTCTTAACTCAACATAATAAAAAAAATTACAAAGTTCCTATATCTTTTATGAGTTCTAATTTAAAGGAGTCGAGTTAAGTTATCATGAAGTTGATAAGAAAGCATTTGCTATTTTTAGAATAGTAAAAAAATTTCAACCTTATCTTTTAAAATACAAAACTAAAGTGGTTGTTCCATATTCTGTAGTAAGAAACATTTTGGTGCAAAACATTTTTGGTGACAAAATATGTTGAAATATTGTAACTTCGAAGAATATTCTATATGTATATTTTGTGGTCCCCGATGGTCCTACTGGGAGAACCACTTGTATTATCTTTGTACCTCGATGCTTCTAATCGGAAGAACTAATAAGAGTCATGCGGTAGTACCCTCTAATTGTAAAGGTGGGTCATTAGCACCCCAGTGTGGTTACTTGAGCCTACATGTGTAACTCGATCCTACATGATTAACTCGAGCCTACATGTCAGATGAGTTAATTAAAGTGAACGGATGAATATAAATAGAGGTATGGTGCTCCTCATTTGGAACACACATTCTCACTTGTGTAGCACATTAGTGGAGAAGAGAAGTAGCTGGAGAAGGAGGAGGATCAGACTTTGATCTTCTTGCTGGTTTTATCTTTTATCTTTTTGGGGCATCTATATTGAGGAAGATTTTGCTGGGTTTTTCCCTTTAGGGTTTTCCCAGGATAGATCTTTGTGTTCCTTTTGTATGGTTGTGCTTGTCTATCTTTCAGTGATCCTGTTTATATGCTTTTGTTATGAAAATGTAATGAAATACTGATGTCTTAGCTAAGCATATGAAAAATTTAACATGGTATCGGAGCCACCCTAAAAGAAGGCATTGTGCAGCTATAGAATCTAGGGCTTCTTACTTTTTGGTTCTCTCTCCACAATCTATTAGCAAAAGAAGGCTAGGCTGACTCTCCATTGAAGGGCGCATCTTTCTGTCGAAGCAGAATTCGATTCCGAGCATTTTCAGTTTTGGTGCGGAAAATTAGGGCTTTCTATAGAAGAAGAATTTTTGAGTGAGCCCAGCATAGGATTTTTATCCTCATCAAAATTGAATTTTAGAGACCTGGATCAAGAAATTTGGTTGGGTGAAACTCTGGGAAAGTCAAACCCTAGTTGTACCCCAATCTGGAAAAACCCTAAATACTAAAACTGCTAAGTTTTGGTACATTCACTATATCTTGAGATTGGCGAAGGATCATGAGTTGAAAATTGCTAAGCCTGAAGATAAATTCTGTATTTACATTGTGTCCAAAATTCAGCCTCAGATTCACTATATTCTGGGAGATATTACCCCTCCAAGTTAGGGTTCTAGCCTCTTCCAGAATTCATCCCTAAAGAGGACACCTGGGGAGAATTGCTGTAGCGTGGGCTACCAAGGTCCAAATGGAATTCCTGAAGATGTTCCAGAAATATCACAGACTTTAATTTCTGTGGTCCTAATTTCAGAACCTGAATATGAACTAGTGACACATGGAATTCCGTACAACTTCACTGTGCTGAACAGTCCTGTAACAGGTCACCTTGGGAAAATGATCATAAATCACAATTGGTGAAACCAATTCTGATGAAACCTGTTGTGTTGGATCAGGGACATGCGAGGTTACCCTAGTGGGAAATTGTAGACATATAGTATCAATAATTTTGGAGATATCACAGAAACAGTAATAGGCATTTCTACAGAAGAAATTGGAAAACTAGGGCTTCCTATTCCGGGAGCTTCCCTCCACTGTTTTCAGAAAAGGAGTACATTGGACAGCTCAATTTTAAGAGATCTATCTTTCTATCCAATCAGATCTGAAATATTCCAAGTTTTTAAAATTAGGGTTTCTTTGACAAACCCTAGATCAGCCAGCTCCGGAAGCAGGACGGACACCTCAAATCGGTAAGATCTAATCTTTTGCTATTTGCATTTGAGGTTCTCATTTCAAAGTGATATATCACATCAGTTGAAAACTTCCAAGCATGGAAGTATTTTATCTCTCTGAAGAAAATGAATTGGACACCTACATCAGTAGAGAGGTTCCAGTTCCATATGAAGATGAGGCTCAAAGCCTTACACAAGAAGAAGTTGATCAAGGCCAAGAAGATCATTGTTGTTTCAATCACGAATCAACTTATACCAGAAGTGTCTTCCCTAAAGACACCAAATATGTTTCATTCCTTGATCAATCTATTTGAAGATAAGAACTTAAATCAGAAGATGGCTTTGAGAAAACAGTTGAAGAATGTGAAGATCTAGAATGCAGAACAACTTGAAGCGGTAGAAGAAGAATGTATGCTAGAAGTAAGTGATTACTTTCAGCTCGACTAATAAGAAGAGAAGAAGAAGATGGGAGCAATTGAAGATCAAGCTCTCACCATTCAAAGAAGATCCCTCAAGTGATGAGGAATATGAAAAAATAAATTCTTGAAGAACCTCTTATTCATCTTATCATTTGGATAACAAATGATGATTTCATGAATGAAGAAGATGATAAAGTAGAAACAAGTAAAAGTTAAGTATTCAGTTGCCATTTCATGATATTATTTTGTTATACATTTGATTATATTCAGTTGATGTGTTATGCATGATAGATTGTTTGCATTAATGACTGTATACTACTAATATGCATGTGATGGGTAAGTAGCTCATGGTTCTATACAACTCTCCATTGCTACTTATCAAACCTCTTTGCTGACATATTGGATTAGTGCACAATCTCAATGATGTCATGGTAGAGATGGAAGGCATCTAGAAAATTTCCGTGAGATATGGATGAATGTTGTATTGGCTATACAGTTGCATACGAATTTATCATTATGCATATGTTTTATGAAATAGTTCTAACCATGCAATTGGTGCATTTCAATTGTAGGAAAGGTCCTGTACAACCTCCTACAAGAAAAGAAGGATGAGACTTGTTCCGAAGAACAAGTGATTACAATTCAATAAACATGAATCTGAAGCTCCCAAGGTCAAAGACACCATGACGAAAGAAAGAGCTTCAGAGTGCAGTAGATCCACCTCGAAGGATGAAGACCACCATGGGTATGAGAGATAACTCAAGATGAAGAAAATAATGCTATGAAAGAAGCTATGATCAAATAATAACAGTTGATCATGGGGAATGATGTATACGATATGATTTCGAGACATAAAGGGAAGTACATAGTATCTTCCATATGGATCTACAAGAACAAGTGTACAAAGCAAGGTTCGTGATTTGCCTCAGAAATAATAGACTATGACATGACATACTCTATTGATCAAGCATAGAACCACCTATACAGAATGAAGAAGGAAGATAATACTCCACTTTAGGGGGAGTGACTATAGAAGATATCTGAGTTCGACATGGTAATGACATGATGGACAGCTTCCTGATGGATCGAGACTTTACCAAGAGTAAAGTGGGTTCCAACCTTCAAAGTTGAATGCAGAAGACTAGGATATATTGTTGATATGGCAAGACAAACTCATGGAAGATGTTATGATGAAAGAATACTAGAATGATGTTTGGGATATAGTACTCAAACCAGAAAGCAAGAATGTAGTATCTTACAAATGGATTTGCAAGATAAAATATGTTGCTGATAGAAGTAAGGAAAGACTTGTGGCTAGAGGTTTCTATAAGAAGGAGGGAATTAATTCTAAAGAGGCGCTTACTCCAGAAAGAAAGGTACACTTCCTTCAGAATTATGATGGTAGTTGCTTCCATGATGAAGTGAAGACAATCCTTCCTTAATGGTATGATTTGGAAAGAGTTTTACATTGAATAGTCACAAGGATTTGAAGTTGAAGACAGATGGACTCATATATGTAAGTTGAAGAAGGTCCTCTATGGCATGAAGCAAGCTCCTAGAGCTTGGTATGGAAGGATAGACAGTTTCCTATCAATTATGGGTCTTACCAAGAGTAAAGCTAATCCTAACCTTTATCTCAAGGTTGTAGAAGATGAACCTGTCATCCTATTATTATATGTGGATGACTTATTCTTGATAGGAAATGAGAAACAGATCATGGAAAGCAAGAAGAAACTAGCAGAAGAATTTGAGATGAAATACCTTGGGTTAATGCATTAGTTCCTAGGTCTGATGGCAAAGTTTAGAAGGAATCTTTCTCAACCAGGGAAAGTATGCAGTAGAGATATTGAAGAGACTCAATATGTTGGAATGCAAAGCCATGGCCACACCCATGGACTCCAACCTGAAGCTGTTAGCTGATGACTCATCAGAGTTAGTGGATATGACTCATTACAGACAGATCATTGGGTCATTGATGTACTTAACAAATACCAGACGAGACATTTGTTTTGCTTTGAACACCTTAAGTCAATATCTTGTTCAACCAAGACGGGTTCACCTAGTAACTGCAAAACATGTGATGAGATATCTGACTTTGGTTTATATTATGATGGTAGCCATGAGTATAGATTGTATGGCTACATAGATGCATATTGGGCTAGAAGTATCTCAGATAGGAAAACCACATTAGGTAGATGCTTTTGTTTGGGGTCTGCTACGAGTTCATGGTTTAGCAGTAAACAGTCCAATGTTTCTCGTAGCATGGCTGAAGCAAGATACATAGCAGATTGCTCTGCTAAGTTGTGAAGCCATATGGATTTGGAAGCTGATATCAGGTCTATTTGAATTGAAGATGGATACTACAATGATTCTATGTGATAACTAGAGTTGTGATGACAGAGAACCCTGTGTTCCGTCGTAACAAATAGAAATCCGGTATTTCTACATTTGAGATAAGATGCAGATGATGATGTTTAGGTATTCCCATACTGAAGATACAGATGATGTTTCAGTATTTACATACTGTAGATGCAGATGATGGTGATTCCATATTTCTATACTGAATATAGAGATGATGATGCTTTCAGTATTTCTATACTGAATATATAGATGATGATGCTTTTAGTATTCACATACTAGAGATATAGATGGTGATAGTTCAGTATTCACATAATGAAGATGTAGATGATGATGGTTTGGTTTTTGATGTGCTAACGAAGCCTCTGTCTCGAGTAAAGTTCAAACACTTTCGAGACAATCTTAGTGAGGTTCGAAAGAACCTTCCTCGAAAGGGGGAGTAGTGATGTTGCAGTGGGATTGTATCATCCTTGGGCATCTGCCCTAAAGTGGTCCAGTGACCTTGGTCCTCAAGAATGAAGAGGGATTGTATCATCCCAGGACATCTGTCCAAAAGTGATCCAGTGACCTCGGTCGTCGAGAATTAAGAGGGATTGTATCATCCTAGGACATCTGTCCAAAAGTGATCCAGTGACCTCAGTCCACGAGAATGAAGAGGGATTGTATCATCCTGGGACATCTGTCCAAAATAGATCTGGTGACTTCGGTCTTCGTGAATGTGGTGGGATTGCATCATCCTTGAACTTCGGTTCAAAATGTATCCAGAGGTCTTGACCCCCGTGAATGTGGTGGGATTGCATCATCCTTGAACTTCGGTTCAAACTGTATCTGGAGGTCTCAGCCCCCATGAATGTGGTAGGATTGCATCATCCCTGAACCTCGGTTCAAAATGTATCCGGAGGTCTCGGCCCCTGTGAAAGTGGTGGATTGCATCATCCCTGAACCTCGGTTCAAAATGTATCTAGAGGTCTCGGCCCCCGTGAAAGTGGTGGATTGCATCATCCTTGAACATCATTCAAAATGTATCTGGAGGTCTTGGGCCCCATGAAAGTGGTAGGATTGCATCATCCCTGAACCTCGGTTAAAAATGTATCCGGAGATCTCAGTCCCCGTGAATGTGGTAGGATTGTATCATCCTTGAACTTCGGTTCAGAACGGATCCGATGACTTCGGTACTCAAGAACATGTGTTGATCCCATAATTCCTAGAGGAAGGATTGTCTGAGTTCCACATATGTGTTGATCCCATAATTCTGAAAGGAAGGATCATTAGTAACTCCGTAAAGACCTAAATCCCATAATTTCAAAAGGAAGGATCATTGAATTGATCCCGTAATTCCAATAGGAAGGATTGTGTGAGTTCCATAGATGTGTTGATCCCATAATTGCAATAGGAAGGATTGTCTGAGTTCCACATATGTGTTGATCTCATAATTCCGAAAGGAAGGATCGTTAATAACTCCGTAAAGACCTAAATCCTGTAATTCCGAAAGGAAGGATCATTGAATTGATCCCGTAATTCCAATAGGAAGGATTGTCTGAGTTTCACAGATGTGTTGATCCCATAATTCCAATAGTAAGGATTACCTGAGTTCCACAAATGTGTTGATCCCGTAATTCCAAAAGGAAGGATCGTTAGTAACTCCGTAAAGACCTAAATCCCGTAATTCCGGAAGGAAGGATCATTAGTAACTCTGTAAAGACCTAAATCCTGTAATTCCGAAAGGAAGAATCATTGGTAACTCCATAAAGACCTAAATCCAGTAATTCTGAAAGGAAGGATCATGTTGATGTTTTGATGATGTTGATGTTTTGATGATAATGATGTTTTCATGATGATGTTTTTATGATGATGATGACGTACTGATCAAAAGATCAATGTATGATGATGATGATGTACTGATCGAAAGATCAGAGTATGATGATGATTACGATGTACTGATCGAAATCTCAGAGTGTGATGATGATGATGTACTGATCGAAAGATCAGAGTATGACGATGATGATGTAGTGATCGAAAGCTCAGGGTATGATGATGATAACATACTAATCAAATGATTAGTATGTGATGATAACGACGTACTGATCAAAAGATCAGAATATCATGATGATGATGCTGTTCAAGATTTGAATTATTATTATGGTGCTGATCATGATGTTACCGATCAGGTTGCTGATCAAAATATCAAAATGCTGAAGATATTGTTGCTGATCGAAAGGTCAAAATGCTGAAGATGTTACTGATCGAAAGGTCAAAGTGCTGAAGATGTTGCTGCTGATTGAAAGGTAAAAGTGCTAAATATGTTGTTGTTTGAAAGGTCAAAGTGCTCAAGATGTTGTTGAAGATGTTCTTGAAGGTGTTACTGATCAAAAGGTCAAAGTGTTGAAGATGTTGCTGATCAAAAGGTCAAAATATGCTGATGCTGATCAAAGAGTTGTTGTCGTTGAAAATTGAAGATGAAGACTATATGATATTGAAAAGCTTCCAATGATTTATAGATGTGTTACCTTGATGATGTTGATTATTTCCTCTCCTACTATTGTTGTTGTTGTTGTAGAATACCCTTCTCATTAAGGGGGAGTGTTGAAATATTGTAACTTCGAAGAATATTCTATATGTATATTTTGTGGTCCCCGATGGTCCTACCGGGAGAACCACTTGTATTATCTTTGTACCCCGATGCTTCTAATCGGAAGAACTATTAAGAGTCATGAGGTAGTCCCCTCTAATTGTAAAGGTGGGTCATTAGCACCCTAGTGTGGTTACTTGAGCCTACATGTGTAACTCGAGCCTACATGATTAACTCGAGCCTACATGTCGGATGAGTTAATTAAAGTGAACAGATGAATATAAATAGAGGTGTGGTGCTCCTCATTTGGAACACACATTCTCACTTATGTAGCGCATTCGTGGAGAAGAGAAGTAGCTGGAGAAGGAGGAGGATCAGGCTTTGATCTCCTTGCTGGTTTTATCTTTTATCTTTTTGGGGCATCTATATTGAGGAAGATTTTGCTAGGTTTTTCCCAGGATAAATATTTGTGTTCATTTTGTATGGTTGTGCTTGTCTATCTTTCAGTGATCCTATTTATATGTTTTTCTTATGAAAATGTAATGAAATACTGATGTCTTAGCTAAGCATATGAAAAATTTAACAAAATAGTCCATTGGATGACATCCTTACAAGAATATGATCTTGAGATCAAACCTTCCTCGGAAGTTAGAGGAAAAGGCCTTTGTAAACTTGTAGCCGAGTCAGCTCATTTGCCAATGGATAATATTGATGACAACATAGATGAGTATTTTATGAAAAAAGAGATCTATTTCTTTCCTCCTATGCAAGATTCCTGGTATTTTGACATGAGAGTTATTCTTGAAACATGAAATGCCATAGATAACTTAGAATCAAATAAGAGAAGGGCCATAATATTGAAATCAACTGCTTATTGGTTGATTAATAATGTCCTTTTTAGAAAAAACTTAGGTGTCATATTATTGCATTGTCTTGATAAGGATGAAACTGAAATAATTTTGAAGGAATTGCACTCTGGTCCTGTAGGTGGTCATTTTGGAGGAGAAACTACTGTGCACAAAATATTAAGAGCTGGTTATTATTGGCCTACTTTATTCCAAGACGTGTATGCATATGCTATAAAATGTTAAGATCATTGTCAAACAACTGCAAGAAGGGTTAAAAAACCTACATTTCCACTACAACCAGTTTCGGTGGAAAGACCATTTCAACAATGGGGTCTCGATATAGTAGGACCAATCCACCCACCATAATCCATGCAAATTAAATATTTTATCACTGCAATTGATTATTTTACTCGGTGGTCAGAAGCTCGACCTTTGTGTGCAGTAAACACTATGGCAAGTTGCTCTTTTCTTAGAATCCTTTATTATTTCTCGATTTGGTGTACCTAAGTCTCTTGTTTTTTATAATGCCACTTATTTTTCTTCTGTTGAATTAACATAATTTTCTTTGGAGAAATGAATTAGAGTCAGGTATTCTTCAATTTATTATGCTGAGGGTAATGGCTTGGATGAATCCACCAACAAAAAATTACTAAAGATTCTAAAGAAAACTATTTCCACACACCATCGGAATTGGCACACTTCCTTACATAATGCACTTTGGGAAGACAAAGTAACACCGAAATATTCAATTGGGAATTTACGTTTATTTCTAGTTTATGGCACTGAAGCCATTCTACCTCCTAATCGTTTCCTACTTCTTTATAGTTAGCACAGTCCATCCAAGATGTAAACTGTTCTTCTATGGAGAAGATAATTAATACTTTGATTAAATTATAGGAGGATAGAGAAAAAGATAAACAACACTTTTAGAAACATCAACAAATTGTAAAGTCTTGGTTTGATTGGGCCTCAATTTTGAATAGAGATTTACAAGTTGGTGATTGGGTTCTAAAGTGCGACAAGGGTTACAAAGATAAAGGTGAACATACAAAATTTACACATCTTTCGCTGGGACCATATATCATTGAAGGAAAAATGGGTCCAAGTACCTTTCAACTTCAAACTTTGGAAGGTCAGTCCGAAACCTTTCTGGTTAACGGGTTGATTCTTAAGAAATAATTCCACTAATTTCCACCAAATATTTGAATCTGTACATAGTTTGCTAATATTTGTACATTTTTTCTTTTATGTTCCAATTTCATCACAATTCTGAATATCATTAAAATATCTTTCATGTATAGTTCAATTTGTTTTGTGTTTTGTTTTCTGAAAACTCATCCCATCTGTAAATAATTGTAAGTAATGTTTAAAATTATCTTTTTTCAGAAAAAAACTTGTATTAAAAAGAAAAATCATTACTCTTTGCAAACTTTTCAATCTTGCATGTATATATCTGATCATCGAAGGATTTTGTAAATAAATAAACCCTTATGGATTGAATTTTAGTTTGTTTATTTACTCTAAACAATTAAGGTCAAGTATAGTATTCCATGTTGCTTCATCTAATCATATTTTCTTAAATATAAAATGAATATGTTAAAATTTGAATTTTTGTAAATACAATTAGGATTTACCTTCTGCAGTTCGTTCTATTATTATAGTATGGATAATTGGTGAGTTACCTCGTCAAAACCTAGTACTTGGAAAATCCTTATGAATCTATAGTATCGGTCACCTTTAAACTCATTTACAATCTCAAAGTGCCTTGATATGTTCCATTTTGAATTTTTGTTTTCTGAACTTAGCAATGGAAGGTATCGGTAATGAGTCGGTTCACTCAGGATCGACATTAATATTATTAGTATGACATTACCTAAATTCAATTATCAGGTTGTGGTAGTGGATCTTGGTCTTATGATCAAGAGATAGGGAGTCTTAGTAATGAGTCACTTGATTCATCTCTGATGATATTTGTGAGTGACACTGATTTTTGGTTACCAAGATAGGGAAGTGATTCCTTGTTTTATAAAGCTTAAATTGTTTATTAAAAAAAAGAGAAAAAGAAAGGAAAAGTGAAAAATAAATTGATTCAATAGATGGAACATATTTTATATATGTTTCAGAAAAGTAAATAATTACATCTTTATACTTATGGTTTGGATTATCTTTTATTTTGAGTACTAATTTTTGACGAGGCAATCTTACTTGGCTTATATACAAACAAAAATATTTATTAAACGACATGAAGGAAGACCCTGAAGGTATTTGTGATTATGAAAATCATTAAACACAGGTTTTTATAAGATTGAGGTTATTTGATTTCTCAAAGTAAGTCCTAGACTATATCATACTTCATGGTTTATAAAAAAGTAAACAAAGATAACCGGTTTGCCCAGGTACATCACCATTTGTTGGTTTCCAACAACCTTCTCATTTTTATTCTGTTTTTGGTTAATTAAAAAATGATATTATCTTTTCTCTTAATAAATTCTTGAAGACATTATTAAGAGTTCCTTCAAAATATATGATTCTGAAGGTACTCTCAGTTTGAAACATCAATTACTCAAGCATAAATAATCACAAGCATTTCGATTTCACGACTATTGAGGTACTGGTTATGATCTATTTAGTAGATGTTAAATCCAATTTTTATATAATCAATTTTTATTTTTTACAAATTAACTCTTCATTATATGGTTCATAATGATTCATTTTCAGTTGATCTATATCCTTCTAATATTATCTTACAATTAGATCGAATTGGATTCTATGATTTTTCATCTTTTAACATGATCCCCTTATGAATTTCATCAAAGTTTCAATAGTTTGATTGTAATTATAGGAAAAGTATTAACGATTAATTTCATGTTTTATATATTAATTGGATTAATGATATTGATTCATTATATATTTAAAAATTAAAACCCTAAAAAATATGCCTAAACAGATGATCAAAATTTCATTTGAATTACACCCTAACTATGATGGCATCCATTCAAATTGAAACTATGAATAGAACATGTGGTATTTATCCTAGCTTGGATTTGAAACACAAATCATTGCATCATTGGATACTTGTTGATCATAGTACAATGAAATCATAATCGTGTCAATTCACTCTATCAACGAAGATTTTAAGGGTCATTTCTATTTATAATGCATGTACATAATCATGATTTCATTCTTTGCACATCATTAAGATTTCGTTCTTCGCACCATTTGCCTTGTTTATAATATCATAGAATGAATTGGGCAGTGTTTTGGATGCGCGGGTTACCAAATTTAGGGTTTTTATAGGAAATGGGTTAACATGGTTCGTATTTTCCATTGATGATCACCCTTACCTCGATTATCTGCTTAGTATAGCCATAATGGCTCCTTTGTGTAGGTTTGAACCAATCGAAAATGATTTGTTAGACATTGAACCAGAGTTTGCACTCTTAATAGATAAAATGGGGTGGGGAGAATTCTTCAGAAGCTTCAATGGGAATAACATAGAGCTTACTCACCAATTTTCCCTATCCCTTAAGGAAAATGTTGCTCATATTGTAAAATTACATTTGTTTATCTCAGAGGACTTCATAGCGAAAGTGACGAAGTTTCCACAGATAGGAGAGAAGTGGTTTAAGCGTGGAGAAATCAATAAGGCCAAATGGAAGCAATTTTTTCTCCCCTTACCTACATATTTCGATGATAAATTTGAGTTCCCCGTGAAATACCTCAATCCTCAGTGGCGACTGCTGCTTCAGTTGGTCATTAGGTACATAACCTGTGACGTTAGATTCTCCTCTGTACATTATTATCATCTGAGACTGTTAATGGCATTCAAAGAGTCTAACTTAAATTTACCTTGTTTTTTACTCAATAGCTTATACAAAATGGCGCATGTTGTTCAAAACATCATAGGAAATCAGTATCATTGTATTTTTCATCACGGTGTAATAAAAATATTGATTCAGTTTCAATTGTCTACAATTGATATGAGTTGGGACCAGTTCTTGGTTGAAAATAGGTTTGGTCGGACTGAATTTTGGCCTCCTTCTACCCTAAATCTAGGCTAAAGAGAAGGAAACATTATGTTAGTGAAATTCCTACGTTTAATCCTAATCCAAAACCTGATGAAGTGGTTGATAATAAAACTATCTTATTGAACGATTTAGGGAATAATCTACCAAATGGTAATAACATTCATATGACTATAATTTATGTTAATTCACAACTTAATCGAATTGGTAAAATACTTGCGCAAAAACAAGAAAAGTCAGTTGAATTCCATAACATAGACTCAACCCTATTTAATGGAATTAGACCCATACAAAGGGGGTCTATCTCGGTGACTTCCTAAGGATTTACTTGAAGCATGGCCATGATCATGACTCCTACTACTATTCAACAACAGAGAGATTCCCCAATGGCTAAAATTATAAGTGATGAAGATAATATATCTCATATTCATGAGATTTCTCATGATATTTATGGTGATGAATAGATTGTGGATATGAATAAACCTGTAGTTACTTCTCCTAAAATATCTTTTGATGGATTATCTTTATGTAAATCTGATTCAAAGTCATCGTGTATAGGTAACTTTTCGCCTACTAGGGGCACAGAATTTTTTAAGCAAATTCTTAAAAAAGTTCTTAAAAATAGAGTGTCTCAATTAGAAGCTGAAGTAAAGGAATTGTGTGCCAACGCATTGGGTAATAAAGAAGAAATCAAAACTCTAAAAGAATAATTATTGGTATGGGTGAATAGATGGCAGGAGTTGAAGTTAAAAAAAGGATAAATATAAAGATGTTAAAAGATCCCTAGTTGTAGCTAATGAATGATTGCTTAAACAAGGGGAACAACAAAAGGTTAAAATCATAAAACTCCAAGCCATGTTATTCGAAGCAAGGCGAGCTGCATAATTGCAAGTTACGGCTTAAAATTTGTCTTGTTATAGTTAAACATGCTTTTTATTTTGACAGGTAAAAAGTAATTTGATAAGCATACCCACATAATCTAAGATTCTGTGGGCATGCTCAAAATTCATTTACGTCTATTTCGTTGATTGATTATGATTTTAAATGAAATTTAATATACTGTTAATTCATTATTGCATGTACCTATTTTGGATGGGTTGTGATGTTGAGGTTGTTGGATGCATGTGAATTTTACTACCAGGTGTTAAAAAAATTACCTCTTGCGATGATATGGATGTCAGGTTCCTTCCTTTGAGGGATTTTTATCAACAAAACAATTATGGGAATCATTTTATTATTATTATGAGATAGTTGTTAGAAACTAAATGATTATTTTTAGAAAAAGGGATGCATAGAATTGGGAGGGTAGTGGATTAGTTTTGTTATATAAGTCATGAGAATGACTTGAATAGGGGATTTGAGTAAGAATGAGAATAATTTTAGATTCGATTAAATACATAAGTTGTGCTACAAGTTTCTTTCGGAATTTCATTCCAGTGGTACTGTAAAGAACTTGATTTGAAAGGATGGTATCATTTTGATTTCAGTTTTTTTTTTTAATATATATACATATATTCTCCTTATTATCGTCTTCTCCTTATCACTTATAATTATACTTTGATATAATTCTATGAGTTATGAAAGAATTACTTGAAGCACAAATTCTTTTTTACATTTGATATTAATGTTGTATGTGTCATGATTATTTAATTCTATTAATTAAACTTGACTGTATAATATTCTGTATATTTACTTACTAATTGATTCATCCGTGTTTTTACATATATTCAATTAAGTAGTTAATTATTCTTAAATTCAAATATTTAAACGTTAGAATTTAATTGTTCTTTGACACTTTATGTTTCTGAATAATAAATATTTTTCTATTTATTGTTCTTTAATCATAAAAATGATTAGTGAATTGAAATTTACTCATGATATTGACTTTGGTGATTTTCTCTCATAGTTATATTATTCCAACTTTCTGTTATCTATATTGTTAATAGAACTTTAACATAGCTAATAGTTTTCTCTTGTCCAAGATAAGATCCATTAGATTAGATTAAGTTTCAATTTATAGTTTAGTTTTTCTATTTATCATTTAGTAGTTGTTAAATAGTGTTGCTAGAAATACTCACCTTTTGGAGACAGAAGTTGTTTCCCTAGCTTGAAATCATTCAAAACTAGAACAAATGAGTTGCAACAATAAACATTACTTTCCCTAGGATTGATAAATCCTTGGACTAGATCTTTCACCTGTCATACAATGCAATGTACCAGCTCTCTAGAATGCTAGATCTCCATAGGTTCACCTGCAATAACCACATCACAAACGCATACAAGATTAAAAGTACCAAATACAAGTTACAATCCTATATTGATGACTAAGGAATTCAATAATGAAACAAGTGATAAGTAAACAATATATTTCATGGGAAAGGAACTTTCATTGCATTAATAAAATAAGAGAGAGATTACAACCGATAGTCTTAGTGTTGAGAATTCTCCTCTCAAGCAAGGTCTTTCTTCCAAAGCTTCAACTTGTCTTCCTAATGCTCACTCTCCTTGGCTAGATTTGGATAGAATTTTGATGTAGTAGCATAATATTCCTCCCTTTACCCATGGGGGGTGAGCTAATAATTATAGTTGTGGGAGGATACGAATGGTTGATATATCTCATGGGTGAGGTGGAAGGGAGATCCTAAAAGGAGGGATCTCGAGCCTAGGTGGTCTGGGAGTGTAGGGATCAGGATTCCATGAAGCCCATCTTCGAGAAGCTTTGTGAATGTTCTCTTTTTCAATTTAAAACGAGAGGACTGCTATTTTTCTATTGAAACAAAGTGTTACCAAGGCCGCACCGCCTATTTATCAAAGGGATATGGCAGTGGTAGTGCTCTTTGCTAACTTAAAAAAGGGACTTACTGAAAAAGGTAATGCACATTGTCCAAAGGGAAAAGGCGGTTGTGGACAAAAGTGTAAAATCGTAAGTCTTGGCCTGTATCTAACTTCATATCTTGAGGATTTGAGGAAAATTCTAATGTTTTGGTTCTCATTATATGGTGATGACAAGAAATGTGTGTAGCAGAATCCCCCCCAAAGCATGAGGCTAGAGGGATAGGATAGGTGAAATATTTTAGAGAACAAGTTATTGCTTTGAGGAAAGAATTTACTGATCAAAGATCTTCATCTACTCGTATTTTCTACGATACATTGGTACTTTGAATCATATCCAAATGCCCCATCATCATGGTTGCATACCAATACAAGGTAGATCCATGCGAGGTATGAATAATCATGGCTACTAGAATACATCATAGATCCATGCGAAGAAAACTCAAACTTGGACATAACTACCATACATACAATGTAGATCTATGTCATGTGGACACAAATTTGAGCACAATGATGACCATAAAAATGAGGATCCATGCTAGGACTCATACAAATAGTCCATTATAACCTGGGGAAAGCAATGAGTGCTTAATAGATACCCAGGGTCTTCATCTCGTCTTCAACAAAGTGAAATTCTATCCATGTGATTACAATGTCTTGACATCAAACATGGTAGAAACCACTTGATTACTGGTCAATGATAAGAACCGTTAACAAGTGCGAGGGAGATCACCATTGATGTTGATGATTCCCAAGGTATCCCAGTACAATATACTGAGTGTGAATAAATGATCTGATGTGGAACACTTAGTTGAATCTTTTGATCAAAGGTCGGTGATGTAAACCTATGTCGAAAGCAAGAGGGTTTTTCATGAATGCATATAGATCTCAAGGTACTTGTTTTTTGTTTCTAAGACTTTCTCCTAGATGATGAGCTGAAGATGACAGGATCCGTCTCATAAAAGGAGGGACATGATGAATCCCACATCGACAACACGAAACTTGGAACAAAGCTTTGGAATTTAAGTATAATGTAACCATAGGACTGACTCAAAATAAAATGACACAAAGGTTGTTTTGATTGTAGGTGTAAAATCTCAAGACAAAGTTCCCTTTTGAACATAAGGCAGTACTACTGAGGACTTTGAATTATTGACTTGACGAGAAGGAAACCAAGACATAATGTGACGATGGACGATGCATTCTTTGAAAAACTCAAAAGAGTGACATGACTCATGAAAGTGGATTGACTCAGAGGCAATATGAATACCCAATTGACTGAATGAAATGAAGACAAGTGCTAGTTTCAAAAGTGACTAAAGAATGTCATTATTGCAAATTAAATATAGTTCCCTTCCCTTAATTTTTCCATCATGATTGATGAGTGTCTCTTTTTTGTTTTTATGAGTTTAATTTTTTGTAGCTTATCACAGAATAAGTCCCTTCTCATATGTTTCAAAAACCTGAGAAAGGAGGGGCTCATTCCCAAAAGAGGGTTTCTCAGTGTTTAATTTAATGAGTCTATTGAAAGTTAATTCGGTATCGTTCATGTTTAGAGAGTCTGAACAAAAATGGAAGGAGACTCTGAAATGTTCTTTTTTCGTATGATTTAGTCCCTAGGGCCCGAAAAAGTATAAAATAATTCCCAAGATAACTCTTCTAGATGACATCAACTAGAGTGTTCCTTTTTCATAAATAGGTCTAATCGGTCTGAAAAAGAGATAACCTGCCACTAACTATGTGATCATTCAAACACTTTTACAAGCGTGAAAGTATCAAGTTTGACGCTTGTTGATATTTTCACATTTAAGGAGTCTAAAAAGAGATTAAAAAAGACTCCATTAGGGTTTCTTTTCACGATAAAGGAGTTTAACGAGTCTGAAAAGAAGTAAAATTTGACTCAAAAATTTGGTACTAGGTTTAAAAACCATGACCAAGATTTTGAAACTAGCGCTTGAGGACTTTTTTTGTTTTGTGTAAGTACAAAAAAAGTAAAAAACAAACTCTTACATAACCAAAAAAATTTCAACTCCCATTTCTACAAAACCTTTGAAATGACTATTAGACCTCCAAATGATTCAAAAATAAGATTTTAATGGCTATTAAGGGTAATTATTAAAATTATTGAAATAATATAATAAAAACCCAAAATATTTTATATAAAAACTAGTGAATAGTGAAAAAACTTACCATTTTCACTTTCACCAATTGAAGAGCCATTTTGAGCTATTTGTGTGCAATTTTCAAGTGAGTATTCCAGGGTCATCAGCCAACGATTTTCAGAACCATTAGCTCTAGGTAAGAGCTAAGCTCATTCCTAGTCCTTCTATGTTTTTTCTTTTTTAATTCCATGCAATTTTTAGGGTTTTGGAAGATTTACCCAAAGGTAAAAAAAATTCACAGGGTAATGAACCTTCGCATTTCGGGAAAGGCTGTGCCTTCGTGACACTGCACTTTCTCATGCCGAAATTGGTGGTTCCACTATTCTTTCTTAAAGGGACAGAGGCGTTTCCATGAAATACCCTAAAACACGTTAAAGACAAACCAAAAGAATAAATTTTTAGTATTTTTAATGCTTGGATTTGTGTTCTAATATCTCAATTTGACTTTTTGGCAAGTTACTTTCATGAATATGGTTGTTTGCAACGAAAGGAAACATGAACTTGATGATGCTAGGGCTGGGAATGATCTCGACACTGTGGCCACTCTACGGGGCTGTGGACTCTTAAAATTTTTCAATGTACCTAGCATGAGATCCTAGGTGAGACTGTTGTAATACATTCTGAGAATGTGGAACGCATAACAACAATATTTCAAGGTGGGGGCTCATATTCTCACTGTGGAGGTAGAGGATATCTAATTCCTTATGGGGTTTTCCAGGCATGGGGCACCCATCTCACTGACAGGTCCTTGGGGAGGAGATGTTACTACACAGGAGCTCTTTGACTGTCACTGCTTTCTAGGTACTGCGATGCCTGGAAATAAAATTCTCATCAAAGATGTAATGGATCTGCCTCTTCGCATAGTCCTTTTTACTATGTAGCAAATTTCATGGAGACAAGGGGTTCATTAGGTTTCTTTCGATCATATTCTCTATGCTTTAGAGGTTATGGCACCCACAATATTCAACTGGGCCGAGGCTTTACTGAGGACTTTCAAAGAGCAGTTGACCAAGTGTCAATAGGGAGAGATGAAGCAATTCAACTATCATACTATCCTAGCATCCTTCTGCTTTGAGCGGGTACCTCATATGAGGACACAATTAGCCTTTATTGAGCTGAGGGAACATGATGCTCGCATGCTACCATGGGTGGACGTCATGGCTCGCCATTGTGGCGGTGGATTTAAAGTCAAGTATGGGAGCACCTTGTTTCATTGGTTGGATGAACAACTACTTATGATCGAGGACTACGCATATATGGGGACTGATTTTAGGGGAGATCCAAACCTATCCCTACTAGAAGGTGCCCAATGGGGAGAGATGGGATAGTGTGATACTAAGACATTGATTGTTTTTATATTTTATGTTTTATAATATTTATGGATGTTAACGAGACCTACTTTTTCATGTAGACATGGGAGATGCACGACCCAAGGATTCCTTCCCCATTGACAGGTGAGTGGGGACCTGCTTTGTTCACAGATGATATGATGAGTTGACCGAGTTAGAGGAGAACCTCAATCGCTTGACTCTAGATATTCTCGATATTTCTGTAGATGACCTCCCTAGGAGGTAACATAGGCACACTACTGGAGTATCGAGCCTCTTTGAGTGCTTGCTACTGAGAGTGGAAAGAGTAGTTATGTGCTATCGCAAGCACCATTAGCTACCCCATATGCTGTAGACACTGAAAGCTATCTAGATTTAGTATTTTTGTTATCTTGTATGCCTGAAAGCCAGTGTGCTTCAGTCGGGGTCTAGAGACCATATGTTTTGTAAAATACTCTTTTATATATATATACATACTTATCTATTGGAAGCTTATCTGTATTCAAATGTGGAATGATATTTATATGAGTTTTATGTCTTTTCACTGCTTATGTTTATTTACAATGAACATGTAATTGGCTAATGAATATACAACTGTGTTACAAGACCTAGGGATATGCCGATAAGTAATAGTTCAAATGACCTTTCTAAACAACACACTCTTTGAAAAAGATGAAGAAGTGTGGGATTTCAGATGGAATACATGTGATTTAAGTAAAAACCCACTAGCTGAGAGTCCATGAAGACTACCAAATGATCAATATCCTGAGATGCAACCTTTGTTAAAAAACCTATTACTGCATGATAGTCGGTGTTATTATTGGTGGCCAAACATATACAAACCACTCCTGAACTAACTAGGTCATGATCCGAGGAATATAAAAACCAGGCATCTAAAGCAAGGTTCAGGGTATGATGGCAAGAACCATCAACAAAACCATAAAAATATATTTGATCTGCATAATCAGAACTTGGTATAAACAGTACTGACAAGATATCAAAACCATATTGAAATAACGAAACTGCACAAAAAGTACAACAATGTACATATATACTAGGTACTACAACATAGATGTCTTTTAGAATAGTACATTTTTAGGTACAACCCATTGTGAGGTTTCCCGAAAGGTATCCCATCATAATCAACAAGCTCATAGGCCCCTTTTTCTAAGACTTTACTCATGATGTAGGGACCATACCACATAGATTCTAGCTTCCCTTTTCCAATTTTCTCATGTTTCTGCTCATAGGTCAGAACCATGCCTCCTTCATTAAATACACGAGGTTGAATGGATTTATCGTATTGATCCTTAATGCATTTTTTATGTGCCTCATTGTCCAAGGAAACTTTGCTTTGATTATCATCAAGGTTTGTCAGATACATAAAACGTTCTTCTTCGGTAGAAGTGTTCGGAATAAGCTCAACTGCAAGCTTGAGTGATGGAATATCATACTCAATAAGTAGGACAACTTCTAGTCCATAGACCAATTGAAATGACGTAAAACCAGTTGTTGTTTTAACCAAAGTTCTATAATCCCATAATGCAGAAAATAGAGTTAAGCACCAGTTGGATTTATGATCTCCAACCATTCTACACAATAGAGTCTTCAAGAATTTTTTAATAACTTTGACTTGTCCATTATCCTATGAATAATAAGGATTTGAGTTCTCATGACGAAAACCCAACTTAGTACTCAACTGAGCCAGCATCTGATTATGGAAATGGGATCTATGATCAGTGACTATGGCGTTTGGAACTCCAAACCTAGCTATGACGTGATTTAAAAGGAAGAGGGTTGTAGTCTTACCATCCTCTACATATGTAGGCATTAACTCAACCCATTTTGTTAAATAATCCATGGCTACAATAATGTAACCATGCCCTCTAGATTAGGTAGGATTACTATGCATAAAATATATCCCTTATTTGGAAAAAGGGACAATGACAATGGCGAGGTGTAACGAAGCAGGATGGGTGCGATTTTTTGGATAAAAAAGATGAAAGGGTTGGAATTTTTTAACTACCTCATGACAATATTTAAAGATCGAGGGACAAAAATACCCAACGCATAGAATTTTCTAGGCTGTAGCCATCCTAGAAATATGACTGCCACATACTCCAGAGTGGCAGTCATTCATGAATTGTTCAACCTCGTCATGATTAAGACACCATCGAAGAATAGAGTCAATACCAAGCCGATATAAAGTGTGATTTAGAATGAGGTAATATTTAGCATGGTGACAGATACATCAATGATTGTCATGGGATATATCGGCTTGAAATCTTTGGGTCTGGAGATATATGATCAAATATCCATACCACAGGTTAGTTGTGCTAATCAGGAACAAGAATTCATCTGGAAATGAATAATTGGGCTTAGTTTCCATGAGAGCATGGGAAAGGTCACACATTAACTCCACAAATACTAAGGAATTCTTGGAAGTATCCTTAGCGAACTTGAGATTGAATTCCTATAGGATAACTATCCAATGGGAATATTCCCCCCTAGCACTTGACGAGTCAAAATGTAATACATAGGGTTTTGATCAGCGAGGACAATTGTAGAGTGCTTCAAGAGAACCTAGAGAAGGTATGTCAGCAATTTATTTACCTTTAGAATTGTGTCGGGTGGAAAATATCATATTCACCATTTCTACTTCCATACTAGGAATATTCGAGGGAAAAACATCAAAAAGAGATGAATCCTTCATTAAATCGACCTTCACCGATTGATAAGGAGAAGGGGATTTCCCTAGAATAGGAATAGTGTTCATGGTAGTGGCGATAACATTAGGTGAGAAAAAATCAAGCTAATATATGGTCACAATCTTCCCTAAGTGAGGGAATCAGAGATTGTGAAAAACTAATGAAACAAATGTTGTCATAGCATAAAACTAGTTTCTCTCCAATAATAGATTGTAATCTAACAACGTGTCGATTACTTCCACTTGAATAGAAACATTTTTCCCTAGAGCTCGATCGAGAGTGCTGGTAACAATCTGTGAGGTTGGAAACCTTTTCCGTTGAAATATTTCAAAGTGGTAGGTCACTTAGTAAGTTCAGGAGAACCTATGGCTCTCCAGCAAGACCTACACAAAACTGAAGTGGAAGCTCCTTCATCCAATACATTACGATGGAACTTCCTCCTGAATACCCTGGTTGTGATTTGAAACATGACTTGGTGGGATAACCTTGATTTGTAATTCTCCACATTAAAATGAATAGTAGTAGTATTGTCTAGATCTAAGGCCCCTAAAGCCATCAACATATTTTTACGTTGCATAGGGAAACTTTGGAGTAATTCCACTGTAGACATAGCACAAGGTGCTTGAGCCAAATATTCAACAACATTGTAGAATTGAGCGGCTTGAGCACTTGGATTAAATACAAATTTTTGGATTGTACTTTTGGGAGGGCACACAATCAAGTCGAGGTTAGTTTTCTCAATCATAAGAGGGCCATTAAAAGAGGGTGGAGGAGAAGAATTTCTAGAAGGATATTTTTCGGAAGAAGCACCTTCATCCTTCTTCTCTATTGGTTTATCATATGTCTGACTATGTGTAGTCAATCCAATAGTTTCAGCGAACATCATTCGAATATCCTCAGTGGAGGTAGAGGTTCCTTGTGAATATATGTGGCCAATTAATTGCTGTTGGGATGGAAAAGGATCGGTAAGTACTGCTAGTGTAGGGTTACTTTTCAAAAATGTATTAATTTATTCACGATGAGGGAACTCCTTCGTGAATTCGTCAGCTTCACACGGTAGGAAAGGATACTTAGCCTTCCTCTTTTCTTTGTTTTCATTCTCTGAGGTCGTGGTATTGGGGTTCTCCTATTGGTTTCTTGAATTTTTACTTTTACCTTTTCCTTTTTTCTTATTGTCAGGTGTTTTCATAGTTTGAATAGAATTTACCTCGGTAGAAACCATAGGAGTTGAAGGAATAGTGGCAGAAGTACTTGAATGCTTAGAATATTTCACTACGGATGGAGGTTGGATTGAACCTACAATGCCATCGATAGGAGTCTTTGTAGATGGCTTGGTAGGGTTGGTGCTAGGATGAGGATCTTGAGGGATCAGATCATACAAATTTATGGATTGAGAATAAACAAAGTCCAAATACTGATCTCAACTGATAGCCTGCTCTTAAGTGACAACACCACCCATAGCCACATCACGTGAAATGGGAGGAAACAAGAATTTGATAAACCAATTAGCTGACAATTGGTCCGGGATAAGATATTTAATTAGCATCTGATATCTCTTCCACTCATGAATATGATCTAATATATGGGTGGAATTATTCTGTTGAAGGGATGTTAAAAGATCCATGCCAGTTTCGTAATGAACAGGCAGTTGAAAATGGGTAAGGAAAATAGTTTCCAATGAGTTGAAATCCACAAATTAATATTGTGGAAGCTCAATGTACCACTTGGCAACCATGCCAATCAAAGTTCATTGGAAGAGTCTTAAACATATTGAATCATCAATCAAGGAGTTAGAATAACATGATAGATGGAATGTCATAACGTGATTTTTTGGATCTTCTCCCTGCTTCCCATCAAACATAGGGATGTATGATGGTAACTTGACTGGGATTGCATACCATGAAGGGTTATGTTGGATAGGATCGTTGATCAACTTGGAAAAGTTAGAAAATTCCAAAGTTTCCGATTAGGTTGTACATATTGGTAATATTAATATGGCATATGTATACTAGTAGGACCATAAGTCAATTGATATACTAGATGATGGGGTGGTGGATTTACCGATGATCCTCATGAGGATCCTCTTGGAGGCGGACTGCCTAAAGAAGGCAGGCCTTTAAAAGGTGGGCCTCTAGGCGGAGGGGGTCATCAAGTTGGTGGCCCTCCAGATGGTGGTCCTCCAAAAGGGGTTCCTCCAGGTTGTGTTCCTCCTGGAGGTGGTCCTACAGAAGGTGGACCTCCATATGGTGATCCTCCAGAAGGTGGAGCTCTAGATGGTGGTCCTCTATAAGGTGGTCCTCCAAGTGATGATCCTCCAAAAGGTGGACTTCCATCGGGTGGTCCTCCAGAAGGTGGACCTCCACCCAGTGGTCCTCCAAAAGGTGGGCCCCCATAACCTCTAGCAGTATTAATAGGTTTTCCTATAGGAATACGCATATATGACCAATTAGGTTTCCCCCATTGCATAAACATATTTCTAGGGTAAGGAATTCCATGACAAAAAATACCTAAAGGTGTAGGTTGATAATTCAAATTGCTTACAGGTGATTGGTTTCCCGGGTAAGTATAGCCCCAAGAAGGTTTATTAACTGTAGGTTGTATCCCTGAGGGTTGTCTTGTACTAGAAGGAGGAATAACCACATTGGTGTTTGTGGATGGAACAATGATTTCTGGTTGTCCTACAACAGGGTTTTTCCTTGTACTGGAAGTAACTCCACTAACTAATGAAACAACTTGGGTAGGGTGTTTCCCCCCAGTAGTAGAAGATATGGGGGAACCATAGGCAGACCCAAGGTTTGGAAATAAACTAGTATGAATGGAGGGTTGGACTAGATCATAAGCTATTGTGTCTTGAGCCAATGATCCTAAATCAGGAGATACTTAAGATGATGAAAGTGCAAAGTATCCTTGGGGGATCATTTCTGAATGACGAGAAAGAGGAGAAGAACTCATCTTGTTAAGGCTTTATTGAAAGTTACACGAATGATAAATAGATGGTTGGAGGCCCTTAAATAATTATGCATTCATCGGAGCCTCTCGAATGGGAGAAACATAGAAGGGTCTAGTGGTCCCATATTCAGAAATGGCTTTCCCTAGGGAAGTTCTCCAGAAAGGAGTATTTGGGCCAAATTTTGCTCCTACGGTATCATCTGATGGGTGATTGAATACCCAATATGATGCACCAAGTTGAACTTCCATTGAAAATGAAAGGTAGTATCAGTCGTAGGAGGTTGTTGGATTGTTAAGGGATTATCATAAGAAGAAAATTCTTCCCCATCTTCCATGACTGGATCCCCTTCCACATGGGAATCAACAGTGACTAGTGGGTCCATGGCTTTCGTTGTGCTCTCTTCCATGATAGGAGGAAAGTTAGGTGGTAAGCCTTGTACTCTGCGAGATTGTCTCAAAGGTAATTCATCCAGAATTTCGATTACAAAATCCTAACCTAGGGTTTGAACTAGAATCACACACATTCACTCCTACATAAGCTAAGGTCACAAGAAAACTTAAGTGATAAGAGGGTCTGATAAAAAGTCAGCTCCTCACTAGGATTGTCAAGTTTTAACAACTCACAATATTCTGTAGGGTCCAACAGTAAAATGCGACAAGGAGTATTGGGGCCATACCCTTTCCCGAATACCCGACTACCTAGAAGGAACATGTGTAGTAGCTCCCTGAGTGATGTTCTCGGTGTATATTTCCAACAAGATGACCAAAAGGATTTTCTCAGTTGGTTTAGGGTGTCCTAGAAGGGTCTCCCGATATACTCAAGGTACATGGGAGCTCAAATCCATGTTAGTGATGTCTAATGCACAACTGCTCGACATGAGTCTTCTGATATACTACCGAGTACGTGAATTACCTTTCAATATACCTCAAGGGTACGTGAAAGGCCGTTCAATATACCAGTTGGAAGGTGGAAGAACTACAAGCCCTTGGGATGCAATGTAGGAAATAGAATGACAACTCCTATGTTTAGAGACGCTAAAACACATCTTCTAACTTATCACTCAAGTTACTAAATATTTTAACCTAGAACTAGCGTTAATTTTATCTTATAGGATTAAGTGAATGCATGAGGTGAGTACAGAAAAAGTAAAACCATGCAACATGTTCTTGCAAATTTTCATTTGATCTTTCAGGGCATGCCCTACTTACAAGAGGGATAGTGGTTCAATTTCCGTTTCCAAATAGTAAATCCCAAACAACATGTTGGCAAGGGGTTTTGGGATAAGTTAGTTGCGCAACATCACGGATGTTGCACAAGCTCAAAGACACTGCACAAGGCAGATAATAGAATATTTTATATATTTTGTGTCACCTTTTGTAGTTTTCGACTATATTTTGTGGATGTTGGTCATTATTTTGTAGAATCAGTTAAGAGTTAGTTAGGAATTTGTCTAAGTGTACCTTGAATGTAAAGGATCAAGCCTACAAGTAGATGTTGAATTGTAAGTATTAGAGTGCCTTTGGAGTACTTTTAGAGAGCACTTGTTGATCTGTGAACTGTTTTGAAGAATCTGTGATTTTGTACCGAAGTAATATGATAAGATGGAAGTTGAGCTAAATCATTGTTTTCTTTTATGTTTTCATGTTTCATTGTTTCCTGCGACTCAATTATGAATGCTATGAGTATCTGCAACATGGATCTGTAAATGATGCGATGTTTCCCTATTTTAAATGATGGCATTTTGTTGGATATGTTTGTGCATCAATGTGTTTATTGCAGTTATGATCGAATGATGCGATATGTTGAAGGATGATAACGAATGGTTATGTGAATGCATAAATTTAATGATCATATCTATTAATGTTGCGCTAAGTTGATAAGTTGATGCACATTTTCCTCTCCCATTCTGTGAAAACTTGGTTCCCTCATCTCTCCCTCAAATATTGTGGGTGATACTTCATCCACTTTACAAGTGTTTCCAGATGGGATAAAACCTATCTGGGCCAATTCTTAGGGAGATCGCAGTGGTTTGGGTGTTGACAGAGTGGGAACCCCTGTCAACTGGTTTTTTTGGATGGGTTTGTGCCAACAAATGGTTCCGTTGTCAGGACCTTGTTGTGACTGGAGTGAGGACATGTGGCATTCAACGAGATCGGAAATTCAAGACTGGTTCAACTAGAAGCTATGAGCATTTGCTAATAAGGAAAATCAGAACCCTGGACTGACGACAAATAAGTGGCTGGAAAGGTACATACACGATGGTTCATAGAAGTATTTTTTCTCTTAATTCTCGATCATCTTGTACGATTGGTTGGCGTGATTCACCTATCACAAGAAAAATTTCCAAGGAGGTAATCCAACGTCCTAGACCCTCGGATTGATCCAGGAGTTGCAAGATATCGGCAACAAAGCATCATGGGCTGTTGAATTCTGGTTGGACAATATCTTGAAGGTTAAACAACCGAGTTTGCAGTTGATACTACTAAGTCCTACAACGAAGCAGAAAGGGAATTTTTCAATGAACCAAGAGGTAGGTTCTTATTGTCTTTACAATTGTTAATAAACATGCTTGTTTGTGAAAAAGGCATAGTGAATATGCACCTCAAGTAGTATAACTATGGTGTGCGGGGGTTATGGATACCACGAAGAAAGGGGGGAGACGAATGGAATGATATGGGGTATATGGGTGCAAGTTACGATGAGACTGTGAGGGAAGTTGAGGAATAAAGTGGTCTTATGAGAGCAGGAGTTATCTGGGAAGGTCTTGCTGTGATCGAAATGCAAGACTGTGAAGGAAGACCACATGGGATGAAGTGACCCTACAGTGAAGACAAGGATGACCAGACCTAGACTACGCCCAGGGTAGAGGTAATATCAAGCCCCAACATCAACGTACCCACACCTCCACGCACTACATCGCAATTAGGAAGAAACACAAGTTCAACACCGACATGTCCAATGTGTCGGAAACACTCTAATAGTAGTAGTTGATCAGCATCTGTAGGAAGAAGGCCAAGAATGGTGGGAGATGAGGTGAATTTACCTTTTTTCCATGGGAACGGGACTGAGGACCCAGAACAATACTGGTTTCTGTATGAGGTAGTATGGACTATAAAAAAAAATGCAGATGAGGATATCAAGAAGGGCCAATTGGCGATAACCCTTTGGGGTCGTGTACTCGATTGGTACATGAAATTCGTACAAGTTCCTATGGGGACTTCGGCAAAGAAACTGGAAGAATTCAAAAGAGGAATTATTGAAGAATTCAGAAAACCAAAGTTAGAAGTGCAGTACATTACAGAATTGAAGAAAATTACACAGTATCCAAATGTGACTGTTTGTGATTTTGATCAAAGGTTCAAGAAATTAATGGAAAGAGTCAACTTTGACATGAGCGACATTCAACATAAAGAATGGTTCATTGTAGCATTGCTAACTCATATCAGACTACCGCTTATGCAATAGAAGATTGAGACACAGAGCGAGGCTTTGAAGATCACTACGAAGTTGGAAGCTTCACCCATTGGGGAAAATGCAGTCGGGATGAACCAGATTCAGACACAGTTGGTAAACTTGACACTCTAGTTGCAAGACATTAAGGAGGGGTAGGAACACCGCGAGGATCTCTGGTGAACTTAATGTCACGCAAATAGACATACCAAGGATACTTTCCCATATTTCTGAAACTACCTATTGTTAGGGGTGTCAAACCATTTAAGTTGTGGTAGTGTACCGTGGTGCCGCATTTTTCAAGTATATGGGAATCAAAATGAGGAGTGCAGATATAAGCATAAGATGGTGATGAAGACGACGAACCTACACTGCACATTTTGTTGATATATTGGGCATGAAGATAAATATTGTCACACAGATGAACTACTCCAAGAGAGAACATATGAATCATATTATTTGAAGGGAGAGGACCATAAGGCGATATAGCAGCCGCAGCCGCAAGTGGTGGAGCCACCACCTCAACCTCTGCTCATACTACAACAAAAAACACAGGTGCAGTTTGTACCACAAAAAACACACCAACAATTTATGCCATAACCGTAGTATAATCAGATGCATATGGCTCCACAACAGCCAAAGCATGTTCAGTTAGCACAGTATGTTCACTACCAGCTAAATACCCTGCAACAACAATTTGGTCAACCACAGTACCAGCGATAAGGAGGATTATGTGGAGGATTCCAAGGACGAGGAGGAGGCTTTGGTCAAGGAAGCGGACAAGGCTGCAGAATTGTCCAATGTTATAACTATGGGGTATTGGGGAATTATTAGAGAGATTGTCCACAATTACAGTGTACATGCACATATTGTACCGCAATTGATCACATTGTTGAGAACTGTCCATAACTGATCGCAAGGTGGCAGGCCGAAAATGTTCCTCAGTTGTAAAACCATAATCATTTGCAGAATCAGAATTAGTGTAGAACTAGAACTAGTTGCAGAGTTAGACCCAGAACCAAATTCTCATTTAGAACCATAATACAAATCAGAACATGCATCCACCTATGAATCCGCCATTGAACTAGAATCAAGGACCGATAGTTCCAATGATCTCGACAGAGCCGATAACACAAGATGTTGATGTCACTGTCATCACTCATGGAGGTGCGACAACTGGAGAAGATAGTACGATTCCACAAGTCTGGCTGGATGGAAAGAAGAAAGTACATTTTGACATTGATGTTGAGAAAGACACATTTTTTTAAGTGCATGATGCGATCGGAAGGAATCCTGGTAAGTTACTTGTTTATGGAATTCCCACTTCTTTTGATTCCACTTTCGAGGCAGGACCATGGCTACAGCATGTTACCTTGAAGAACTTCTTTGAGAGTTACTTGTCCCTAGCAAGAGATCTTGATTCTCTTATTATTGCTAGGAATTTTGCACCTTCTGCAGATAGAAGTTGTTCCTCTGGTCCGAATGGTTCAGATCCAGAACAAATGGTTCACAATAAGGTTGGAACACTTTCCCTAGAAGTTATAGACACCTGGAATACAATATTTCATTAGAGGAAATTTAAACTCAAAATGGGCCTCCTAAGGAAAATTAATAAAATAATAGTTAAAATAATAAAATATTTTTTATTAATTTTGGAGGAAGAAAAGAAAAAACTACTTTTTGTTCGTATTTTCGACATATCTCCCTGTTTTTTTACTCAAATTTCGATCGGGAGAGATTTTTGGATGTGGAATTAAATTCCGCATCCAACGAGTACCCACTCGACATACTTTTGATGGGCCCCACTACCCCAAAAACAAGAAATACCCAAAAAAATGTGATGATGATGTCATCATCATGTGTTTTTAGGTATTTCTTGTTTTTGGGGTAGTGGGGCCCGTAAAAAATATGCCGAGTAGGTACTCGTTGGATGCAGAATTAAATTCTGCATCCAACAATCTCTCCCAATCAAAATTTGAGTAAAAACACAGGGAGATATGTCGAAAATACGAATAAAAAAGTAGTTTTTTTTATGATACCTATCCCCAAATTTATACTAAAAATTTGTTTAAGAGGTGCTCCCTTTTTGAATTTTAAAGCATTTTGATTGGATAATACATGATGACATGGAATTTGTATTATTTTTGGAAGGCCCATTTTAAATTGAAATTTCCTCTAATGGATGGATTGACGTGGTTCTTCTCTTATGATAAAAGGTCTCCAAGGAAATACCTGCATAAACAAATCAAACACATGAGAGATAAAATATACCAGAACATCATCTATATATCTATGTTAATGACTAAGGAATCTGACAACAACATGCAAGATTATAACATAGCAAGTATATGGGAAAGGAATCAACTTTACATTGATAAAATGAAGAAAGATATTACAACCTATGCCTTAGTGTTGATATGATCTCTCACAAAAACAACATCTTGTCCCATACAACTCCAACTTGCTCCCTCAGTCTCTCTCGAATGACTTAGGCTAGAATATCAAAGCAACAACATAACATTACTCTCTCCTCAACCATGGAGATTGAGCCTACTTTTAAAGGCTTGCAATGGATAGGGATGGTTGAGAAATTGATGGGTGAGGTGGCTAGTAGATCCTACAAGGATGGATATCGAGCCCAACTGACCCTAATGATCAGGGATAAGGGTGCCATGAAGCCTTCTTTCGAGACGCTTCGTGAGAACCTCTCTTTTTCACTTTTTACCAAGGTCATCGCTTCTTGTTCACCATGACAGAGAAGTTCTAGGAAGAACCGTGCCTTACTTAAAGGGTAAAGGCGGTGCCACTGATTAATTCCAATAAATTATAGGTGGTGCTGAAGAAGGCACTGCTTTTTGACTAAAGGGTAGAAGCAGTGCTGGATTTTCATATAAAAATTTGATGTCTAGACGAATGTTCTTGGCTTCACAATTTGGGATTGAGGGAAACACTGAAGTTTGGGATCTTATCACATGCTGATGACGACATTTAGGTATAACACTTACCGATATTGAGAATCTATTTCATCGGTTGGCTAAGGGGAGAAACTATTCTGCGGTAAATTCCTTGCATAAGAAAAATATGGGCAAAGAAATGTGCATGAAAATTTAGATTGAGGACTATAAGGTAGATTCAGTCATCTTGGATCTAGGCTCAGATGTTAATATTCTAACAGGACAGACGTGGCAAAATATGGGGATCCCAATGTTGAGCTGGTCTCCTATGCAACTGTGAATGGCTAAGCAGGCTAGAGCAACGTCAATTGGGAGAGTTTCAAACCTTGCTATGGAAGCTAAAGGCATGAAGACCTATGCTAATTTAGACGTAATTGAAGTCATTGATGGTGGAGGATCCTATCCCACATTGCTGTGGATTGGATGGGACAATGATAGTATGGTAGTGATAAATTTTAAGAAGCGCATGATGGCATTTGAGAATCAATACATCAGAGTCATCGCTTTGATGGATCCAAACGAAGGGAGAAGGTACATTGAGTCAGTGGAAGATGAATTTGTGAGAGGATGGGATCATGCATATAACATTTCAAAAGATTATGTCCATCCAATTGCTGATGTGGAACTCGGTTGGCATAGTGCTAGCTCTGGGTCTTTTGATTCTGATGATTCTTTAGAGAACTGGTAGAACGACTTATATGAAGTGTCATTACAAAAGTGCAGCTTGATTACATAGTCACTGTGTCATGTTGCGACTGAGACCTTTGAATTTGCAATTTATGAAGGACTTCCTGAGTTATCTGAGTTTCTTGTTGAATTTGAAGATAAGGTGTCAAAACCATAGTGGTTATTGCCATTGGAGGAAGCGTTTAAGGCTACTCAAACACGAG
Organism: Pseudotsuga menziesii; assembly: GCA_001517045.1. Classification (NCBI taxonomy): domain Eukaryota; kingdom Viridiplantae; phylum Streptophyta; class Pinopsida; order Pinales; family Pinaceae; genus Pseudotsuga; species Pseudotsuga menziesii. Next base: position 113,367 of record LPNX010717971.1, read on the forward strand.
GTGGGCGACCCATAAGATGTCGATCACTGGATGGTCGCAATGTCGAATATTGATGACAATTTTATTTGGAGATGCATAAGTGTACCATGATGGAAGGTACAATGCGAAGAATAGTCCTGGTGATCATCTGATTGAGTGTCAAACCTTGTGGGCATTGCGACCAAAGGATGAGTGGGTCCATTCCTTTTTCCACACATTGGATGAAATGGCGTGATCTTGGTATGTATCAGTTGAGTTGCAAAGAGAGATCACTACTTGGGAGGAATTGACAGTTTACTTTACTCACACCTTCATTTTCACATATTCCAGTCTAGATGTTCATAATGCATTGTAGCTCATCCATGATGTTGTTTTGAAGGTAGTGTCGGTCGCATATCCAGTGGATCCGCATGTGCATTTTCACATGTAGTTGATGTTAGAATGTTATAATGTGTTAGGAGAGCTAGATGATGATGATCTGTAGAATATCAGTATTCCAAACATAGAAGGGATTCAGGATGCTGCAGCACTAGATGTATCGACGGATCCAATGAATCATCCATTGAAGATCAGGAAGGCCAACATTGGGACTGAGGAGAATCCAAAATTTACAAATGTCGGGGACTACTGGGATGAAGAAACGATGGTAAAGATTACAAAATTGTTGCATGAATTCCAATATTTGTTCCCTGTGAAGTTTTATGAGATGAAGGGGATACTGGGAGATTTAGGGGAGATGAAGATTCCATTGAAGCCAGATGTGAAACCAGTAAGGAAAATTCTATATCACCTGAATCCGTGATACAAGGAGTGAATAAAAGATGAGCTTGATAGGATGCTGGATGCTGGAATAATGGGGCTAGTTGAAGAATCATAATGGATCAGTCCTATGGTGGTCCAAGATAAGAAAAAAATTTAGGTTTGTATCTGTGTCGACCTGAGAAAATTGAAGGATGTGTGTATGCATGATCCATTTATTGTACCATTCAGTGATGAATTTCTAGAAGGGGTAGGCAGTTGGGAGATGTATTCTTTCACAGACGGGTTTTCTGGTTATCACCAAATCAGGATCGCAAAAGAGGGTTTCCACAAAACAACATATGTCACTCAATGGGGTTGTTTTCAGTACACTATGATTCCTTTTGGGTTGAAGAATGCACTTGCGATATTTTCCCAGGCTGTTGACGTCGCATTCAAAGATTTTATTCAGAAGTTATTGAAAGTTTATTTGGATGATTGGACAGTCTACAGATTGATCAGAGACCATCTAGAAAACCTGTGACTGATGCTAGAAAGATGTCGAAAACATCATATTGCACTGAACTCAAAGAAGTGTATTTTTTGTGCACCCTTTGGGATGTTGTTGGGTCACATTGTTTGCAAGCAAGGACTGTTGGTTGACCATGAGAAGATTGCATTGATCTTGAGCTTTCTGCCACCTTAAAATGTGAATATGCTTAAAGCGACATTGGGGAATACAGGGTATTATTGCAAGTTCATACGAGGGTAAGATACGATCACAACAACGATGGAAAAGTTGTTAAATAAGGACGATGCATTTTTATGGAGTCAAGAGTGTCAAGTAATTTTTTATACACTGAAGGCCAAGATGGATTCCGCACCAATACTAGTATTTCCTAATTGGAACAAAGAGTTCCATGTTCACGTGGATGCATCATCCGTTGCACTGGGAGTAGTACTCGTGCAACCGAGAGAAGGAGATCTAGATCACCCGATTGCTTTCGCTATTCGAAAGTTGTTGTCTACAGATAAAAACTATACAACCATAGAAAAGGAATTTTTGGCGATGGTATATGCACTATAGAAGTTTAGGCATTACCTATTGGCCGGTCATTTCAATATGTTTATAGACCATTATGCTTTGAAGTACCTAGTCAATAATCCTGTGTTGGGAGGGAAGATATGTCGCTGGCTACTTCTCTTTTAGGATTTTGATTTTGAGATAATTCTGAAGCTGTGTCGCTTGAATGCTGACCCTGATAATTTATCTCGAATTGAGATAGGAGAAGAACCAACAAACATTGCTGACGGATTTCTAGATGCACAGTTGTTTAGAATTGACATGGTTGATGGTTACTATGATCGAATCATTCATTTTTTGGCACGGGAACCACACCGGAGGACCTTACTATAAGTCAGAAGAAGCAGTTGGTGGTTAAGGCCTTGGATTTTGAGTTGATCGCTTGGCAGCTATATAAACTAGGATGAGATGAGATTTTGCAGCGATGTGTCCTACCACATGAACAAGGGAATATTTTGGCAAAGGCCCATGTAGGATTTTCTGGTGGACATTATGGAGGATGAGATACTACGAGGAAGGTGCTTCATGTAGGGATTTGGTGGCCCACCCTTCATTTTGATGTGACAGATTATGTGTGGACTTGCGATGTCTGTCAACGAACTGGAAAACCATTGAGGAGGGATGAGATGATGCTAGTACCTCAGGTGACATTGCAGCCATTTGATAAATGGGTCATGGAATTTGTGGGACCAATCAACCCACCTAGGAATAGAATGGGTGCACGATATATCATTATAACAATAGACTATTTGACAAGATGGGTAGAGGCTGCACTGGTCATGGATTGCACCACAGCGATAGCAATGAGGTTCTTATTTGACAACATTGTGATGTGGTTTGGATGTCTAAGGATATTGATGAGTGACCAGGGGAGCCACTTCATCAATCACACAATAAGCAGGCCAACGGAGGAGATAGAGATACATCATAAGAAGGGTACTCTGTATCATCCACAAGAAAACAGAACTGTGGAGGAATTCAAAAAATTATTGGAGCATGCACTTACAAAAGCATGTAATGCAAATTGCGATGATTGGGATTTGAATATTCCAACAGTCTTGTGGTCATATTGCACCACTTGCAAGAGATTAACGGGGCAGCCAAAATTCAAATTGGTGTATGGAAAAGAGGAATTCATGCCCATGGAGTACATCGTTTTGAGTCTGCACATTTCCATAGTGATGGGCATGGATGATGAATAAACACTGGAAGAGTGATTGGAACAGTTAGTTCAGCTTAAGGAAGACCGCTTTGTTACAAGATTTCACCAGCTTGTTTAGAATGATCGATAGAAGGATTGGCATAATCACCATATACAGAATAAATAGTTTCAGCAAGGGGACTTGGTGTTGTTGTATGATAGCAAGTTCATTAAGCATCCAGGTAAGTTACATATGCATTGGTTAGGTCCATATTTTGTTAATTACATTACTTTAGGAGATGCAGTTCAATTGCAGCAGTTAGATGGAGTGATGTTGCCAAAGCTAGTGAATGGTAGTAGGTTGAATCCCTATAGGATGGTACTAGAACCTAGCAATGCTTCAGGCACTGTGCAATGAAACAAAAAAGTAGGACAGATGAATAGAAAGAAGGAGGGTGCGCCAGGAGGATTAGGGTGTGCAATAGTAGGAGTTAGTAGCGTAGTTAGGAGGTCGTGGTGCGACAGTCACAAGGTTGCGCACAGAGTCAAATCAATAATAAATGAACATAGTTAAAAGCAATTAACTGGAAATGCTTGTTGAAGTGACACACATTAATGACGGATCCAACCGTTGGATTGACTGAATCGCTGGCAGATTCAGGTCATTAATGAAGTATTTGGTCATGATGATTGGAGTTGATTTGTTCATGATGAGGATGGATTGACTTGATGAAGGGGCTCGATGGGGTTGGAAAAAACCATTGTGCATAGTGTGAATTGGTGAGTTCAGTTACATAGTAGTATTGCAGAGTTATAGAGTAGAGTCGTAGTAAGCTAAGTTTCTAAGTAAAGCAAGGTTGAGCATTGGAAGGTATGCTACATGGGAAATATACAGTCAAGATTTTGAGTGAGAGGGATTCACCATTCACCCTGGTAATAATTAAAGAAGAGGTTGCAAGTATGTTGTTTGAATCATCATCGGTGCCAAAGAAGAAATAGAAGGGACAAAAGTCGAGCTCTCTGGCACCAAAGAAGAGGCAAACTAGAACATCTGCGAGGGCAGCGAAGGAAGTTGTGCAGTAGGGTCCATCAAGGTCAAGATTCGTGGAGTTAGTGGCTCATGTAGGGGTTTCTGTTAAGAACGTCCCTGGGTATATACCCCCTAGTTGACTTGGTGAGTAGCCCAGGAGGCAAACCAAAAACCAGAAATACCAAGTGAGGATGTCGACAATACCACAGGTTATGGTGTGTATGGTATGTGCTACATATATTGTACCGTCACTAATGAGAATGAAGTACAAGGACCATGACCTGTTGGCCTTGGAGGATGTTACGAAGGATCCATATGAACCAATGGGAGCAGTTGGAGGTAGCCCCATAGAACGAATTCTGGGGGATTGGGCGTGAGGGTTGGACAGAGCAAGATTGTTGGGTTTAATCAACATGTTGCTTTGGACGACTAAATGAAGCAAATGCATGTGTGAAGCAAATTTTGGCATAGTTCCATGGAGGATTTTTGTGGTTGGATAGGCTGATTGAAGTCATTTTGGGGATTATTATAGACATAACGGGGCTACCCAAAGATGGGCCAAACACCTAGTAGTACTTATGAGGAAAGGATAATGACAAGAAGCTTGCAGAGACATTGAATAAGCGTTATGGGTTGGAGCATGATGGGAAAGATTACCACATTGATAGTATCAATGACCAGTCGGTGTGCATTGGTGCATGGATTTTGGCAAGAAAAGTGGTCACAAAGAATCACTCCATTCAATGTAACTTGGGGGTGATTGCATGTTTTGAACAGTGTGCGCAAGGCATACATATGAATTGGTCTTTGTTTCTATTGAAACAATTGATGTAGGACATAGTAGCAGTGCAGGTGGCCCTGTGCTTTTTAAATTACAGTTGGATTTTGATATTAATAGCGTTGGCAGGGTGGATGGAGTCAGATGATCACCAAGGCATGGAGGTAGAGGTAGTGAAATTATGCAAGGGTGCACGCAATTAAAACATGTGGTGGCTAAGGGAGCTGGAGAAGCTAAAGGACTGTACAATACAGTTCTGGATTTACTGGGGAGCACTGCAGGAAACAACTACAAAATTTCCATGACTCACCGAGGACAATGTGACGAAGTACCAAAGGATTGCATGATTTTCAATTGGACCACATGCCATTCATGTGCAAGCACGACGTGACCCGGAGAGACAGTGGTTTCCAACCCCGTATAAGCTATCTGATGAGGAGCTTGAGGTGATTATTGATGATTGGCCTATTGCATGGAGAGAGCCAGTCGGTTTAGATGAAGTATCAATGGGCCCACTAGTGGATGCGTCGGTTGATCTAGTACCTGTGACTGATCCATAGAGTCCACATGATTCAGATGCAGAGTCGACGAAGACACCTACAGACTCGGATGTGGAGTGCGAATTTGAAAAATCGAGGATGAAGAAGCACTAGGAGCAAGGTGCAACCAACAATGTAGCATCATAAATGGAGGTGCAGTTGAATCGACTTGTCAAGGTTGTTACAGATGCAACTAATGTGACAATAAAGGAAATGAAGAAATTGACAGAAGATGGATTTGCAGAGGTAAGAACCAAACTTTATTGTTTGTATGAGGTTGTTTCGAAGAGAGCAACAGAGGAAGGAGCAAATGTGCACGACTTTGGCTCAATCAGCACTGGGACATGGTTTCAAAATGTTCAAATTCCCCTAACCATGATTAAGACCAACAATGAGGATTTGAATTCCTCCCTCCAGCAGTTGCAGGATCTATCTATCAAAATCAACGTGTTGTCTATTCAAATGTTGGTGCACATGTAAAGAGTCACCAACCAGGAGTTGGGAGACAGACAAAAAGAAATCAACGATCGATTCTTGCGGTCACAGGAGAAAGAGGAGGTAGCATAGAAAGAGGTCAAGGAATTGCAATAGGAAAAGGAAAAGTTGATGGAAGAGAAAGTGTAGGAAATCAATGTGTCGAAACTAGAAAAAGAGGAACTAAAGGAAAATAGCATCAAGGAGATTACGGATTTGAAAAAGGAACAAGATCGCCTTGTAGTTGAGAAGGCACATCTCTGGGATAGCAGAGTAAAGTTGGAAGAGGCAGTTGCAGATTCTTGTTGGTATGTATTAGAGAGTACCATGAAGCTAGATGCAGTGGCCAAAGCACAACGGATTGGGGCCGTCATTTCCCAGTTACAGCGGGACAATAACATTTTGGAGGCCTTGGTGCACCGACCATGCCACCAAAGAAAATATCATAGTGAAAAAGTGCTATATAATATTTGGCAATAGAGCTTGATGAGATGAAGCAAGAGGCAAAGAAAGTGTCATATGCGACTACGTAGTTTTGGGGAAGTGTAGTGTAGGATGAGCAGTTAGTGCAACTAACCACACAGTTGTAGGAAGCAGAAGGGCAATTGGCAACATTGAAGATGTCCCTGAGAACGATGCCACTGATGGTTCATATCACCAACTCAGCAAATCTAAAGGAGCTGCAATAGTGGGTAGCGAAGGTGCAAGAAAGGAGACAGTGATGGAGCAAATAGATAGATGAGTTTTAATATATTAGCACAAATTTTTGTTAAAGCGGTTTCTATGCTACAGGCAGCACAGGAAGGTAAAAAGGAGATCACTAAGAAAATAGTTGAGCACCCAGTCACACATGATTTGATGACGAGCCAGGAGATAGCTGACAAAGTCAAAGTGTAGGTCAAGGAGATTACTCAGCAATATCAGGATTTCAAGCTTAAGATTACTAAGTACACCATGTCAAGATAGTGTGGCTCAAGGGCAAGCCATGAGATTGTGTTGGGGGACTCTTGGAAAGGGGTTTTGGGATAAGTTAGTTGCACAACATCACGGATGTTACGCAAGCTCAAAGACACCGCGCAAGTGGAAGATGGCGTGCAAGGAGGAGAATATAATATTTTTTTATATTTTTGTCACCTTTTGTAGTTTTTGACCATATTTTGTTGATGTTGGTCATTATTTTCTAGAATCAGTTAAGATTTAGTTAGGAGGTTTTCTAAGTGGAACTTGAATGTAAAGGCACAAGCCTATAAGTCGATGTTGAATTGTAAGTATTAGAGTGCCTTTGGATCAGGGATGATTTTAAGGAACCATACTTATTTAAAAGTGTATAAATGTTGGTGAATATTACCAATTCTTAAAAGTCCAACTATAAAATGATTGGCGATATTTTTCAAAAAATATTTTAATTTCCAAGGATTTTATATCATTTATATAATAATTTGGAAATTTTTAGGGTGAAAAAATTTCACCCCATGAAAATTGGGCGAAACAGAGCTTCAAAAAATGCAAAATGGCGAATCTTTTTTGGGAGAAAAACATGGAAAAATATCCCACTGGGCTAAAATTTGCCCCTAAAATTATCCCTGCTTTGGATTACTTTCAGAGAGCAATTGTTGATCTGTGAATTGTTTTGAAGAATCTATGATTTTGTGTGGAAGTAATATGACAAGATGGAAGTTTAGATAAATCATTGAGTTCTTTTCTGTTTTCCTATTTCACTATTTCCTGCGACTCAATTACGAATGCTATGAGTATCTACAACATGGATCTGTAAATGATACGACGTTTCCCTGTTTTAAATGATGTCATTCTGTTGGATATGTTTGCGCATCAATGTGTTTATTGCAGTTATGATTGAATGATGTGATACGTTGAAGAATGATAATGAATGGTTATGTGAATGCATAAATTGAATGATCAGCTCTATTAATGTTGCGGTAAGTTGATACGCTGATGCACATTGTCCTCTCCCATTCTATAGAAACTTGGTTCCTTCAGCTCTCCCTCGAACATATCGAGTGAGACTTCATCCGCTCTGTGGGTGTTGCTGGATGAGATAAAACTTGTTTGGTCCGGTGCTCAAGGAGATCGCGGTGGTTTGGGTGTTAACAAAGTGGGAACCTCTGTCGACTTATTTTTTGGTTGGGTTTGTGTCAACACAACACACTGAACTATTTTTCAATTTGCAAGAAATAAAATAATTCTAATAACCAATCTTGAAATTAAATGAAATTATATTTATTTTCAAAAACAAAGATGTTGTAACTATTTGGAACACCAAAATCTTTTAATTATTAAAATGCAAAAAATATCTAACTCAAACTATGGTATTTTTTTTGAGAAAAGAGCATGTAAAGAGGGAAAAAACATGAATTCCTGGAAGTTTATTCGTCTAATCAAGTATTCAGTGGTTCATCCTTAAACACAAATATATGATCAATCCATTTTTTTTAATTAAGAGTGTAAATCCAATATTCTATTAACCTATGAAGAACAAAAGAAATAAACCAAAATAAAAATACTTTCTTTTCAGCTGATCAAACAACACTTAGATATCTGACTATCTGGATACATTTCAAGAACTCTTTCAGAGAAAAAACCCAAGCATGGAAAGCAACTAAACAAGCCAAAACAAACTAGCTCTTGAAAGAAAAAGAACAATCCCTTAACACTTTCCATACTTTTAGAATAATCAACCCAAAGTTACCCATTTTTGACATTAATTAAATCATTTTTGTCTTATTCCTAGATTCCTAGATTCCCTCTCTATGCTAGTTGACTTCCACATGTTCCTAGAAGTCAATACTTGCTAAACTTGGTCATGGAGAGATTTGGAATCATCCTGGAAACATATTTAGCAAGCCTTCTTTATTCCTGGTTCCTAAAATTGTATATCTGTTTTTTTTTCCTGAAAGTTGCCTTTCTTTACAGCAGTTTTAAGGCATAAAGGAAAAGCTAGTCTAGGGGAACTTGCCTTGTTTTTTTACCACATAATACTCCTTCCTTTTCTCCAAACAAAAGTATGAATGAGTTGTCTTTCCATCACCTATTAGCTTTCCCACTTTCTTTATCCAATTTGTGAGCATGTTCATAGATTTGGAAAGTCCTTTTTGCACCTATAGGGGATTTGACTTGATTTAGTAAGCCTGTTTTTTGACCAATTCGAATAGAAACCTAGTTCTTTCAAATATATCATGTAATTATATATTTTAGAAGCCTATTCATTCATATGGTTTTCTTATGTACACTTATTGAATACAGGATTAAGTTATTCTCCAATTTCAGTCTCCTTTTGTATGAATTTTGCATGTTTGATTAGCAATTTTGTGAGTGTAATTGATCTATCACTTGGGTTCAATTTCCACATGGTATCAGAGATTTTATCAATTTATCTCCTTCCAAATTGTTATTTCAGGTTTTACATCACTGACTGGGAGCGAATTCTGCTGACTGAAGGGCACAGGAGCTGAGATATGGACCAATCTCAAAGGATCATATTGACTCCATTCAATTTCTTCGAATGGAAAGATCAAATGGAGATATTTTTGAGAGAGAAAGGTCTCTATAGGGTTACCATGGCTACTGAGGTAGATCCCAATGCATCTGTAGAGAAAATCAAATGGCACAACAGGAGGGATAAGGCCTATGGTCTTTTGTGTCTAAGTATTTCAAGAGACCTCCTCTTTGATCTTGATTCATTGACATCTCCTAATGAGATTTGGGAGAAGCTTGAATATATTTTTGGAAAGAGAAATGAGATGAGAGGACATCAAATTGATAATGAATTGATCTCCTTGAGTCCCAGTAGCTTCGAATAATTGCAACTCTATTTTACCAAGTTTAAGGCCCTTGTTTTGTAGTTAAAACCACGTGGGATTGAAAAGAAGGAAGAGAAACTAGTTTTGACCATTCTCTTTAAGCTTGGTCCTGAATATTGAGTGTTTGTTTCGACCTTACATGCCACTAAATTGACAGCTCAAACTTGGAATATGCCTAAGCTTGTTGAGTTCATGGAATCCTTCACCCAGGAGCAAGATAAATTGGTGATGATGGGAATCATCAAACCTTCCAAAGACCAATATTTGGTTGCTGGAGATTCAAAGGTGGATTTAAAAAGAAAGAAAAAATATAAAAATCCACGTAAGCAGAATAGAGACAAGTCAAAGTCTCAAGAGGAGTCCTCAGGATCCAAGAATAACCCCCAGAAGAAGAAGAACAAAGGAGAAATGAGCAAGTGTGCATACTGCAGTAAGTGCTATCATCCTGAGAGATCTTGTATGAAAAATAAAATTGACATGTTGACTCAAATCCTAGAGAAGAACAACATCTCCCTTCTTGATTTCTCAAAGAAGAGGGAAGGAGGATCAAATTTAGAAGACAATGAGAGAGTACATGCCTTGGTTGCTGGCACCTCAAGCTCACCTAGCTTCATCATTGATTCTGTATCTTTCATACATATGGTTTCGACAAGGGAGATATTTTCCTCACTTGACATGTCGAAAGGTCCACCAATAGTTTTGGGAGATTACTCTCTGACTGACAGTATGGGAAAGGGTGAGATTGATCTTGACCATTGTAATTTAAATAATGTGTTGTATGTTCTAGGTATTTCCTCTAATCTCTTGTCATTGTATCAAATGACCCACATTGGGTCTCCAAATAAAGTCATATTCTCCCCCAATGAAGTTTAAATCACTGATATTTCGAATGGTAAAGTCATAGCAAAAGGTGTTGTTGATCACACTTCGAAGATATACAGGTTTTCCCATTTCCTACCCTACTCAAACCCATTTTCTCTTCTTACTCATGCTAATGAAGCAAGCAATATTTGGCATGAAATATTTGGCCATATTAACTACAAGTATCTTTCTGATTTGAGTGACAAAGATATGGTCATAGTGTTACCAAAGCTCAAGTTTTCTAAAGGAGTCTATCAAGGTTGTATCCTAGGAAAACACCCAAAGCACAAGTATGAGAGAGATAGTCATGAGAGAACCTCTGCACCCCTTGAGTTGATCCATAGTTACATTTCTAGTCCATTCCCTCATATGTCCATGAGTCAAGAAAATATGCACTCACTTTCATAAATGACTTTTCCAGGTATTGTCGGGCTTACTTCCTAAAGCATAAGTTTGAAGTTTTTGACCTATTCAAAGTCTATAGAGCCTTGGTTGAGAACCAGTTTGGGAGGAAACTCAAGATCCTTAGATATGACAATGGCGGTGAGTATTTAAAATCTGAGTTCATCTAGTATTCCAAATATGTAGGTATCCAGATGGAGAATTATATTCCTTACACACCACAACAAAATGGTGTAGCTAAGAGGAAGAACAGATCGCTGAAGGAGATGGCAACTTGCATGATGGAGGATAAAACTTTTCCACCAAGTTTTTGGCTAAGGATATAAACTGTGCATCCTATATCTAGAATAGGGTTCCACATAAGCAACTTTATGGTATGAATCCTTTCAAATATTGGAGTGGGCTCAAGCTAGATTTGACCCATTTCAGGATTTTTGGCTCAAAGGCTCGGGCTAGAATTCCAACTGAAAAGAGGAAGGCTTTGCAACCCCAAAGCCAAGATTGCCTATTTGTTGGGTATTTTGAAGATTAAAAAGGGTAAAATCTGATCAACATGAACACTAACAAATATTTCATTGAAATAAGTGTTCAGTTTGAAGAATAGCCTTTGGCAGTAATTGAATTTGGAGAGTCCTCTTCACCACCACAACCATTAATTGTAAGTGAAGAGACTAATGAGTTTTATAATTCTGATATGTCTGATAATGATGAATTAATTACATATCCTAACATCACTACAATACCAAAGTGGGCAGCAAGGACCATTCATGTAGATGGGGAACTAGATGGAAATCCTAGTGACACTAGGAGGACTAGATCTCAATTTGAGAGTGCCCTTTGTGTGAAAGATCCACTCTTTGATGAGAAGTGTTATTTGATTGTAGATTCTGATCCTCAGACATATGAATATGCAACACATTATCCAATATGGAAAACATCCATGAAACAATAATTTAGCTCGCTCCATAAGAACAACACATGGGAACTATTTGATCTCCCCCCAAGGAGAAAGCTAGTGAAGTGTAAGTGGGTCTTTAAAACTAATTTTTCTGCTGATGGTTTACCTTTGAAATATAAGGAAATATTGGTAGCCAAGTTCTACTCTTAGGTACATGGTATTGAATACAATGAGACCTTTGCACCAGTGGCAAAGATGGACTCCATAAGGCTAGCTCTAGCCATTGCAACTTCAAGGAAATGGGAGGTACAACACATGGATGTGAAGTGTGCCTTTCTAAATGGAGATCTGAATGAAGATATTTATATGCAGCAACTATAAGGTTTTGTATCTAATCCATACTTAGTGTGCATGTTAGAAAAATCATTGTATGGGCTCAAGCAAGTCCCCAGGGCTTAGTATGCCAAGATTGATGGCTTTCTGCTATCATTGAGTTTTGTTCGATGCAAGTGTGATAATAATGTATATTTGAAGCTTATTCATGGTTCTATAATTATTATTGTTCTCTAAGTGGATGACCTATTGATTACAGGAATTTCAAAGAAATAGATTGCCTCCTTGAAGGATGCAATGAACCATGCGTTTTGTATGATAGATTTGGGATTGTTGAGCCATTTCTTGGGTCTTGAAATTGATCAATCCCAAAATAGAATCAAGGATCATCAGTCAAAGTATGCTTCATATTTTCTCAACAATTTCAGCATGAAATATTTCAAGCCAAGCAAGACTCCTTTCCTTTCAGGAGTTAAGCTTGAGGAAGTAGGTTCTTCTCCTATGGTAAATAATACAATGTATAGGCAATTGATTGGGTGTTTGCTTTATCTTACACATACTCAACCTGACTTATCTTATGCAGTTAGTGTGGCTTTGAGATACATGGATTAGCCTCATTAGATCCATTAGAGAGCAACCAAGAGGATCCTAAACTTTGTTCAGGGAACAAGGACTCAAGGGATTTTCTACAAAGCAAAATCTAACTTAGAGCTAGCTGGATTTACTGATAGTGATTGGGTAGGTGAAAACACATATCAAAAGTCTACCTCAGGATATGTGTTCATGGTTGTAGAAGGACCAATCAGCTGTTCAAGTAATAAATAGAGTGCCATAGTACTCTCATCTACAGAGGCAGAGTATAGAGGAGTTGTAAACACATCTACTCAATGTTTATGGTTGCAGGGGATACTTGGAGAATGCGGTTTTGAATCAGAGTTTTCAATGGTCATATATTGTGATAGTCAAAGCACCATTCGAATCTCCACTTATCCATTTCAATGACAAAGAACCAAGCACATTGAGATCCATATGCACTATATCAGGGAGCTTGTGCATGATGGTACCATTGCTCTACTCTACTGCACATATTCAGAATAAGTAGAAGATATCTTCACCAAATTATTATGTGAGAAGACCTTCAGTAATATCAAATAACTACTGGTGATTACTTATCATGTGGTGAAGAATGATTGATAACAAGATTTCCAAAATTTTGTTTCCTATCCATGTTAAAGGGAGTAATTTCCCACTGGGTTTTTGCCTCTTTGCTTGGTTGTATGGACATGCAGTATGTAAAAGGGTGACTAAGCCTTGTTGCCAGGCCCTATAATTTTTTGACATTTACTCATAATTTAGGCTTAAGGGGGGGTGTTATAATAATCAACCCATGTTACCCATATTTGACATTAATTAGATTCCTAGATTCCTAGATTCCTAGATTCCCTCTCTATGCTAGTCGACTTCCACATGTTCCTAGAAGTCAATACTTGCTAAAATGGGTTTTGGAGCACTTTGGAATAATCCTAGAAACATATTTATCAAGTTTGCTTTATTCCTGGTTCCTAAAAGCGCATATCTACTTTTTTTGAAAGTTGCCTTACTTTACAACAGTTTTAAGGCATAAAGGAAAATCTAGTCTAGGGGAACTTGCCTTATTTTTTTCCCACATCATCCTCCTTTATTTTATCCAAACATAAGGTTGACTGATTTGTCTTTCCATCACCTATTATCTTTACCACTTGCTTTAGCCAATTCGTGAGCATCTTCATAGATTTGGAAAGTCCTTTTTGCACTTATGGGGGATTTGACTTGATTTAGTAAACCTTCTTTTTGACCAATTCGAATAGAAAAATAGTGCTCTTGAATCTCATGTAATTATATATTTGAGCTTCCTATTACTTCATATGGTTGGATTATGTACACTTACTCAATACAGGATTAAGTTATGCTCCAATTTCAGTCTCCTTTTGTATGAATTTTGCATGTTTGATTAGCAATTTTGCTGAGTGTAATTGATCTATCAATTGGGTTCAATTTCCACACATATTTCGAATAATTAATACAAATATCAGTGACATAGCCAGAAACATATTTTAGAAAAAGAAAGCACACATGATAAGTTTTGAAATTACACAGGGATTAAAATCCTACTTGGCACCGCTTCTCAAAGGTGTTGAATAGAGCGTTACCGCATGAGCGCCACTTCTCACCAACGGGAACAGAGAGGTGGAACCCCCTTTTTTCCACTAGATTTTTGCGGTGGTACCGCTTATTACCCTTAATGTAGGTGTGGTGGCTCTTGTAGGTTTCAAAAACAAAGCATCAAGAGAAAAAGAGAATGTTAAATCTCAATTTACTGGTATCAAATCACAACAAAAAAACATGGAAATGAAACATATGAACCATATTTTTTAGATATAAGCAGATCTAGTCAAATTGAAACCAAATATCACTAAAAAAATAGTATATATGATCAATAAAAAAGTTGAAGAGTTGAAGTTTGAAACAAAGGAAATAACCAAGAACCAAGAAAGATAATAAATTATGAACATGCTTTCTAGTGTAGTTGCCAATTTTTTTCTAGAAATACTCACCTTTTACAGATAGATGTTGTTTCCCTAGCTTGAAATCCTTCACAACTATAACAAATGAGTTACAATAATATACAACAATTTCCCTAGGATTGATAAATTCTTGGAATAGATCTTTCACCTATCATATAGTGCAATGTACCAGCTCTCTAGAATGCTAGATCTCCAGAGGTTCACTTGCAATACGCACATCAAAAAAGCATACACGCTTAAAGGTACCAAATACAACTTACAATCCTATATTGATGACTAAGGAATTCAATAATGAAACAAGTGATCAGTACACAATATATTTCATGGGAAAGGAACTTTCATTGAATTAATAAAATAAGAGAGAGATTACAACTGATAGACTTAGTGTTTAGAATTATCCTCTCAAGCAAGGTCTTGCCTCCATAGCTTTAACTTGTCTTCCTAATGCTCACTCTCCTTGGCTAGATTTGGCCAGAATTTTGGTGTTGTAGCATAATATTCCTCCCTTTACCCATGAGGGGTGAGCCAATACTTATAGCTGTGGGATGATAGGAATGATTTATATTCTCATGGGTGAGGTGGAAGGGAGATCCTAGAAGGAGGGATCTCGAGCCTAGGTTGTCCAGGAGTGTAGGGATGAGGATGCCACGAAGATGGTCTTCAAGAATCTTCATGAATATTCTCTTTTTCCATTTAAAACTCGAGCACCCCTCTTTTTCTATTGAAACTGAGTGTTAACAAGTTTGCACCACCTATTTATCAAAGGGATATGGCGGTGGCACCGCTCTTTGCTAACTGAAAAAGGGAGTTGCTGACAAAGGTAAAGCACATTGTCCAAAGGGAAAAGGTAGTGGTGGACAAAAGTGTAAAATCATAAGTCATGGTCTGTGTCTAACTTCATATCTTGAGGATTTGAGGCAAATTTTGATGTTTTGGTTCTCATTATATGGTGATGACGAGAAGTGTGTGTAACAAATAGATTTTACATTACAGTTAGTTAAATTTTCATTTATTAAGCAGTTTTTTATAAAACCTTCTGAAAAACTAAATAGAGACTCTCCTTAAGAGAGAAGAACACAAATTAGATATAGATCATAAGATTTGATTTAGTAGATGTTAAATAGATATTTCATTTTAAATAGATTAGTACAAACTTTAGATTAATAGTTAGTTTTTAGCTTAGCATTCTTCATTAAAATTTAGTTTAACTTTTAACTTTGTTAGTTAGTTTAGGACACACTTTTTCTAAGTTTAAGTAGTAGGGCTCTCCTTAGAGAGTGAAACTTATATGGTAGCGAGACCATAACCTAGGAGAATTGGCCATACCAAACAAACTAGGGGATGCATTAAGCTCCTTGTGTGGGTTAGTTCTTAGTAGTTGGCCATAGACTGAAAATCTGGCCAACAAGGTTCTCTACCTAACATCGTGATCCCTCTCCTTTGTTACAACAGACTGGGATCTCTCCCGACTAGCGTGAACCCTTTCCTTACCTGTGACTGTATCCGCATTCTCCCAGCATGTCTGTATCCATGTTTTCCAGCGTGGACATGTTTTTCTCTTTCGGTATGAGATATGGGTGTTTTCCCAGCGTGAACATGAAGTTTCTCTTTTAATATGAACTGTGGGTGTTTTCCCAATCTGAAAATGAATTTTCTCTTTCCATATGAACCGTGGGTATTTTCCCAGTGTGAAGATGAAGTTTCTCTTTCAGTATGAACTGTGGGTCTTTTCCCAGTGTGAACATGAATTGTCTCTTTCATTATGGACTATGGTTGTTTTCCCAGTGTGAAAATGAGTTTCTATTTTAGTGTGAATTGTGGGTGTTTTTCCAGCATGAACATGATTTTCTCTTTCAGTGTGGATGTGGGTTTCCCAGAATGACCTTATGTTTCCCACATAGCATGACAATGAAAGAATTTTTGTGGAAGAGTATGACTGCATGTCTTTGCACAACATGACTGCATTCTTACCCCATGTGACTGTATGTCCTTTGTCCACGTGATTGTACTAGGTATGAATGTGTTACTAAAGTCTGAGTATTTGATTGAATTTTGTCTTCTTGTTGAATAAGAACCTAAGGTCAATATGCTTCTGCTTTAACCCTCTTAGGTTCTCTCTCAAGGTACGTAAATTGTTTTCCAAGTTGACTTGTCCCTTTGGTGACAAGATCAAATCTAAAATATCTGAGTATAAGGATGATTCAAATAATGGTTATGATTGTTTACTGCTGATATATCCTATACATTATTTTATCATGTTTTTACTGTACATGTTATTTGATGAATCTCAAGGACCAACTTTAACGCGGTGACTAATGGAGCGTTAAATTGAAAGAGATGAAAATTATGTTTGTTTTATCACTATTTATATTGATTAGAGCAGTACTATTCCAAATCTGATTTTATAATGATGTTCATGCATTAAATTTTATTACTTATGCTAAGAACTCCTCTAAACCTAAAAATTTAACATAAATGAATCAACCTCTACAATTGTAATTAATTAGTGACCACTATTTATTTCCAAGGGAAAAAAACCACATTGTTTATTCTATTAAAGAACAAAAAAGGCCATCTTTAGTAGTGCTCATGGCACAATAAAAAACATAGGGGTTGGTTTCCTTCTGCATCTCATTTTCTAATTCTCCCACACTTATCAAAAGTGTGGGATATAGTCCTAGAAAATTGAATCACATAAGAGAATTTCATGTTTATACTAAATGCCAACAGTTCTAAAATGTCCTCATATTGATATATAACATAGCTCTATGAGATTCCAACAGTAAAAAACATCGTCTACTTAAATGATAGAAGTTTAAAGTATAATTGTTCCTTGTTGAGAATCACATATGATCATTAAGTACTTCCTCCAGCACTACTTGTCTAGATAGAAGCTGAAGTCCAAACTTTGAGAATGCATCATCTAAGGTAGTATTCATCCCTATGAATACATGTGAGTAATTACCACCTTAAAATTCATGGATATCTCCTTGATTTTCTCATAAGTAAATTAATGTTCTGAATTTGTAACTGATTATTCATCCCAGAAATAACTAGCTAGAAGCCTCCAAAGACCTATAGTTTAAACCGTCCTTTATTAAGGGTTTTCTTCAACAAATATTTATGAGCCATACATTCACCATACTTATCAGTACCCATACCTAGATTATCTTTGAATTGAAAATAATGAGTATCTAATAAGTAAATTATACCTCTAAGGTTGCTCATAGAATATTAGCCATTGACAAGCTCCATCAAAGAAACTCCAAGAAGATGACTTATTCAATAGAACTTCCCCAACTTGTTGGACTCCCACATGTCTCTGAAGAGGTTTACAATGATGAAATATAGCATTGAACTGTGTAAACATTTGAAAGGTAGGCATTGTTATATCTTCAAAAACACTGACAAATCAGTTGGATGTTGTTGGGCCCTGGAATTGTCCATTTTTCCATCACTTATCGACATATATTTCATCCATTTTTTTCCCATTATCGCTCATTTATCATTCCATTTTCCATCTATTTGTTGTAACTGTGCGTAAAACAACATAATATTTTCATTGATGTTTTAAGTGGTTAATAATGATTATTTTCCTTTATCTTTGATGAATTGAAGAATATTATGCATAATTTTACTAGTGATGGTTTGTGGAGTGATTTTTCATGTACAGGATGCTCATAGCTAGTTGTTACAACCTTAACCAAAAATGCATGCCAGAGTAGAACACCTTGAATCACGTCTCTATTTTCTGGCAGATGGAAAAGAATCTCAAACATCTGAGACATGGGTTTTGTGCATAACATCCTCATTTACTTGGAACGCAAGGAAATTTGTTTGTGATATACATGTGGTTCTTCGATAGGGTATTTTCCATATTTACTGTTTCAGCTGTTACAAATCACAAGTTGGGGGTTTAGTTCCTCATTTCCATGAGATAATTTTATGTATAAATATGTAATCAATCTCATTGATAAATGGGGAGAGAGAAAACAATTTTATGACGTAGGATTTGATCCAGATATATTGTAATCATTCATTATGATAATACATGCTGGAAGTTTCTTAATTCTGGAGTTGTAGACTTTCATTGTGGAGATCCAGCTCTACTCAGTGGAGGAAGGGCCCTCTTCCCTGAGCAGATGCTGGTAGTGTTGATTGTAGGTGTGTTATTATTTAGATTTTCTTATTATTTCGTTCATGCTTTCATTCATGAAATTTATCATAGCTGTATGCTTTCATTCATTAGATTTGTCATAGTCGTTGTGTTGTTAATTCATTTTATAGATTGTTAGACAACAAATACTTCTTTTAGATGTATGCAATTAGATCTTGTTTCATAAGAATTGATTTTGTTGAAGTGTGATTAGATTTAGAGTTGGATTTATGAATAGGATTGAGGTTTGTTTTCTTTTCAATAAGGTGTGATCTAATTTATAATGAGTTTTGATTTCATACCAATAGATCAACAGTGTCAAGTAGAAATTGTGCTCGCATAGATATTGCGCGATAGCTTTGAAATAAAAGACTTCCTCGGGTTGATAATTTATGTTTAGCACTCTACATATTAAGTTTTAATTAACTATCATATAGTGGGCCCAACATTTTGGCTCCATTGCCGGGGAAGTTATCAATGGTGCAAAAGTACATCTGACATTGTTTTGTAGATGCATTGTTAAAGTAGGGCATGTAAGTTGCATGATTACATTTGAGTTTATTGAATTTACTTTGAGTGTGAATTTTTTGTCTTAGGATTTAGTTTTATTTTATTTTCAATCTTTGGAGCATAAATCTTATCATTCCCCTTAGTGGTGTTGTAAGCACCACCCATTCTACGAACAAGTTGACAGGAGCACTTGAAGGAGGAGCCTCAAGATAGCACACGAAGAATCTAATGAAGAGATGGAAAGTAAGAAATATGGATAAGTTGTTACCTTCGAATTTCCCATTAGAGATTCAGGAAGAGTGGCGCCAACGAAAAGAATCCCCCCACATGTTCTACCAATTTTTCACGATTTGGAAAATGAAGACCCTAATGTATTTTTATTTCAATTTGAAATACTTTGTAGAGGATATGGTTATTGTTCTAATGATCAAAAGTTGAATGTGTTTCCCCTTAATCTAAAAGGAACAACCCTCTGATGGTTCATGAGCCTCAGTGGGAATTATATACAAACTTGGGAAGACATGAAACATGTATTCTTGAAAAGGTACGAAGATTATTGCAGGGTCAATGAAGAAATATTCGAAATGAAACAAGGAGAAGAAGAGAGTATGGAGGAATACATAGAATGCTTTCAATATAACCTCCAAAGATCCAAAAAAAGGAAACTAGGAAAGGAGACCTTAAAAACACTTCTACTCAAGGGAATCCAAGCTGAATATTTATAAATACTAAATCTGATGGGAACAGGTAATGTATTTCAGTTAGCATATGATGATATTTGTGAGTTATGTAGAAGGTATTCAAGAGGAAAATTCAAGACTGGTAAGAATTCTAAGGAACTTTTATGTTTATTTTTGAAATCTGCTGCAAAAACAATAGTTTTACGAGCTGAAATCAGTAATGTATTTAAAAATTCTAATGCTGATATCAATTATTCATTAAATTCAGAATTGGTTGTTTTGCAGGTTAAGGAAAAGCATGAGGAATTTGAAAAAATAGTTTTCCAACAGTGTCAAAAGAAACATCTTGCAATGGATTGTCCTTTGGATAGTCCCACAATTTTTGGCATATGTGACTTGAGTCATTCCACAGATCATTGTCCCTCCATACCAAGGATGAAAGAAAGATATCAAAGAGATCTGGGAGTTGCATCCAACTCATTGCAACAGTCATGGCAACCGTGGCCTACATGTATGGTTCAAAATTCTATCCCTCCATTTTCTTACTCTCATACTCAATTATTGAATACTCTTCCACCATGGCAGCTGTTGCAGCCTCAATTTAACTCTTACCTACCTTATTCACAAGATTGGAATGGCCTATCTTATGATCACATGGCCACTCTCCCTAATGCTACAACACAACTTGGTCCTTCAATATCAACCTCAAAAATCAATCCTCTACATCAGCCACATCTATTTTCTCATCAAACTCCTTGGTATCCAACACAATTTCCTGTCCAATCCACCCTCCACCCTAACCATAATAAAGCTGTACAATATACTTATAGTGTTGAACTGCAAAATGTTCCTACATTTCCCTCTTGTTCTACCTCACCTACACCACTAATGACTGTGCGTTATTGCAACAAATCCATATGAGGCCTGAACATGGTTTAAATCCAATATTTGTAGATGGAGTTTCTTCTAGTCCTTATAAGCAAGCAGACAAGATCAACAAGACACACATAATATTTGATGAAGAACGAACATTGGAACCAGAAATTGAAGCATCCTTTACATCATTAGATCCAAATCTCTTATCCATTGAGGAAGATCAGTTTACTAAGGAGCTTCACGGTGTCACATCCATGAGAAATCAAGGGAACAAAGACTATATTGAATCTTGGTTTCAATATGTCATCAGTCTGCAACATCATTCCATACTTCACCAATTCTTGGCACCATCATTTCAAGGGAATTTGATCTCTCATATCCTAACATTTACAAAGTTATGTTTTTCTGTTGAGAGTATGAGCATACTTGAGTCACTTATTTGAAAGTGGCTCCATTGGAAATATGCATACATTTGAATAATTTTTATACTTCTAAGTAGAATAGGGTAGGATAGAGAAACAAAATAAAACCATACTTTTGTTTTTATTTTTTATTTTTCAAATAAGTATGCTCTCTTCCCGCGCCTTGTTGCAATCTGGAAGATCAGAAAGTAGAAAGATAAGGAATGTGTATGAGATGTTTTCAGGAATGCTTTGTAATTGTTGACTATTTGAACACAATGCTTAAATCATTTTTGTCTTCAATTTTTCAATTTCAATTTGTCTCTATTTGTTATGAAAAAAATATCATGAAAACAAAATTATGGTAATTAGGGAAGGTGAATGAAGGATCCACAGGAAAATGAGCCAATGATTATGAAACCCTTCAAGCTTGAACTCTGGCATGAATTTGTTAGCTGTAACACCCAGTTGTGACTGATTACTGTCAGTTGTGACAGTGAGTTGCAACACCCAACTGTGACTATACTGCATATGAAAATTTATGAGTTTGAGATACGTGTGTGTTGCACATCATGGCATGTATTTGGTTTTCAATTATATATAACACACCTAAAAAAATACACATGCTTTATTTCAACATTATGTCATTTTTTAAGAGTTGCAGCTGCGGTTGCAACAGACTGTGTAAGTCAATATAGGTGCTCAATGCTTGGAAATTTTTGTATTTGTGTGTTTTATATTTAAATTTACATCACTAAAAATATTCATGCCTATTCCGGTCACTTTTTGGGGGGCAAATTTAATTTATTGGATTTTTGTGACATTTTGGCTTAAATGTTTTACAGAAACACAGTTGAGATAGTCCTTTTTTGGGAGACCAAATGGATTTATTTTTAAACAATTTTACATACCAAGTATCCCTTTGAATCTAGTTTCCAAAACAATTCAAATTTTTGAGATTGGGCATCAAACGAAAAATTTATGGTCAAAATACTAATGGGGTGTCAAGCAGAAAGCTTAGGAATAAAGCTGGGACAGTCAATATTTCAATGACTTATCAGATATATATTGAAAAAATATTTCAATTATATATCCCCCTATGAATATAGTTTACAACTCAATTTTAATCACTCCATTCTGATATCGTATGCAAATTTTATGACCAAAATACCAACTTCCTATCACAAATCAACATTCATAAAATTCTATTTTCTAGACTGTTCATTGTCTTATTTGACCCATAAATTATTATTGGATTTAAAAAATATTTCTAATGGAGATACATACATGAATATAATTTCATCTGAAATTTGAATCACATCAATCCTTTATCAAATGAAAAAGTTAAGCCTAAAACCGTGACTATTGGTCTAGTCCAGAATTCAAAAAAACACCTTGTCATGCAGGTTGTTACTGAGTGATTTGGAACATCATTACATAGAATTTTAAAAATATGTTTCTAAGGTAAATATACCTATGAATTTAATTTCATTTGGATTTGCAATCACTCAAATTGGACAAGGAACGAAGAATCTATGATCAGAATACTGTTGGTGAGTCTAGATGGACATTGCTCTCCCGTAGGTATAAAATGGATTTTGCTTTGTTAATTTTTCTTTGGATTTGTTTTATAAGTAATTAATTGTTGTTTTTTTTGTAAGTGTTGGGTGAAGAGATACCAATCATCTCTCTTCTTCCATCATCTCATGTTTTATTGCAGGCAAGTGCTAGGTTTTTGTAGGTCCTTGGAAGAAAAAGGTCAATACATGCACGAGTGACTCTTGAAGACTTTTTCTCAATTTGCAAATGGATTGAGCACATAAAAAATGGAGAGATTGATGTGAAAACCATACCAATATTCCATAAGTCAAGTCCCATTACTACATGCCAAGAATCATTTAGCAATTGTTTCCAAAAAGAAACCTCTCAAGAAGCCAATTGCACTATGATAGATTCATTCACCCTCCTCATTTCAAAACCCTAAAAATCCATTCATGTCGAAGTCCCATTTTCCACTGCTTATGTAGTCACCATAACCATTTTATTTTCCATCACTACTACATCACGACTTCACATATACTTTCCACTTCTGAGTTTCATGTTGGTTCTATTTTTCACTATGATTCTTCACAATCATTTATTTTGTACTCGTATTGGATGATGTGGTATTCATTAAGGTCCACCTTCCAATGGTCTTGTCCCATCGACTTCGACACATTATCTGGGATCGAGATTAGAGTTTTATAGCGCCCTGGTATTTGCATGAATCAATGGCAGATTTCCTTGTTGTTAATCATAGGGATTCATTAATGCCTCTTGAATGACAAATATTGTAGGTGACTCAACTCCAGCACATCCATTCATACCTGTCAATATGCACTAAGGTACTTTAGAGCTCATTGTTGTCAAAGGTGAGTTGCTTCACATTGGTTAACGACATACATTAATGGCCGGTAATCTAATCATTTATTTCCATGCTCGACTTCAGCACATTCATTCGCATGGTAAGAATTGTACCTTGGTTTGTAGCCTCTGAAGATTATGCGATCTAATGGTTTCAACAATGACTTACATCATCATTTGTTTCATTAGTTTTGCAATTCCTTTCCATTTTATTCTAGCAGTTAGTAGTCTTACATGCAACCAACAGAAATCATGGATCAAATTCAGCCTCATCCAGTTTCAGCTCTCATATACATTTGTCTCAGCATCAGATCGACCTACATAGCTCCAGCATACACCAGTCCATTCATGTCAACCAAGGCTTCCATGGAGGTAACACTTGAGGTAAAATAGCATGAGTTTTTGATTTATTAAAGATTTATGGAAATGTCATTAAGAAACACTAAGCATTAGCCATTTCCATTTTCTATATAGCATTTTATGTCTATCCATTCCCATCCTTTCCCACTCAATTCTAACACTCCATCATTCATGCACATCCACTTCAAAGTCCTACTCAACATCTCACCAACCCAATTGACCAAGCATGAAAATAATCAAAGGACACCTTATTGTTGTCACACAAGAACCAACAATAGGAAGTCTTGTTGTTGCCACACAAGAACCAACAGTAAGAAAAAAAGTCTTCTTGCTGCCACACAAGAACCAACAGTAAGAAAAGAAGTCTTGTTGCTGTCACACAAGAACCAGCAGTAAGAGAAGAATCCTTGCTACTGCCACATAAAAACCAACACTGAGAAGAAATAAAGCAGTTGCTTGAAGGTTGTTCTTTCCAGATTTGGGAATTTTTATGCATGTGGGAACCACAAATATTCTATGGATGCAATTTGAGGAAATGATGCATGAGGGAATTCTTTGCATTCAGTTTGGGGAAGATGGCTATTTTTAACTTAGCTAAAAACTCATCTCTTCCATGAGGACATGGAAATTATTCAGTTTGGGGGAGAAATGAAAGGCTGCTACACTCAGTGGTATGAAGAAATGAATCCTACATTACATTTTCAGTCATCATTTCTAGCTTATGAATATGTTTCCATAAAAGAAAGGTATGAGTTCCTTGGCTCATTTTTATCATCCACTAATGCAGACATTGGTTTTAGCCATCACGAGCATTCTAGTTTTTGCAGCTCCAACTCTATAAGGTTTTCATTTACATATTCAGAATTTGATGTGAGAGTTGGCCCATGGTTATTGGCATCAAAATTACAACAAGCCCATGAAAATATGAATAAAGGTATTTGATTTTGAAATGGATTATTCAAAGTTGTGATCAATGGAATTTGTTGTGCTTAACTATCAGCCTCAACATTTTATTTTCTTCAGGCCTAGATCTGTTTAAGATATCATTCCAAGGGTAATGGTGTTCTGTAGTACGACTTGTTGTGAGCAGATTTAAAGGAGATCATTGAATGTAAATTTGTTGGAGAAAATATTTTCAAAGCATAGCACAATAGAGAGTTGAGTGTTATTCACAATTGTTTCTTCAAATAGAGCACAATCGAAATCATGTAGAATCCTTTTCAAGGTCTAATGTGAAGTTTATCTCAGTAGCATTAATGTAATGTTTAATCCCAATATTGGTCTATTGTCAAGAAAAGATGCATGTGGACATGCTCTATCTTTAGTTTGGGGGAGACAGTGGTTGTTTTCATTCCTTGTCAAGTTCATAGCCAATAATTGTGGATGCTCAAAACAACTTTTTCCATCAAGTTCACATTTTGTTTCTCATTTGTCGACATTTTTAATACAAAAGTGCAGAATTTGATTGAAGGATATATTGAAAATGTTAAACTAGTTTTTTATGAAATTTTGAAGAAAGAAGCATTACACCAGGAAGAACAACCCTGGTAAGTTTCAGCTCAATCTAATGCACGGTTTTTGAGAAAATCACCATCATCACCTACAACCAATTCACATTTTTTTTGAAATTTGTGATGTGGGTTTGTCTAATTTTTGGTATGGAGATGCATTAGAATGGTAAATAATTGATTGAAAAATTTCATCTCAACTCAGTTTGTATTTTGTGAAATACTGGTTCAAGAAGTTTAGTTGCAACACATTTTTATTCATGTTCATCTACAAAAGTGCAGAAATTGAAATGCGTATATCTTGCAATTGGTAAATTTGATTCTAATTATTTTTGGACAGGAAGTGAATAACGTCAAGATGAACAATTATGGTAAGTTTTATCCCCATCCAATGCATGGTTTTCAAGAAAATGGCCATCATCACCTACAACAAATTTGCATTTTTTTCGAAATCCATGATGTGGGTATCTCTGATTTTTTGTGTTGAGGTGCATTGGACTAGTATAAACTTGCCTAAATTTTTTTTAGCCAAAACCAGTTTGTATGTTGTGAGATAGTAGCTCAGGAAGACCAGCTATGACTCCACCAGATTTGTCTCATACACCAACTGCGACTCCACCAGTTTTTCCCAAATTGCATTTTTGTCAAAATCCATGATGTGGGTATCTCTGATTTTTTGTGTGGAGGTGCATTGGACTAATAGAAACTTTCCTGCAAAATTTCGGCCAAACCCAGTTCGTCATTTGGGAGAAATTGGTCTAAGAAGTTCACCGTTATATTAGCTACAACTCCGTAAAATATTGCCCTTTTCCCATTCCATGCAACTGCAACTATGTAAAACGTTTCATTTTTCCCATTCTGTGCAGCTGCAACTCCGTAAAATATTTCATTTTTCCCATTTCGTGCAGCTGCAACTCCCTAAAACCTTTCATTTTTCCTGTTTTGTGTAGCTGCAACTCCGTAAAATCTTTCATTTTTTTCGTTCCGTGCAGCTGCAACTCCGTAAAATCTTTCATTTTCCTTGTTCTGTGTAACTGCAACTTCGTAAAATATTTCATTTTTCCCATTTCGTGCAGTTGCAACTATGTAAAATATCGCCTTTTTTTTTTCATTCTGCATAGCTATGACTCCATTAAAATTTTGCCCATTTTTACTCTTGCTTGCTGCTGCGACTCCGCCAACTTCTGCTAAACTTTCCATTTCTCTTGGCTGCAACTTGCGCCAATTTTTAGGTTGCAACTCTTTGAGATGCAACTGTGCGAATGGTAAAATGAAGGAACAATTGAATGTTTCTTCTAGTTGAATGCTATATAGGTATTGGGTTGCATGAGGATATGCAACAAGTTTAGTTTGGGGGTGATGTTGGGCCCTAGAATTGTCCATTTTTCTATTACTTATTAACATATATTTTATCCATTTTCTTTCCATTATCGCTCATTTATCATTCCATTTTCCATCCATTTGTTGTAACTGTGCATAAAACAGCATACTACTTCCATTGATGTTTTAAGTGATTAATAATGATTATTTTCCTTTATCTTTGATGAATTGAAGACTATTATGCATAATTTTACTAATGATGGTTTGTGGAGTGATTTGTCACGTACAGGACGCTCATAGCTAGCTGTTACAACCTTAACCAAAAATGCATGCCAAGTAAGAACACCTTGATTCGCATCTCTATTTTCAGGTAGATGGAAAAGAATCTTGAAAATTAGAGACATGGGTTTTGTGCGTAACAACCTCATTTACTTGACACGTGATGAAATTGTCAAACAAAGCTATGGTTTGCGATATACAGGTGGTTCTTCGAGAGGGTATTGTCCAGATTTACTGTTGCGGTCGGTTCCAAAGTTTTTAGCAGTTACGGTTGTGTTTCAGCTGTTACAGATCATAAGTTGGGGGTTCAGTTCCTCATTTCCATGAGATAATTTTATGTATAAATATGTAATCAATTGCATTGAGAAAGGGGGAGAGAGAAAACAATGTTATGATGTAGGATTTGATCCAGATCTATTGTAATCATTCATTATGATAACACATGCTGGCAGTTTCTTAATTATGGAGTTGTAGACTTTCATTGTGTAGATTCCGCTTTGCTCAGTGGAGGAAGGGCACTCTTCCCTGAGCAAATTATGGTAGTGTTGATTGTAGGTATGTTATTATTTAGATTTGATTATTATTTTGTTCATGCTTTCGTTCATTAAATTTAACATAGTTGTATGCTTTCATTCATTAGATTTGTCATAGTCATTGTATTGTTAATTCATTTGATAGATCGTTTGCCAACATAGTACTTCTTTTAGATGTATGCAATTAGATCTTGTTTCTTAAGAATTGATTTTTTTGAAGTGTGATTAGATTTATAGTTGGATTTACGAATAGGATTGAGGTTTGTTTTTTTTCAAGAAGGTGTGATATAGTTTATAATGAGTTTTGATTTCATACTAATAGATCAACAATGTCAGGTAGAAATTGTGCTCACATAGATCCTGCACAATAGATTTGAAATAAAGTTTTTTTTTGGGTTGATAATTTATGTTTAGCACTCTGCATGTTAAGTTTTAATTAACCGGCATATAGTGGGCCCAACAGATGTGAGATAAACCCTCAAGTAATCCTTGAAAATTTAACTGTTCTCTGATCCTTTGCAACATTTTTTATTAGGTGGGTTGTTCTTTATTTGATTTATGTGTAGAATGGTGTGAGGGGTATGATTCTTCTCTGCTCTCATCTACTTCTAAATTTTGTGCATTCATGCCAAGAAATCAACAAATGAGGAATCAAGAGCTCTTATTCATGGCACTGAAGAAATTTTTAGAAAAATAATTGAACACAAGAGTGCCATAGTTGAGGTTTGAACATGTTCTTACTCCAACCTATAATTCCATAAATATAACCAAATAAAACATCCAAAATCGCCAAAGTCAAGGAAGTGATGGGTTATACATGCTACACCATATATTATTTTACTTTTGATAGGTACTAAATTCTAATATAATCATAAATGGTCAACTCCTTTCCTTAAAGAGAGATGTTACATCATCTCCACTTGCTTTAAATGGATAACCATTATTGTATTTGCAAGAATACATATTCCATATATGTTATCCAATGGTTGGAGGGTATCCAAGAATGGTTTGCATTACATGCACAAGATCATGCTCATTATCACAAAGTCATAAAGAACCATTAGCCTTATACGCACTGCAAACACATTGCTGCTAAAGACTTTGCAAACCAATTAAAAAATTACAAGAGGAAAGCGCGCAAGACATATCACAACATATTTCAACAGACATAAAACTACAATATTTGGGGACCATCCTCGGTCTGAGCTATTAACAATTACATGCAAAATCACCTATTTTGCGTGTTTTGAAAAGCGCTTTCTAGGTGTATATTTTCTGGAGAATCCTTGTCGAGGGTCCATAGTTTCAACTTTCTCTCAACCTCAATAAGATGAGCTCGTGATAAAAAAAAATATGTAGCAATTTCATGTTTGTTTTCACGTACACGACCATTTCCCATCCCATCTCTAGTTAGTGGAATATCTTTCCTAGTTTAAAAAAGATTCTCGACTCCAACGAAAAATTCTATAACCAAATTATGAATGTTTCCTTGCATTTTCAACCAAAGCACCATAGATGACTATGTTTGTCATGAGGTAAAAACAATCTACAAATTTGTAAACCTACCTTTGCAATGACTTGAACACGATCGCTTGATAAGACAATCAATGCCTTCATAGGATCCCTTCTTTCTAAATCCTTACACGTATTTTCCTCCTCGGCATTTCCATCCTTTGTGAAGCAGGCCATCTTTAAAATGATTCATGTTAAAGCAGACAAATAAAGTCTCATATTAAAAGTAACAGGAGGCCATAATAAAATAAAATAGTAAGTAGAAAAATATTATATAAAAAGGTAATTTTTTGATGAAACAGATAAAGAAAGAAAAAAAATCACATTTTAATTCAAATGCATTCTCATCTCAAGTAATATATTGGTTTAATAATGGGAGTTAAAAGTTTCTATCCAAAATAGGGGGATGGAATAAAATACAAACCATAATCTTTTTCAATATTTGTTGTGTGAAATATCCCAGAGTAAATCGACCCATTTTTCACCCAGAATTTCAACAGGTTGGCCAATAAGAAAAATTGGTATGCATAGAAAGTGATTATTAAAGGCCCTTTCAGGTAATCTACCTCTGCTTCTACTTACTATCTCTTCCCATGGAAACCTAGTATTTTGAACAAAGATGATATTCTCACTGTTAAAATGGTTATATTGTCCATGGAATTTAGTTACATTACCCGAATTATCAGAACCAGCCTTCCAAGATAAGTTTTCTTATAAGTGAGACCACCAAGATCTTGATATGTTATTCGACGACCAGAACCATTAGCAGTAGTAACTCTATATTGCATTGTTGGTTTTTAACTTGTTCCTTTATTTAGAAGTCCAATCAAACTAATGCTTGTCTCTTCAACAAGAAAAATACAGTTTCAGTTCCAATATGGCTCCCAATATTGAAAAGGTACTAATTAAAAAAATAGATTAAGCTACATTTTTTATTCAAATATATTTGTATTCGAGAAAAACCAAAAGTTTAGTTAGAAATAAATCATACATATTTGGACACCATCAATTTATGTCAATTTTTTTCAAATGGGCTAAATGACTAAAGGACCTTGTTGTTAAAGTTAGGGTTAGATTAGGGTTTTAAGTATAAAATTAAAAAAGTTGTACTTTAATGCATAAAATAAATTTCTAAATTGTTTCTAGAAACATTACATGGTACAAATATTACAAGACAAGATAAATTAAAACATAATTTTCATCTCATTCAACTTTAACACTCCCAAAGGTCCCAATGTTAAAGTTGAAACATACATTAACACTAAATAATAACAACAATAAAATAGGATAATGAAAAAGTTAGTCAAAACTACCAAACAACATCAGTAAAAGAGAAACCAAACCGTATTGGTTTAGACCTTCCTTATACTCATATATATTTTAGATCATACCGTGTCTCTTTAAAAACAAGTCACTAAGGAAATGATGGGCATACTCGAGAGAGAGATAGAAAGGCTGCAGTAGGGTAAAGTTAGACAAGTAAAAACCTCAGGGTGCTAACTAAAACAATCCACAAAAGAGGATGAAATTTCAAAGTTTTATGGTTCCCTTGCTAAAATAATGGTCTTTAGATGTGGCCAAATAAGTAAAGGTGTTGAGCCGATTTTTCATAAAATTGGAATATATCATTTAAATTATAGTAGTTTTTAGTAAATACATATTTTTGCCATTGATATATCAATTTAAGTTGTCAATATATTCACGGATCTCTCCTAATTGTTCTATTGGTTACCTTATTGTGTACCAATGTAAGCACAATGGATCTTAGCAACACGAGTCTGTTTTTACAGTCTACTATTAAAATCTATTCTAAGTCTGAATATCTAATGATATTGTTTGTATCTATGTTCCTTTCTCTAAATACTTCAATATATATTATCAAGATACACATGTAATGGGATTGTGAGTGATGGATAAAATTTATTTTCATCTTGTGATGCATAAACATATATGCTCATGTTATACTTCTATTACGTCGTTTTAATTCCTTGGGAAATTTTTTAATGAGTGGAAATATGTCATCTAATAAGATTGGGTCTACCTCTCAAGTTGATTTTGTTCTTCACCAATTTACTCAAGACCACATGAATAAGAAAGAAGGTGGTATTGATGTGGTTGAAATGAAGGATGCACTTGTAAGACATCTTTGATATTCTACTTTTGGTTCAAGTGGGTTGTTCTTTTTCATATTTTAAGTCTTAGAACCCACTTTATGAGAAGGCATTTAAGAAATAATTTTGCAGTTTAGTTTGATGAAAAATGTGTCTAAATCATGGGGATTGAAAGGTCTAGTATTCCTAGTTGCGTCAACTGACAGTACAGAGGATATCACATCCTCTATTAGGCATTTATTCAGTCATGAGATAGTATGGGGGATCCTATAGAGACACAACAAATCAAATTAATCTCTCATTCTGTTCATAGTGTGGAAATTTGTTTTGAAAATGTGAGGAATAAAAAACTGGTTATCCTTTTACCATTTCTTTTCTTCTGGATATCTAATATCTTTGAATTATTATTGTAATTGTGTTGATTATTTGATGAAGTTTTTGTTGCTAGCAGGATAGTATGATCATTATTTTGAAGGACATTGTTGGACAAACTTCATCATTCATGCCTAGGGACATTTGAGGCCTAATTGTTGACATAGGAGCATGCTTGGTTTAGGGATGGTACTCGAAGAAGTGTATCATACCCATTCAATATCACCATGTAGAGGAGTTGTAGTCTTCTGTCAAACATACAAACTCAGTGGAATCTTGTTTGATTAGAGCAACATCTATTTCTATAAGTCTTCTAGGTCCATATAGTAGTTATTTTAATATCACAACCCCTAAAATGTTAATATGGCATAAACAAAGGTGGGATGTTCAAATATATAGTTTCTCCATGGATGTATTATGTGGAAATGTTGTCACTACCAAGACAGTGGATGGAATCTAGATGTATAGGTTTGTCATTTCCATTCCTCTCATACTCCATTTGCTTGCATAGATTGGTAGAAATTATAGTACTGAAGATGATATTCCACCAAAGACAGTCTTTCGAAAATGGTGTTGATAAAAAACATCCATGGTGGAGGATATAAACCATTATCAACATTGAATCAAACTGGGACTACAACTATCCAATGGTGAGATCCCACAAGAAAAAATTTCCAACAACACATACCCTTGGCCCAAGAAAATCCTACAAATGTATTCATTCAACAGAGTCACTTTATATCCTCTATTCAATAGTGTATCCTCTCATGCAAGATATTTTGACAATATAAGTGAATTCCAATGTATATGCATTTATAGATAGTGAAACCATGCTAAACAATGAACTAATACCAATATATACAACTCTTTGGAAGATAGAAATACTATAATAAACATGATTCTTGTTTTTCAACCTTCGAATACAAAAATAAGGGTGGGATGAATTTTTTGTCTTAATACAAACTGCAGGTGTTTGATTATGTTGAGGGAGAGTATTCAATGGAGACTAAAGTCTGGAAAAAATGAAACTTGTATCTTTGCTTACAATTGTTTCTATCTAGAAATATCTTGTAGCTTAGGTATGAAACATACCTGATGCTATGGAAATACAAGTATAAGTAGAAATATAAAAAAATACATTTCCAATGAATTGGAATCCTTTCCCCCATCTACCCCCAAACCCCGACATTTTTCTGTAATTTTAATTTCTTTCTACCATTAATTCCCAAAAGATGTTATCGATTACAGGGACACCCATACCGATATAAAGTATAAATAGAGAGGTTGCATATCCCATGATGAGAAAAAATGGGATAAAAATCAACTAGGTATATTTTGAGGAATAAAAGAACTCAAAACACCATCAAATGTATAAATAATCCTTCAACCATGTTCCCCTTGGAATGCTTGTACCTGTGCAGGCCTCTTTTGGGCCACAACATTACTTATTCTTTAGTTTTAGATCAGGTTGAGCTAAAAATTCCTCCTCTATTTCAAGATATTTGAAAACTTATATCATTGAGGAATGAAAACAAGCCTAAAGTCTGATCACTCACTAAATGAATGATGATCTCAAATTATCGAAACTTTTTCTTAGGCCCATTAGGGAGAAGTTAAGCTAGTTGCAAACTCTTTTGAAGAAATATCTTTCAAGAGACATTACAATGATATGCACATAGAGACATATGCCTTATCCAAAGAGAGAGTTCAATTGTCTAAAGGTTCTCTGGTGCTGGAGGAATTTAGAAGAGGCAATTCTATCTTCTCTTTTGTTATCTTGTTTCTAATATGGTTGTTTCCTATAGTGTTGCCTCTACCAATTAAATTTTTTTAGTAATAGTTGTAAGGGTTCTCTATTTTTTCCATTTTTTGGTGAATTTCTTATAGAGAGGACTGAACTTTAATACTAATTACCCAATGCATAGTTTCTAGGAAAGGGGAGATTGTAATTTTCTGGTCCATATCCTTTAGGAATGAAGGATAATTACTGCTTTTTGTATATGGTAGATGTTGTAATACATAAAGAATGTAATTTCAATTCAAAGTATGAATAGAAAATTGAAATAGAACTTTATTCTTTGGAAAAAAATAAAATAGGATTGACAATGTTTGGGTATGAAATTCACTACTCTGGGCATGGATATGCTCTTTCCCATGATCCATTCATTCAAGAGTTAACTCAATTTTGCACTCTCATAACCAGCCCTTCTGTTTGAGTGAACCATTTGAAAAGAAGGGACCAAAACCAGTTGACAGGGGTTCTCTCTCTGTCCACACCCAAACCACCACGATCTCGTTGACCACTGACTTAGATAGGCTTTACCCTATCCAACAACACTTGCAGAGTAGATGAAGTATCACCTGAGGTGTTCAAGGGAGAGCTGACAGAACCAAGTTTCCGTAGTATGGAGGAGGACCATGTTTCTACTTAGTGACTTAGCACAGTACTATTCCACAGATCTAACCATTAACAGAATCATGTCATCATTCAATAGATTGCAATAACATAATTGAATCACAGCAAAACATTGATGCACAGACAGATCTAGCATTATATCATCATCTAAAGAAGAAAAACATCGCATCATTCATAGATCCTTATCGCAGATACACATTTGGATCGCAGAAAATAGGAAAATAGGAAAATAGGAAAAGACACAATGATTCTGCTCAACCTTTGTCATGTCATATTAACCTTCGCAAAAAAAACAAAGATTCTCCAAAACAGCTCCTCATCTCACATACACAGATCAACATTCACAATCTTATATCTTGAAGTCGCTAAGAATCCAAATTAGAAGAGCCTTTAACACTTTCAATTCAACATCTACTTATAGGCTTGTGCCTCTACATTGGTGGTCCACTTAACCAACTTCCTAACTACTTCTTGACAAAAACTACAAAATAGTGACCGTGATCCATATAATGCGGTCCAAAACTATAAAATATGACCAAAATACATAAAATATTGTAATTATGACTTGCACATCGCTTTCGACCTTGCGCGGCATCTTTGACCTTGCGCAGCATCCGCGATGTTGCGCAGCTAACTTACCCCAAAAATACTTTCCAAAACATTAATGAAGCTTGAGACTTACTTCAATGTAGAGGGGATCAATGTGTTGATATGTGTCATATCTTGCAACACATTTACCTATAAAACTAGAGGGTGTAAAGGATAACTACATTGTTTCATATTAATGATGCCCTAGACATGGGTGAATCGACCTGGTGGCCCTTCTATATAATCCACGCACTTTTAAATGTCGTATTGCATCACTTCCATGGCAAATTGTTACATTCTCATAGTCCATTATGAGAGGTGAAACGTTTAAACATATTTACATTAACAAAATAAGAGTTTGGCTATAATTTTTTTCAGTGACGATGAAATTAAATCTACCGTAATTAACCATTGCTAGGGGATTTACTGAGTCATGAAAACACTATCGTTTTAATTTCTAGAGAACGGTTGCAATTTAAACTGAAATCAAAACTCATAAAGAGAGACTTGGAAAGAACTGATTTCCAGAAAATGGAATTACATACTGGGCCAATTTTTATACATATATTATAACTACAAAATACATCAATAATTTTGGAAAATTATAAATAGTTTTTTTGTTTTCTGTGGATTAGAGATAGGTACAATCGATTTGGTATCTTTTAATAAGTCTTGTAAAGAAAGTGGGATTGAGAATATATTGATATACACAATAACATGTATTCGGAGCAACATCTATCATTATTTTGAATGGGTGCCTTGGTGGATCTTCTATCAAATGTGTCATGTCCAGAGGAAAAATGATTTCGGTTTGATACTTAAAAAGATCATCTAACCAACCATAATATTTAAATTATATCTACACTCCCTTAAGTTCCACTGCATTAAGAGCGGTATGCTTTTGTGTACACCATGGAATACAAAAAATAATTCCAATAAATCCTTAGGTCACAACAAAAGTAGCGATAAATGGCCTTCAATTTTTTTTAATAATTTCTATTGTATCTAAATGATTTCATCTTTACTGTTTAATAACTAATAAATGCTTCTATCATTCTTCTCAAGCAAGCCAAAGTGTCATGTACCTACATGGTAACTGATTGAATATGCAAAGAGTTCTGTTTTTATTGTGGATGTAGTATTTGAAAATAAATTATATTACTTATATTTTTAATCAACATACATATTTACTTTCCTTGTAGGTGGTATATACATCAATGTTCTTTTCATAAACTAAGGAATGCAATTTATTGAACATGTCTAGGAGTTGCAAATATATGTATTTTCTAGAATCTTATTAGTAGCTCCCATATTAGATGGAAAATTACATATTTGCAGTCCCCCAAACTTGTTCTTCTAAAATAAATCATGTTATCAGTAGGTGATAGTTTCTTCTATAGTAAGAGGATAGGATCACAACTCAGTTATACTAGAAGAATTCCAGCGAGATTATTTCTCTTTAATTATGTGACTAGACTTTGGTTTAGCCTACATTCTAGCCTTACATACGTGTGCAGTGTTGAAGAGACAACATGGAAGAAAAAAAATTCTAGGACTAAATTACATTATGTATTTTGGTTATTTAGTCTCTATAGTTGTACATTACTAGTGATACTCATAAAAACAAATTGAAGTTCTCACAAGGAGCATTGGGATATTTATTTGGGCCCTTGAAACAAGGAAACTTGATCTATAGTGTTTCACATCTACGTTTAATAGATGCATTGAAAAGAGTTACAAATCCCTTTTTTCCATTAGTTATTTATTTGCAAAGGTAGAAATGTGCTAAGTTTCTAGTAACCTTGTAAATTCTTGTCATCTTTGTTGTTATTTGTTGATTTTAACGTATTTTTATCACAAATATGTAGCATGTAATATAATTAATAAAAATCCAGGTTAGGGCTATGATTACTAGTGGTAATTATGTTTCTAAGAGAAATAAAAGATGCCCTCCATATGACCTCCATACTCGAAATAATACCATTGAACAATTACAATAAAGATGCCTTTTATAGTTGGCATGTGTTTTAGCTTAAATGAGAACTTTTGCTTTATTCTTTATTGTTTCCATAATACATATGGTATAAGCCATCATATTTTAATTAATGTACCCCTGTCATGCAATATGCAATCTTTGTCAAATGTCCCCAATTCTTAAAGGGTGTTAGATCAATGGAAGAGCGCTTGCCTCACAAGAAAGAGGCTGGTGGTTCGATTCCTCTGTACCCTAAAGATATTGCAAAATTGGTATTTTAATTAAAATATATTTTATTATAATTTATCATGGCTATAGGGGGAATCGAACCACCAACCTCCTATGTCCCCAAATCGTCTTTGTATGTTTCTACGAGGGGGGTTTCAAACCGTATTTATATGTTGTTGTGAGGAGGGTTCAAAACTGCCCTTGTATGCTACGATGAGGGGGGTTCAAAACCCCCCTCTATAATTTTATATGAGGGGGGATTCATAACCTCCCCAAAAGGTTTTCAAATAGTTTTTAGGGGGGGGGGGTTTATAACCTCCCCCAAAGTTTTGTAATAAAGACTTTTAGGGGGGCGGGGGGGTTGAACCGCCCCCAAAATTCACTTTTAGGGGGAGTTTTTAACTGCCCCCAAAAGTCACTTTTAGTGTCAGTGGTATTGGGGGGGTTTTTTAAGACCATCCCCAAACATTTATAATATTGATTTTTAGGGGGATATTTAGAACCACCCTTGTAGGTACCTACGAGGGGGTTTTGAAACCACCCCTATAGGTACCTACGAAGGCATTTGAAACCACCCCTGTAGGTACCTACAAGGGGGTTTTGTAATTGTCCCCAAATGTTTGTAATAAGGACATTTTTTGGGGGGGCTTGTAACCCCCCCCCATAGGTGTCTATCAGGGGGGTTTAGAACCACCCTTAGAAGTCACTTTTTTTTTGGGGGGGGGGGTTAGAACCTCCCCCAAAATTCACTTTTAGGAGCGGTTTTGATCTCTTTCAAAATAACCCCTAAAAGTCCAAAATTTTAACATTAGTGTTATTAGGGGTGGTTTTGTAAATACCTCTTCCAAAACAACCCCCCCCCAGAAAAGTGACTTTTGGAGGAGGAATACACCTCCCCCTAGAAGTCAAATTTGTTGGGTTGACCACCCAAATTTCCACTCACTATGGAAGAAAGACAAGGGGAAACCATGGAACAAACTATTATGGTTGATCCACTTGTAGAGGTAATTCTTATTACTAAATCTAGGGAAGAGTATTCTTCCTTTGAAAATCCATCTATCTCTACTTTGTTAGTGGTTCACCAAATCTTCTTCACGTGATCAAGCTTTTAACTTTCATGTGGAAGGGTATTTTGGTTCACAAGATTGGGTGTTTTCTCAACCTTTAGATTACCCCATAGCATCGGAATTTGGTCCAAATGCTCCATTTTGGGAGACTTCCTTAGGAAAAACCATTTCTGAATATGGTATTACTAGCTTATCATATCTCATACCCCGTCGAGATGTAATATTTTCCCCAGATGATGAAGTTCTTGGGCTAGTTCATGAAGCCATAAATCATTTACATAGAATGGGGGAAAGTATAATAATAAGAATCTTATCTTCCATACCTACCTATTTGGAAATGACCAGTCCCTAATACCATACCCCTGTTTGATCTCGTGTTGCTCCTATTTCAGGAATACTAGTTCAAATTGTGGTTTCTTATGATCTAGGTAAGCTTTCCATCCCTTCCCTATTGATACACAATATCCCACACATTTAAAGTTATCTTATAAATTATATGACAAGGGGGTGATCCCTATCCCAAGTTGTTTCCACAACCAAGATAACTCTTTCAAACATGGGATAGAGTGTCTCTTCATGGAAACCAATAGTTAGTGCACCTTCCACAACTACAAATGTGGTTATTACCTCCTCCGTCATAGGGAAACCATCATGGGTACACCCTGTTTCTAATCAAATTGTATAGGGTTATACTTATATAGGAAAGAAACATAAAAAATATCAACCCATTGTCCCAGGAAATTTTTATCCTAGGATCCCTTATCTTGTAAATATGAATATCCCATCGGGGTAACCCGATTGGATGAATGTCCCTACACTTGGGATACAACTTGAAAATTTGTATGGAGGATCACTTAGAGAACCTAGAAGACCACCTAGTGGGTCACCATGAGGTTCACCTTGGGTTCCACCCTCTGGAGTCCCACCACCTAGAGTTACACCAACTAAAGGTCCACCACTCGGAGGTCCACCACCCATAGGTCCACCACTTGGAGGTCTACCATCTAGAGGACCGCCCCCTAGAGGTCGACCACCTAGAGGACCATAATGAGGGTAATTTGGAAACCAACCATCACTGAACCAACCTGTTATAGGGGGATCATCATCGCACGTTTATCAATCAGCTTATCATCCTACTAGTACAAATATGCCTTATCCATATTACTAGTATCCTCAACCGAATCTACAATTACCATTTCTAGCTACATTCAATATGTCAGATATGTCAAGATTGATTATCGATCCTATTCACCATAATCCTTCATGTCCAGCTATCCCTTTAAAGTTACCTTCATATATACCAAAATTTGATGATAAACCTAGTGAAGACCCTAAAAACAACATGATGACTTATCATTTGTGGTGTTCGTTAAATTCTATAATGGATGGTTCCATCCGTTTGAGACTTTTTCAAAGAAATATCACTAGAATTTTCATTAAATGGTATATAGAATTACCTCAAAATTCCTTTTGGGATTTCAACGCTCTAGCAATGCCCTTTTTAATGCATTTTCAATTACCGATCAGATATGAAATGAGTACATATCTCTTAATTGCACTCTTCAAAACCACTTCCACCATATATTTGATCATCTACATGAGTGGAGACGATGTTGTAGGTTGATTAAGATCCCATTCTCGATCAATTACTTGTTGATTGGTTTACTAATCCATTACTTACACCCATTTCTAGGGATGTTTTGTTACCGAAGAGAATTCCATCAACTGCGTTCAGTTCCTAGACTTGGTTTATTCCCAATTGGGAACTTTGTACGATTTGATTTTGAATGATCCTTGTCCTTATTTGTACCCTTCAAGACCTTTGATGGAACCACCTACTGATAGAATACTTGATTCAGTCCATACACTGTCGATGATGAAGTCTGTGAAAAAACAAACCAACCTGCTTCACCCGCTATCCAAACTGTTTCCAATCCCAAGACTGCTTCTGCTCCTATTGTTTCTACCAAAGTGAATGCAGTTCAATCCTCAAAATGCTTAGGAACAAATAAAAAAGGAAGAAACAAATCCAATAAATCTACAAATAAACAAGAAGACAATAAAAAAAAAACCATAGATGTCGATTCAAAGAATAAGAGAAAGGTTAAATTTCCCTTCCTGATATGTGGAGTTGATCATTTCACCAAAGAATTTCCTCGTTGTGAAGAAGTTAGAAAATTTATGAGAAACACCCCCACTCTGGTAGTTTTGACTGAGCCTTTTCCTACCCAACATAAATTGATTAACCATCAATCCTTACATGAGCCCTCCTCATCTTCCATTGATGAATTTAAAATGATGTCTAGTGAATCATTTAATATAACCACTCGATCCTAAAGCTATGACCCTCCTCTATAGAAGAATAATGATAACACTCTAGTTGATAAAACTATAGCTTCCATCCCTCCTCCTACCAATGGTATTCAAATTGAAAAATTTGTTCTCAACGCAGTCCTTCGACCAACCAAGAGTACAATTCGTAAATTAGTATTTAATCCTCATGCACGTGATGTCCATCACTACAATGTAGTGAAATATTTGGCTTAAGAACAGTGTGCTATGTCTACCCTCTCAGTACTCCAAACATGTCCTGCATGGAGGAAGAATTTGTTCTCAATTATCGGAGCTATGGATCCTAAGAATAATAACATTATCACTTTTAAAATGGAGCATTTTAAGTCGAGTCTTTCCCATCAACTATCTTTTCAATTGTCCATGAAAGTTGTTGGGAAGAAATTCCATCGTACTGTTTTGGACGATGTTTCCTTGACCTTAGTCATGTCTATGTCTTGTTGGAGAGATATATGATTCCATGAAATTAATCTTTCACCTATGCCATTAAAAGCATTTGATGGTCATGGTTTTACACCCTATGGATTATTGTTCTCTATATTGATATAACAAGGGGGGAAATTAGTGTACATCCATGTTGAGGTTGTCAATGCTCCTCTAGATTACAATCTCCTCCTACGTAGGAATTGGTTCTATGCAATGCAGGAAGTGGAATCTTCTTTGTTTTTGTTTTCCAATTCCCATTCCAAGAAAGGATTATTACAATTTATTATTTAGATTTTTTTCTCTAGATAGGAGTTCTAATTATGAGAACAATGTTCCACTCCTAGGTTCTTTACCTCCACAGTACCAAAACATTGGAGTAGGGATTATTAAATATTCCTTGCTTATGGGAGTATTTACATT
Organism: Pseudotsuga menziesii; assembly: GCA_001517045.1. NCBI lineage: Eukaryota > Viridiplantae > Streptophyta > Pinopsida > Pinales > Pinaceae > Pseudotsuga > Pseudotsuga menziesii. The sequence goes on from LPNX010717971.1 coordinate 154,499, forward strand.
GAAAATTCCTCCTCCTCCTTCGTAGGTCACATCTGTGAACATGATCTCCTTGACAAGCCATGAAACCTTGACTAAAGAGAAATCAGCTGTTGATTCGACACCTTTGATTCATTTTGAAGAGATTTACCAGGCTATCCAATCCACCACTAATGACCCCAATAGTAATGATCACCTTATGGTGGAATCAGACCCTTACCATATTCCATATTGGTTAGATTCCCTCCCCCCATATCTATATTATATTTTATACCCTCTTCCATTAGATGAATCCATCATAAAAGTTATGCCTATAGATGAGATTCCTTGGAGAGATCATCATTATCGATCTTGTTTCCTTCCCAATTACCAATTGGTAGAAGATGAATTTGAGTTCTTGGTTTCATTTGATATTGTAACTACTCCTCAATCACTAGTACCGATTCACACTATCAAGTCCAAGGGTAATCTGAGTAATATTACTAAGACCGTTCTGTTTGACATATCAGTGAAACCTAGAGTTGTTGAACACATTCACTTGGGCCAGAACCATTTTTCTTCGGAAGTTAAAATTTATAAGTCTCTCTCCAAAGAGTTTAGATATGTTTTTGCTTGGACATATGAATTCTAGGGATTGATCCTTCTATTGCCATTCATGAGATCATCACATACCCTGATGCCAAGCCGGTCTGTCAGAAACTATGACAAGTACATCCACAGAAAGTAGCAACCATAAAGGAAGAAGTTGAAAAACATCTTAGGGTTGGGTCCATTTACCCCGTGTTAGTGACGAAATGGGTTTCTAATATTGTTCATGTGACCAAAATGCAAGGTACAATTAGGGTTTGTATCGATTTCAGAGATCTTAATAGGGCTTGTGCGAAGATTAACTTCTATACTCCTTACATCGATAATTGTGTTGGAAGTGTCATATTTTCATTCATGGATGGTTTTTCCAACTATAATAATATAGAGATACTCCCTTCTGATGAATAGAAAATGCTATTTCATTTTCCCATGGGGGACCTTTTCCTACATAAAATTGCCTTTTGGTCTTAAAAACAATGTCGCTACTTTTCAATGTTCCATGTATTTTTCTTTCCATGAAATCAAACATATTATGGAACCATATATTGATTATCTTCCTTCTCATTCACGACATCAAGAACACCATGTTGATCACCTGAGAGTCATTTTTCTTAAATGACGCCATTAAAATATTCAGTTGAATCCACACAAATCTGTCTTTTTGTGTCGAGACGGGAAGATTGATTGGATTCATTGTCTCCAAGGATGGCATCCATATCGATCCATATTGAAGATAATTTTTCCCTACCCATGCCTACCAATGTTACTGAACTTCAATGTTTGAAAGGGAAGGAAATTTTTTTTGTGTCGTTTTGTATGCAACTACGTCGAGAAGACACATGGTTTCATGCGTTTGTTGAAAAATGACACACCCTTTTCTTGGGACGACCTGGCACAATTTGCATTCAATACTCTCAAACATGTTATCACACATGTGCCTGTGTTGCAACCACCCTATTATACTAGGGATTATTCCTTGTATGTGGCCGCATCTTTAACTACTATTGGCATGGTGCTAGTTCAAATCGATGAAAACAATTAAGAACATGTGATTTATTACCTGAGTAAGAGTCTTCTTGATTTTGAAACACATTAATCGTATGTTGAGAAGTTAGATCTGGCTATGGTCATCCCAGTCTTGAAGTTTTGTCACTACATTCTGTTCCACACAACTACTGTGTACATGGATTCTAACCCCATGTATTACATCTTGACTTGTCAAGTACTTAAGGCAAAATTTTATTTCTATATTTTCATTCTCCAGGTTTTTGAAATAGAATTTTCCAAATCCAATTCAAAGAAGTCTCTAGATTTCACAGAATGAAAGTGTGATCTTCCCCTTATTACTGAGAATATGCATCCCTTTGATTCAATTTTTGATGAATTCTTGTTCATCATTAGTACGTCTGATCCTTGGTATCGATATTTGATCTTATATCTCCAAACTAAATGCTTTCATCCAAAGGAAACCTGAGATGAACGTTGTCGTACTCGTCATCACGCCAAGTACTATATTATCGTCAATGATACATTGTACCATCATGGAATTGATTCAATTTTGCAACATTTATTAACCCATGAGGACGTTGAATGACTGTCACTCTAGAGATTATGGCGGTCATATTTCTAGGATGGCTACAATGTAGAAAATCCTACGCGCTGGGTACTTTTTCCCATAAATCTTTAAAAATTGTATGGAACTCGTGAAAAAATTCCCACCCTGCCAACTTTTCCAGTAAAAAAAGTGCACCCACCCAGCTCTGTTACATCCCATGATTACTGTCGATCCTTTTGTGAAATGGGGGATTGAATTCATCCATTGTAATTCTACCTTATATGGTGGGAATGGTTACATCATAGTAGTTGTGGACTATTTTACAAAATGGGCTAAGGCTATGCCTAGATATGTTGAAGATTTAAAAAATGTCGTCTTTTTTTTCTTCAACCACATTATCGTTAGGTTCGGAGTCCCACAAGCCATAATGACTAATCACGGTTCACACTTTCAAAAATAGATGATGTCGAAACAAAGTGCCAACCTAGGTTTTTTCCATGATAACTCTACACCTTACTATGCACATGACAATGGCTAGGTTGAATCCATAAACAAAGTAATTAAAACTATTCATCAATAGATGGTAGGACAAGATAAGTCAAGTTGGAATTTACAATTATTTTCCACATAATGGGAATATAAAATCACCATCAAGACATGGACCATATTTACACCATTTCAATTGGTGTACGGGACAGGAGGCTACTCTTCCTATCGAGTGTGAGATTCCTTCTCTGAAACTTGTAGTGGAACTACTGCCCAATACCACTATAGAGGAAGAATGTTTCTTGTATCTGAACAAACTCGATGAGACTTTTTGAGATATAAAATTAGAAAATGAGGTGCACAAATGATAGAATAAAGCTCAGTACGAGTGATCCATTCAACCTCGTATCTTCAATGAAGGTGATATGGTCCTGACATATGAACATAAACATGATACATTAGGAGGTGGAAAATTGAAATCCATGTGGCATGGGCCTTACATCGTCATTCCTTTGTTAGAAAAATGATCTTATGAGCTAATAGATTATCATTAGGGGAAATTTCAACTCAAAATGGGCCTCCTAAGGAAAATTAATAAAATAATAATTAAAATAATAAAATAATATTTATTAATTTTGGAGGAAGAAAAGAAAANTATCGCCCTGTGTTTTTACTCAAATTTCAATTAGGAGAGCTCATTGGATGCGGAATTAAATTCTGCATCCAACGAGTACCCACTTGGCATACTTTTGATGGTCCTCGCTAGCCCAAAAACAAGAAATACCTGAAAAAATGTGACGATGATGTCATCATCATGTTTTTTCAGGTATTTCTTATTTTTGGGCTAGAGGAGACCATCAAAAGTATTCCAAGTGGGTACTAGTTGGATGCAGAATTTAATTCCACATCCAACGAGCTCTCAGAATCGAAATTTGAGTAAAAACAAACGGAGATATGTTGAAAATACGAACAAAAAAAATAGTTTTTTTTATGATACCTATCCCCAAATTTATAGTAAAAAATTGTTAAAGAGGTGCTCCCTTTTTGAATTTAAAATTGTTTTAATTGGTTAATACATGATGATATGTAATTTGTATTATTTTTGGAAGGCCCATTTTAAATTGAAATTTCCTCTAATGGATGGGATACATGGAATTTACCTTAATAGGTACTATGCCTAGGAAATCTAGTGTAGATACATTGTAAATATTGTTTAAAGAGTGTGATGTGTGTAGTTTTCATTTCCATTTTGTTATGGATGTAGGATTTGTCTTAGGTAATTATGCTTATATAGTTTTATGCTTGAATGGAAATATGACCACTTATTCAGGGTTCACATATGGTACTAGCCATTATACCTTGAACCTTGCATCAGTAGCTTGGGTCCTTTATTCCCCTATCGATCATTTGGTAAGCTTAGGAGAAACTTGTTTAGGTATCATTATGAACAATATTGCAGAGTATCATGTAGTGATTGGATTATTAATTGAAGATTAAACAAATGGTGTGAGTCATATTAGGGTTTATTTAGATTCGAAATTAGTTGTGTATCAATTGAATCGGGTCTATACCATCCGTAACCCCTTACTTCTTTGAATGTTATAAAGGGTTAAGCTTCTTGAGAGGTCTTTTGAGTTCATTTCGTATCAACATATCCCAATACATTTGAATGCAATGCTTGATTCATTAGCTAATTATGTTTTGGATTGGTACTTAAATCATGTTTTATGTTCATTTAAGGTTGATCACATGTATAAATATCATGAAAACATGTAATAAGTAGCCATTCATGTACAAGCATGTCACATACACACACATTTTTGTAAAAAACGTTGTTTTTTATATACATAAATATAATCAATACCGAGGAAAATTTTGAATACATAAGCTTTCAGTGCACCAAAAATATGAAACTATCAAGTTTTTAGTACATCAAAATGGTAAAAAATATGAAGCTTTCAGTATATACTACAAGTTGCAGTCACTTATAACTATTCCTCATGCTCATGGTAGCACATTATTGCACAAGCCACCCATCAAAGCAACCTCCCAAACTAGCTTGACATCCATATAGTGTGGCGTTGATAATGTTGGGGAAGGTCATAGATAGAAATGTTCAGAACGCTAACCGACAGTCTCTATAGGTTGTCCTCAATATCCTGTAGCTCCTCCTCTACTTCCACATTCCATATGGAAATTTCTCACACCACCCCTTGCCTCTCAATTGACGATGCTCCAATAGGGCGAGATGGACCAATATATGCAAAGTAGCATACCATGTCTTAGTATCGCAAAACAAAAAAATGAAATATACTATAAAATGGAAAACACAATCAAAGTAGCATATTTCTTACCTATGTCATCCCACTAGTCATCCTCGAGTGAAGGTATATTAGGGTCACCCCTAAAATCGGTCCTTGCATATGCATAATATTCTACCATAAAAAATTGGCCATTAGCCATCATAAGAATATTGAACCATAGGTCATTGTGGGCACACCACCACCTCCATGGCTGGCCATGGCCTCTACCCACCTGAGCATCAATGGATATTGAGGCTCTAACCTATTGAGTGGTACCATATGGCCTAGTATAGGGACCCTCTCCATAAATAAAAACACTACTATGGCACTGTAGTCAAACTGCTTGAGTTCTCCTTGATAACATTTTGTGAGTTGGTTTTTGAGGCTCACTAGTAGCCCCTCGCTCTAGTTGAAGATAGTTAGAGCCCAAGACATCTAATGGGTATCCCTATAATCAGCCACCTTCTTAATGGTGAATGTAACTATTCTCAAAGGCCGATTCATGATATGTTTGATCAAAATTTCTCCCCCCTTGGTACCTCATTCCAATCACACAATACTCGTCGATAAGGTCATTAATTGTCATCTCCCCCTCGAGGACTGAAGAGTTACATTGGAATCCCTCTCCTATAAATTATATTCAATAAGTAGATATCATCAAAATCTATGGTTAGGATATGGGCTCCCACCTGGAATTGTTGTTTCTATGGGTCCCACATCGTTATCAAGTGGTCCAATAATCGAACATGGGCCTTCATGCCCAGAGTTTTGAAGTACTTAACAAATCCACACTCCCTCAAATATATCACCATATTTGGATCATTTACCGCTTGACCATCGTCCAATTCATGCTTAGGATCCTTCCAGATGACCATTTTTTGTGTCAAATACCTATGGGACATCCACATAACATGTAGTAGAGACATTTCATGGGGAGAAAACTTTAAATCCATGCTTAAATTCTGTGTTTTCAGAAGTAAGCGGATGTCAATGCTCTTTTATTAATAGAACAGAGTGACAACACCTCTTCCCCTTTAGGATAGAGTGGTTCTAATGCTCTTTCCCCTTTTGGAGAGTGTGTTGGTGCACCTCCCGAAAGGGAAAAGAGTGTTTCCCAAGGCGCGCTCTTGTCCTTTTAAAAATAAGCCTAAAAACCTAAAAAATCATGATGAAATGCAAACACCCAACCATCAAAATGAAGGGAAGGAAGAGGAATGTAACCTGGACTGGACGATTTTTCAAATGGATGTCTATAGCGGCAGAATCCTTGTTGCAAAATCACCTCTCCAACACTAGTTCTCACTAAAACTCTTATGGTTAAAAAAAATGGTAAATAATTTTTACTATTTCACTTTTATACCTTTTTTTTGTTTTTAAAATATAAAATAATGTTTAAAATAGTTAAATATTATTCATTTTATTTTTCTATAGCTTCAATTTTCAAAGTGTTATAATGTTTCCTTTTAGGATTTCAGGACCTTATTGGATGTTTTTTGGATACGACAGAGTCTCTTTTTGGATTTTTCATGGTCCATGTCGAATTGAAAAAGGTTTTGAGCATTTTTTAAATCCTAGACATGCTCATTAAAAACTCAGAGAAAATGGATCGAGTATATTTTTATTGCTATTTTGGACTTGTAAAACCTAATATGAAAAAGGAAAACCCCCTAAATCCATCTTTAAGCTCTTTTTAGACTCTCTAAATAAGAAAAGATCACCAAGTGAACTTGATTATTTCACACTTTTAAAATTATTTGAAAGGTCATCTATCTGGTGATAGTTTACCCCTTTTTGGACTGTTTAGACTCATTTACAAAAAATGTACACCCTAGATCATTACGATTAGAACATTTCTCATAGGTACCGGGTTATATTTTTGCAGACCTAGGGGACTAAATTTATGAAAATTCCAACTTGGAGTTTTCTTAGACATTTCAGAGTCTCTAAATGTGAAAGTACCACTGATTTTACCTTCTTCAAACTCGTAAAATTAAGCGATGAAGGACCCTTTTCTGGGAATGATCCTCTCATTTCTCAGGTTCATAAAACATATGAGGTTGGAATCATCACTTGATGAGCTATATTGAGCATTTGTTACCTTTTCAAGCTCATTAAAAAGCAAAGAGGTAGTTGTCCATTGTGATGGGGAAATTAAGGGATTGGGAAAACAACTTTCATTTGTATTAATGGAAGCTCTTTGTTTCCCTTGAACATGGCACTTGTATGCATTTCATTCAAATAATTGGGTAATCATCTTGTCATCAAGTCGATCCAATTTCATGAGTCATTTCACTCCTTTGAGTCAATTCAAAGAATGCATCATCCCACCTTTTCATTATGAATGGTCTCTACATCATTGATTCGATGCTTCGAAGTCACTTGTCATGTCTTTCAATGTTCAAGGGGATTCTTTATCACAACCTTCCTATGTAGTTACCTTACCTTAATTCGAGTTGGTTATACATGAGTCAGTTCCATGGTTGTTTCATTATCATAATCACTTCAAAATCACTTTTGTTCCAAGTTTCATGTCGATGATGGGGGAACCATCATGGCCCTCCTTCAATGAGTCTATTCCCAATAAAACTATCACATCATCTAGGAATCAGTCTTAGAAACCAATCAGGTACCTTGAATCCTACATAACTCAATGGCAGGTTTCCTCGCTTTCAAAAATGGGATTTCATCATTGGCCTATGATTGGAATATTTCACTGGTTTTTCAACTACAAGTCATCTATTCAAATTCAGAGGAATGTACTAGAGTGCCTTGAGAATCGTTGACATTAATGGTGACTTCCTTGTGCTTGTTAATTGTATACGTCAATAAAATATAATCATGTGGTTTCTATCATGTTCAACATCAGGACATATATTCACATGGATAGAATTGTATTATTTGGGATTGGAATGAAGACCCTGAGTATTTAGGTATTTACTTGAATATGTGCCTATCCTCGGGTTGTGATGGATTATGTTTTGAATCATTGCATGGATCCACATTGTATGTCATGTGGGTATGCTCAAGTTTGAGTTAGGATGAAATGGATCTACAGTGTATATTTCATATCTATGTCCCTATTTGAGTCTTTTTGATGATGATCTACAGTGTATTATTACAAGTCGTGACTTGGTCATTATACATGGATATGCCGTGTATTAGTCGGCATCCATGATTTGAGTCAGATAGTTTGTAATTGGTACTAAGTCAAGTATTCACTCGCCACTCTTTTTCCTTTGATTCCAAATCATATCTAGTGATGTATTTCACCTATTATCTACCTCTAGCATCATAATTTTGGGGGCATTCTGTTACAACCAAAAGTTCTCACTTTGGTTAATCCCTAATGTTCCCTGGCCAAAACATCTTTTGGAGGAGCTTTTTTCTCAATCCTAGGGGATCTGATGTAGTCTGTCTTTTGACATAGATCATCAACCCTTCCCGACACTTTTTTCCCAATGACAAGAAGTTCCTGTGACACTTGTTTCATGTGGAAAAGAATCATTGACCATCGATGACACCATATTCTAGTGGGAAAGGAGCGCCAACAGTCTAAAATTGGAAAAGAGAAGAGATTTCGATAACTTTCTATATGAAGATCCTCATGGAGGCTTATCCAAACTATCTAAAGTAGGTGGAATTTTTACCCCTAACCTCTAGGGATGATCCCTCACCTTACTCCCAAATAATATCAACCCCTTTGGCCCCTCTTTTTCCTATATAGACATGCTTCATGGATCATGATAGGGTAGGATCAAGAGAGTACCTTTACGCTGCTGGAATCATTACTGGTATAGGAGGAAAAGAGTATGGTATTATGAGTGAGATTTGTAGATTTTTTAGAGTGTGTGAAAGTGATTCAAAGGCATTGTGATAATAAGGATTCAACATCAAGGATTTGGTAGTTTATTCTCTATTTCTGTTAATACATATATGTTCCCCTTTCCCATGAATAATTAGTGTTGATATGAGTTCTTCATTTCTTTTCTCCTTGATCATTAGCATAGATTGTTTAATTATATTGTTGCTTTCACTTTTGTATCTTGTTATTTACATTATTTTGTAGGTACAACTAATCGTAAAATAATTTAGAAGAAAATGATCACCTTCATTATGAGGTAAGAAAGATTTACATTCAAGTAGTTTGAAAATCTAGGGAGAGGATGCATTGTTTTGAGTCTTTTGTTCTAGATCTGCCCATGTAGACTAGGGAAACAATATTTGTACACATTGATTGAGATTTTTCGATAAAAAAATCATTAACAGATGCAAGACAACCCACTGATGATGAAAATGGGTGTCAAGGTACCGAGTGAATTCAAAAAGTGTGAATAGAGGTGTTGAGGTTGAAGACTTAAACAGTCCATTGATCAAGAGACATTGATTTATTCCAAAATATCTCTATGGAAAGAGAACCTACCACTGATGACTGCTAGTATCAAGGCATTAAACTGAATCTAGATCCCAGTTCCAGAATAAATGATCTGAATTCAATGGAATGTATTCTGCTGGAAGGAGGGAATTAAGGAATCCACCATCAACCAACACGAGGTACAATAACAAGGATGGATCGTTTGGAAGAAATCATATGAACAATATGTACATGAACCAATAACCATGTGTGTATCTCACGCATACTGGGTGCAAGTAGCATGCAAAATAGGCCCTTTGAATAACATGCAATGACAAAAAATACTAACAGAGGTGAGGAAACCACCAATAGGGTCTAATGGAATCCAATACATGACATGAATACCAATGTGTGAATATATTTATTTCCTTCGAACAAAAGGGAAATCAATCAGTTAGTGACCAATGATGAGATGTCATATGCTGAGATAAAGGTCACCTACTAATGATGAAAGTAGGCCCAGATTTCTAGGTAGGACCATAGCTCTATAATGTACCAAGAATGGTTGTCACATAAAGTCAATACAATAGAGGAATGATCGAAACAATATAAAGAATTCCTTTGAACAAGAGAATGAGGTATATGGAGACACCTAGCCAACATAGACTCAATGTGAAAACTGGGACAACTCTGTGACACAGTAGGTATTAATAGAGGCTCCATAGGGACTAGAATCTTAACTAGTTAGAAGAGAAAAATGTGAATAATGAGTACAAATCCTAACTGCATGCTAGAAACTCGACCTAGATGAATAGAGTCATGAACTATGCTCTATTTGAAGGAGACACCCCCCCAACTTCCAATAGAAGACAATATCATTTCCCATCCATTTTTTCATGTTTTTTTAATTTTTTGGTATTTTTCATTCATAAATCTTGAAAACAAATAAAATGTGCTTATAGTACAAAGGAGAGGAAACCAATTTCATCAAGCAATCTAGTTCCAAGCACTAGAACATACCTATGCTCAATGCAAGGAGGTGCGTGCAAGCTAAGGACATTCAGGGGAATGTTTTCTCTTGGGTAAAGGGTGATCAAGTTGCAAAGGATAAAAGGTAGGCTCTGCTTGGATATACTTGAGACAAGCTTGAACAAATTGGCTTATAATTTCAAAGTGGGGAGTCCAAATTAAGCTCGATAAGGGAAGAGGATTCATGTGATGCATTTACAACCTAATATAACATGGGACTGCCTTAGGAAAATGGCCAACATAAAAGATAAGAAATACATGAAGTCTTTATTTGAAGGCATGGCGGTGCTACCAGGGACTCCCAAACCTAACGAGGAATATCAGCATGGGAACAATGTATAAAAATGATATCTAACTAGGGAACCCTTGTTTGTGGGAGCTCTATCACTTACATAATGAAACTTATATTAACAACATGATGGTTCAGTGTCATTAAGAAGTGGGTTCGTACCTATGGTTAATGTGAAATGGTCATGGTATGATGAAAAAATGAATGTGGAATGTGATCCTATCCTATATCTCAATTAAGACATATACCTCCTGAAGGCATAATGTAGTAGGCACAACCCATTACCACTTGAAGAAACAAAAATATATACACTAATGTACAAAGTCCCAGTAAATGTTGGAGTCTCAAACATAGGTGATTGAGCACAAGGGAGGAAACTAAATTATTGCCTCAACCTTTAAACAATCGACAAATATTTTGACAATCAAAACAATAAATCACAATAGGTTATTTCATGTTTCAAACATAATTCGAGAGTGAGATGGATAATCTATGCTCTTGCCAGAGTGCATAACCTAGATATCCAAATAAGTCTCAACTTCAATGACATGAGGATCTCGTGGATTCATTAGGATGGTAGGAAAAATATCATCCATGTTCTCTTCAACATATACACTATACTCATCCAAGCAAAGAACAGGGTGATTGAATTCCTCACCTAAGGTCAACCAGGACTCATCATGCTCTGTCCTTGCAAGGTATTATAGGGAAGAAGATCTATAATGTAGGTCCTCCCAAGGCCTTTCAGGAAAACTCATGGTCTCAACAATCGCTTCATATGGGGGAAAAGTATCATTGAGAAAATCATGTGATTAAGTTGAGTGAACTACCAAATCAAACGAGAGTGCATGATCTCCCTCCTCTATCCTCAAAGAGGAAATATCAGGGTCTAAATTAGTGCCATATGAAGCTTAAAAAATGACCTTTGCTGCAAACAATGACATATCCATTCCGATAGATGGGTTCCCCTTACCATATTCAACTGGAGAAGGAAGAGTCCTAGGATCACTCAAATACGTAGTATGGAATGATACCGGATTCGACGATGATAGAGTACCATCAGAAGTGGAATAAATAGACAAAATTGTAGTCAAAAAGTTAAAGTTTCTCATAAGAAATGGATACATCCCAATAAAAATGTTCTCAATTGTCGATTGAGAATCCTTAATAACTAGGACCATAGGTCCCGATGATGTAGAGAAACAAGAATTAGTGAATGATAATTGATCAATCATCATGACTCTTACTTCACGAGGAAATGATAAAATATAGAACATCGACGATACGATCACCTTTCATGGAATAAATCCAATTCCAACCCAACAAAAGGTTGTATTCAATGGGTGCATCAATCACCTTGACCTTGACCGACATAGTCTTCCCTCCTAACTAGACCTTAAGAGAAGGACTAATGTCATGAAGTGTAAAGCATCCATCAAATGTTGTCAACATAGTCATAGATTGAGACATTGGGCAAGATCCAACGCCCTTCCAACAAGACAAAGACATGACCAATGTTGAAGTGCCTTCATCGATAACCATGTGTTTGATGGCATTTTTTAGATAGTCCACATGGACTTAAAAATACACATGGTAAAGCAAGCAATATTGGACATCATTCATATCAAAATTGATCGTACTTGGACTATTTAAATCACAAGCTCCCAAAGAAGCCAACAAGGCATTCCTATGTGCAGGACACGTCTAGAGTACCCCCAAAGATGACATCACACATGATGTTTGGCCCATATCCTCCACAATAGAATAGTTCTAGGTGGATCATGCATGAGGATTTTGTTTTGAGCGCTTCATGACTCCTTTCAGTACGTGTGGTATAGTCTTAGGCTTATCAATCTCCAATGGGATCATGGGAGGCATAGGGTCTTTATTCATGGTCGGTTGCAACAAACCATAATCACGTGAATGGGTGACAACAGGAAAAACTTACATCATATTGATACAACCATGACCACTTTCTAGGCATGGCGGGTTTTGAATTCCACTAGCACCACTTCTGGTGGTCAAAGTCCTTGAAGAATTTTTTTATGGTGGAAGAGGATTAGTCAACACAGTTGGGATCTGTGCAAGGAACTTTGAGGCCTCATCAATCCTAGGGAACAAGTGTGTAATATGGTCTCCTCTACACAGTTTACATGAGAATTTGACCTTCCATTAAATCTTCTTCCCCCCCCCCAATATTTTTGTCATTCTTGTCATAATTAGTGTTCTCCTTTTTATTCCCACCCTTCTTATTATTTCTCCCCTTTTTCCTATTCTGTTTGAGTTGTTGGTTACCTTTCTAGTTAGACGATTGCACATAATGTAAATCCACTAAAGGGGTGGGGGTGGATGAAGTTGTAACTTGTTTGACCACAAATTGGTTAAGCAACAAATTTTCCATTTGGTGTGTAACTTGTTCCATAAATTTTGTACTTATGGCTAGTTATGACTCGCATAGGCAAGCTGAAATACATTTCTGCGGCTAGTTAAAGCTATGGTTAATGTCTTCCAGGACTTTCATGGCTAGGTATTGGCCCACATTTATGTAATAGAGATATTTTGTAAGTTGTTAAGTCTGTAATAACTGAGTTGTACTCAGTCGACCATGTGTGTTCTCGTAGATACTATAAGTAGGAGAAAATCGCTTTTTATAAGGTTTCATAGGGTTATGTAAGTTCAATAAATTGGCTAGACAGTAGAAGTAGAAGGCTGTTGCGTCGTGGCTATTGCAGCCGTGTCCGCAAACTGCTAGTAGAGTAGAAGAGTCAATCTAGACTGTGTGCAGATTAGTAGGATTAGATATAAGAATAAACTAGAGAGCATGAGAGCAAGAAGATTGAGTCAGAAAGACATATCTTAAGAACAGTCTGCAAGTTGTAGACTGCAAGGTGCTATATCCATTTCTCATTCCAGATGAAGAGCGCCTTGGTGGGTTTTCCCATATGGGTTTCCACATTATTTCTTGTGTTATATGGATGAATGTTGTTGAATGGTGAATGCTTATGTGGATTTTTGCTTATCTTACATTATTACGGTTACATTTGTGTTATATGAATGTCACAGTATGAATGTATAAATGTTCAAAAGCATTGCTGAACTGTCGTGTGTAGAAGTTCATGGTTGATATTCTAAGTATAAATATAAGTCATGCACTATCTATAGAGTGTAAGGGGTTGGCTACATCGCACCCTTGCACCATTCATTAAGTCCTAAAGAAATAGTTGTGTTGCGCAGGTGGGCTATGGCACATAGTTGTGCAGCTATCAAACAGTGAAAGACTCCATCCCATCATCACTATCGAGCACCTTGTCCATGCACCAAGGGACCATAATCCCTTGCCAACTGTGGAAACATGGTTCTGTTAGTTACCCATTAAGATATCTCGGGTGAGACTATTCCTGCTTCGAGGGTGTTATCGATTGAGCTTGCTCCATCGGGAAGATGTCTTTGGGTGTCATGTTGGTATTGTGTTGAGTGATTGAACTACGGGTTGAGAAAAGAAGTAGATATATTCCAACAGATGGTTATGTTGTGAAAGGCCCTCCTTAAGGAAAAGGAACACAAAATTGAGGCACACGAGAAAAGCCGCATTGTGATAGATGATACCATTAAGGGTGCAGTTGCCGATTTCCCACCGGAAGTGGGCCAGGAAGATGAAGATTCAGTAGCTAAGGTTGCCCGACTATCGCAGATTGTAGTAGAGTTAAAGAAGTAGGTTGAGGAGATTCAAGCCAGGAAGGTGCCAAGCACACCTCCAGAGGTGCTTTAGGAATGCAATAAAGTAGCGTCTGAGGTTGTTGCGAAGATATGCGATGGAAAAAAGCTCTGTATTGAGGCAGCTGAATTCATTCCACTATATGGGTGGTGCTTCTAGAAGTCGAGATGGGAGAGAAGATCAAGGAGGATGGGAAACAAGATGATTAGAAAATCACCGCTATGAAGGTAGAGATGAAGAAAATATCGCTGTAGGAGAAGGTTACTAAGATGGATGAGATCAAACAGCTTCAGCATGAAGCTCAAGCTCTTCGTGACCAAGAACATGCTAGGAATAAGGGGCTGGAAACATATCAGTAGAAATCATTTTGGGTGACAGTGCTTATTCAACCTGTGTAGAAAAATCTTCATCATATTGCACAGGTGCCAAAAGTAGGACCGCTGGAACATATCAGTTCCGATCGAGTGGAGAAATTGGAGAAACAAGATGAGGAATTCAATGCAGATTTTTCTTGGGTACAACAATTTTTGAAGGAATTATAGGACAAGATTGGTCCTGTGGTGGAGCCAGCACCAGAAACATAAGTTTTGGGGGAAACATGAAGTTTTACAACACAATATTTTGTTGAGAAGTCCCTTTTTTCTTAGTGGCTCGGGACGAGCCACATGTGAGTATTGGGGGCTTGTTGGGCCAGGAGAAGAGCTAGGAAAAGAAGGAAAAGTATACAAGGATAAATCAAACATGCAAGAAAAAGAGGAAAATTTCATGCATGACTGGGTAAAAACAGGTCGAAAAGGCAATTAAGGAACCTACGCAGGAAGATAAAACATTTGTATGGTGGAGGAAGAGTAGAAGGGAAGCTGCGCCGAGGATACTTGCGATGAGGAATGCATATCTGAGTCGATGGAAGAGGCAAGTAGAATAGTTAAAGCTGGACAGGTGGAAATCAAGGAAGACAATGGAAGGTTGAACTAGCGAAAGATGGAAGGACAATTTTTGTGGTTAGTTATGACCAGTATATGAAAGCTAAAAGATGTTTTCATGACTAGTTAAAGCTGTGGTTAATGTCTTCCAGGAATTTCACAGCTAGTTATGGGCTGACATTTATGTAACAGAGATATTTTGTAAGTTGTTGATTCTATAATAACTGAGATGTACTTAGTCGACCCTGTGTGGTCTCGTAGATACTATAAGTAGAAGAAACCTGCTCTATATAAGGGTTTCAAAAGTTTATGTAAGTTTAGTAAGTTGGCTAGACAATAGAAGTAGAAGGTTGTTGAGCCGCAAATCTTGCAGCTGTGTGCGTAGACCGCTAGTAGAGTAGAAGATTCGATCCAGGCTGTGTGCGGATCAGTAGGAGTAGATAGAAGAATAAACTAGAGAGCATGAGAGCAAGAAGATTGAGTCAGATAGACATATCTTAAAAATAGTCTGTAAGTTGTAGACTACAAGGTGCTCTATCGATTTCTCATGCCAAATGAAGAGTACCTTGGTGGTTTTTCCCAGATGGGTTTCCACATTATTTATTGTGTTATATGGATGAATGTTGTTGAATGGTGAATGTTTATGTGGATGTTTTCTAATATAACATTATTACAGTTATAGTTGTGTTGTATGAATGACGTAGTATGAATGTATGATTTTTCAAAAGTATTGTTGAATTGTTGTGTGTCGAAGTTCATAGTTAATATGTTAACTATAAATATAAGTCGTGCACTATTTGTAGAGTGTAAGGGGTTTGCTACATCGCAACCTTGCACCAGTCATTAAGGCCTAAAGACACTGTTGTGTTGTGCAGGTGGGATTTGGCACATAGTTGTGCCGCTGTTGGAGAGTGAAAGACTCCATGCCATCATCATTGTTGAGCACCTTGGCCATGCGCCAAGGGACGATAATCCCTCTCCAACTACAGAAACATGGTTCTAGAAGTTACCCATTAAGATATATCGGGTGAGACTATGCCTGCTTTGCATGTGTTTTCGACTGATCTTGCCTCATCAGGATGATCTCTTGGGGTGTCATGTCGGTATTATGTTGAGTGATTTAACTGCGGGTTGAGACAAGAAGTAGATAGAGGCCAACAATGGATTGGGATATTTGTGCATATGCTTATGGATGTTCCATCCATGGGTTGTCTATCTTAAGTAGGATTATCTGTCGACAGATGCCTAAATAGAACCAAGTAACTACGATTATCCAAATTGGTGCAATGGACAAGTACGGAATCGAAAATGTGCTTTACTTCATGTCAATTCATGTGACAACACCAAAATCATAAATCACCATGAATCATGTTCTATCTTGAACTACTTGAATCAAATAGTTCTCACATGTATAGGTCAACTTAAATAGAAGCAATGGTTTATAGGCATTTTGAGCAAAAAGTGTCTGTAAAGGAAGATACGCAACATAAGCAATAAGCATCGAAGTAGTAAGAAAATATGTTCATGTGGATATTTTAACACATGCGTATGTCAACTCACATGAAAAGGGATCCCATCAGAAAATGATCAGAACTATATGGAAAAGAAGTATGTGGTCTCAAACTCCAAGTCATGATGGGACTAATTGGGATCCTAGGCCTATGAGAATAACTCATCATGGGAAACAAAATAAAAAAGGGGTGTTCAGTAGGGTGTCCCATGTTCGGTAGGATCTTCTATCAAAATGATGGAAAATATAGATATGATGGGCTGACCCACCAATTTCCAACAAGTTCGGCCCCATGGAAAATTTGGGTTTCAAAAGGTTCAAATGAATCTTCATAGAGGGATAACCTAAACCTATGTTCAAGGTTCCAAATATGCATGCCAAGATCGAGGAACAAAAAAAGGATGATCCTATACTTGAGTTGATTTAAACTAAGAATCATCCTAGTGGCCCCAAAAAAGATGTCCTTAAGTGGTGTTGGTCACTCTATATGCTAGTTAGTTACAACCAACATACACAATGCTCAATATAAATTGTCAACCCAGGGAAGTCTTTTTTTTCAAAGATAATTCACACTATCTGTGCATAAACACTAAATATCTAATTAATTCAATGAAGCATTAACTATCCTACCTATCTATTCAGTCAAACTCCTCTCATGATTAAACTGATCTAAACTACCTACTTAAGAATTTCAGAATTAAAATTACCTTCCTACAACTTCAATCCAGCAACTAATGATTCTAGAAATAAATTACTAGATTACTTTTGCAAGAAGTTAAATTATAACATTACCAAACTATATGCAGATCCACCATTACTAGTTTAATCCCACTAATCTAGGAATTGGAAATAATAGGAATCGAACCAAACAATTCTAGGATATAATTTGACTGAATTAGGAAACCTGAAAAAGACAAAAAAGTAAAGGAAACTAGAGATGATATTGAATTTGTTTATCTAACACACACTTGCATAAGGAAAGCTAACCTACACAGTCGAATTTCACACCACACTGCTGCAGCTTAAGAGAAATGCAAATATCGATTATCAAAGGAAGCACAATGATTAACTATTGTTGTTGCAGCTATTGTAATGAATGCATATACTACAAATTCCACACCACACAACAAAGGAATCAAAACATCCAATTAACTCAACAATATCTATGGGAAGGCAGGACCAACCTTCAAACAAAGATGCCAAAACTAAAACAGATTAAAACACAGAAGTCTAAAGAATCTTTCTCCTTATATTATAATGGTAAAATGAAAGTATAGTTCTCTGTTCACATCTTACACAATATATCCAATATCAACCAACCCTTGGCTCAGGATGTTTCCAAATACTTATACATGATTAATTGTAACCTTCACCCAGTAATACCGGCCAGCCATGAAGATCTACGATCTTCAGGCTGCCCTATTACGACTTGTTGAAACCCTGTGAGTGGATTTGAATGTGAGCACAGAATATAGGGAATCCTGTTGCACAAACCATTAATGAGTAAACAGAACCAATTTAAGGAATGCCCTGCCTGTCATAGCTAGACCTTCAGCAACAACATGTTGTTACAGCTAAATCTATTGTAGCTAAGCATATTTCTTAAATATGCAGAATGACTTTTTTGTATGCTTCCAGTGTGTGGGGTTGTGATTGATGAGTTCTAGTTGGTATTGAAAGCATATATTCCCTGCAAACACTCAGGATGCTACACCTGTACTTCTCAAAGCTTGAATTATCTTTATGAAATAATGATGTATTAGTATAATCCAAGAGACAGAGTTCTGATCATATCAATAATAGGCATTACTAAGATGAAACAATAATTAATTATACCTATGAATATTCAGGGCTCACTGTGAGAAAAAAACATTAGTCTGGTGCATAGAATGGAGTAAGGTAAGAAAAAAAGGGTATAATAGATGTGGTTAAAAATGGGCATTTTGGGACCCAACATCTCCCCCCAATTGCTCTGTTGCATGTCCTCATGCAACAAACCCCACTAGTCTAAATAAGATGTTAGAACTATACCTCATTCATGGAGAGATGAAAAGTTGTAGGAGGGTTCAGGAGGTTCCCTTCCATCTAGATATCCATATGGGAAACCAAATATTTCCAACACTGCTTCTCCTCTAACTTTTTCAATGAAAAGTCATCCCTATATAGCCTTGCTGGCCACCAAATAAGTGGGAATTTGAATTTAAGTCCCAAACAGTTAACTCCACACTTCTTCATACAATCAACGTACCCCGCAACCCTAGGGAGTGCATGTTTAAAGTTTTTAAAATAGTAAGCATCCATTTTATTTATTAATGAAGGAGAATCCTACTACTTATTCTTACTAAATTCCAAATCCAAACGTTATTTCCTGTAAATATGTCTAACAAAAGTGGAGATGACCTACTCTTGAAGTTTGACCAGCTGCTGAGTCTGGATGGGAGATTTAAGCCTCTATTCCTGATGAGTACAAAGAAGGCGAGGGGATTAAGGTTCATGCTGAATCCAAAGATTAGATTTGGCCTCATTCTAAGAAATTGTCTGGAAGCAATCCTCCCACTGCACATGATTTCTGACAAAATAAGAAAAGGCCCTCAGCTGGACATATCCTAGGTAAGTAACATGATTTGAATGATGCTCCAGGGGGCAAGCCATTTCATGCAAATAAAGTTCACACGACAGGTTCTTCTCAGTGAAGCTGCTCTCCATAAAATTTTCCAAAAAATGGGTAGAGGATCCCACCTCATAAGGTCTCCCTTCATTTAATTCCTTCAATAACCAAGTAAATTGTTCATACAAAAATATAGGATAAGAGGGAAATGGATCTCTGAAGCTCATCAATTCCCTGGAAATAGTGTATAATTGATGTTTTTCCTTCTGCATGGACTTGAATTTATTCAACTCCTTCAACTCTTTTTGTACCTCTTCCCAACGACACCTCTGGTATATTAACTCTACTGCCCATTTTTCCCTCAATTATCTGATAGTATTTCTATGCTGATCAAGGGGGATAATTCCTTTTTGATATCTTTCCACCTCACCTTTCCATTTCTTTACTTCTATTTTTCAGTAGTGAGAGTTCTTCTATTAGACCTTGAATCCTACCCTCTCCTACGTCCTTCTCCTCATCATAATATAAATTGAAAAATTCATGGGAAGATTGAGTCCATACCTTATCACCCAATGTTTCATCCTAATTGTTCTAAATCGGAAGTGAAATAGCTTCCTCTTCTACCAGTGGTCCAACAACTTCTTCCTACAAGGGTAAATCTGCAATCAATTCTAAGGATGTTGGTTCTTGTGTAAGCACACCTTCTTCCTGAAACCCCTTTTTGTCAACTTCAATAGTCATTCATGAGGATGTTGGTTCTTGTGTAACAACATATTCCTAGGTTCCAATCTCAACATCTTCTTTAGTATCAGCTATAGCTTCTTGATTCTCGGCTGTGGATTCAACATGGAGATGCAGAGATGTTGGTTCTTATGTAATAGCTTCCTGCTCTCTCATTCCCTCTGGCTTCTTGGGTTTCTCTTGAGTTACTTCCATATCCCATGGAATATGATATTGGTCCCTGAGTATTTCAGTGTCCCCAGATAGATGAGACTAGTCCTCGAATGCTTTAGTGTCCTCTGATGGTTGGGACTTCATCTATTCGTCTTCTCCTAGTTCCAAATCGAGGATTATATACACCTCAAGGCTAGTTGTACCTAGCTAAATGGGAGTCTCAACAAGGCTTCTTGAGGATGTTGGTTCTTGTGTGACAGTATCCTGATCAACTTCAACATTTTCTTGTTGTTGAAGTTATCCCTCCACTAGTTCTATGTCTTGATATTGTTCTGGGGTCATAGTAAAAACTCCTAAGTTTAGGTCGGGGATTGTCTCAACCTTTGGTTCACTTAATTCCATTTGAGTAGAAGCCTCAACAAACATTTCCAGGTTTTTTGTTTCTTGTGTAACAACACCCTGTGTTTGATACTATAATTGCTCATGTTCCCTTACCTCTATATCGGGGATCATTTCCACTTCTGGTTCATCTTCACCTCTCAATTCCACCACAAATGTTTCTTTATCTTCTCCAACTGCCTGTGTGGGTTTTTGTGCCACAAATGCATGCACTATGAATTTGTATCTTGATTGATTAAAAATTTCTCCACACATAGGGAAAACTAGTTTTTCCAATTCTTCACCTTCCTCAACAGGAGGTGATCCTTCGACCTGATCTGCAACTTCTACCAATGTGTGTGATCTCCTTTCCACCTATTTCTTGCATGTTTCCTTCCATATTTCCACTTCCTTTTGGAGTTCTTGCACCTCTTCTTTCAACATACCATTTTCAAACAAAAGTCCCTCAAGTTGGGGTTCCTCTGCATTAGGTTCTTGTTGCGCAACATTTGTCCTGGGTCTCAAGATGGAAAATTCAGTATTTTCTTCGATGTTTGCCCTTTTTTCCCATGTTGCTTTTGCTGTAGAGAAAAATATGGTTCTCTTTCTCCTTACAATTCATGATGCATGTACCTCTTCTCTGATATTATTCTCTTCCTCTGTGGTACAAGGGTTTCTAATTCTATGGATGATGTAGAAGGAACATTTCCCTGTTCGGTGAATCCCCTTGTTTCTTCCATCTCAGTTTCTTCCTCAATTAAGGTTCATCCCCATTCAAGCAAGGATTCAATGGTGAGGTTATCTATATCTTTTTATGTCCTTATAGCTCCCACAGCTTCAGCTTCCATTGTTGCAACATGCAATGCTGCTCCAGTTTCATCTTCTGCTGCTAGGGCTTCCCCATTATCCACTCTTTCCGTAGGGTTTGATGTTGTTGCAACCTCTCCCTATTATTCTTCTTAACTCATTGATTTTTGTTATAAAATTGACTCAATTCCCCCCCCAACTAAATTGGAGGGACTTCGGTCCTCTTCCTATACTTCCACTCCTCCCAACTAGGAAGGTGCCTCCTCTTCCTCTCTTATTAGGACACGATGGAAAGGCATAGGTGCCTGAACTATCAGAGGTTGACTAGTAAACTGTTCCCAGGTTTGGTTTTCTTTGATCTAAGGCCCTTATGATGAGCAGTTTTACTAAGCCATGGTGGGTGAGAGAGGATTAAGGGTGTTGGGTTGAACTTACAAATCCTACCATATGATGCATGTCTTTAAATAAATAAAATGGGATAATGAGTAAATCCCTTTGGCATAAATGAGACAGTAGAGGGAAATCAGAGAAATACATAGTTTGATACCTACCTTCACACGTAATGTATTTATTCAAGAATACATCCACTTCATTCCATGGGTGAGGAATTGATTGTAATTCTATCCCCCTCTTCACTTGGCTGACCTATTCACCAGCTAGCAGAAACTCCCGCATTGTAGCCACATTGTGGGTTCTTCTTCCAAAATAGGTTCTACCCACCTAAGGAAGACCAGTAAATTCAGTCACAATCTCCTCAGTAACCTATATGCAGAGACCTATAACCTCTGAATAGGTTTTTGTCAGATTTAGAGAAAACTACAAAGTTGTTTCCCGATGAATGCCACTTAAACGTTGAAAGAACTTGGTCGAACCAGCTGCTTCAAAAATGGCAAAAACCTGTGCATTTCTTTATAGAGAATCCATATTTGTGGGTTCATACCGGGCTGGGATACCCATATTGTCTCTCTATCTAAATTCTGGTATCAACTTGACAAATAACAGACCCAGAAATGGAAGTTAAAGCATAGGGACATGCACGAACTACCAAGGTTGGAGTTGGATAAATTAGGAAAGTTAAGACAGTCGTAAGTAGGGAATAATTGGTAATATTTGGTCCCAAATTAGGAAAAAGATGACGATCGAATGATAATTTTGGGTACAGGATAGATCGTGCAGATTGATAGTTAAATGAGTACGGGTCTAATGACGGGTACAAAAAGGCAAAGAATGATTAATATTGTCAAATCCAATTTAACGCCTAATCATGTAAATGATCGAAACCACGTACCTTAGCAATTATGAGATGAACCGTGATTTTCCATAATATTGCAGCATGTCATTGCAGCCATCAAATTAACCATTATTTCCCATGCACTGTTATGATCTTACCTGTGGTGAATCAAGAACTATCTTTTAAACGTTGGTGGGAACATGATTGAAACCATCACGTGAGTTAGAATCTGACAAAATTGGGGTCGGTAACATTGGTGGCCAAATCTGGAGGAGTCCCAGCTATCTTTCTGATATATTTGGAGGATTCGTAGCTGCGGAGATAAGGAAATCAGTGAAAACTTAGCACCAATGCAGCTGCAAAAACATAAATATAGGCAAAATTTAGCGGTATCGCAGCTGTGAAAATAGGAGAAATCAACGAAAAATTGGCGAAGTCGCAGTTGTGAAGAAATAGAAAATCTGTGTAATTTGGTGAAGTCGTAACTGTGAAAAGTAGGGAAATCTGTAGAAATTGGCGGAGTCAGAGCTGGGAAAAGTAGGGAAATGGCCAATTTTGAACGGAGTTGCAGCTGCGAGTAGCGGGAAAATATGAGTGGAGTCACAATTGCAAATAACGATAAAATGGGTAAATCTAAATGGATTCGAAGCTGCGAAGAACAGAAAAATGGGTAGGAATTACAGATTTGCAGCTGCAAAGAAAGGAAAAATGGGTAGGATTTACAGAGTTATAGCTGTGAAGGATGGAAAAATGGGCAGGATTTATAGAGTTACAACTGCGGATGAACTATGCATTGTTCAATTATTTTTCTTTTTTTGAAGGAGCTCTTCCGAAACAAGAACATGGGTTAAGGCGCCCACAATCAGTAGGCCTAGTCGTGAGTACTATTTATTAAGCAAGTTCCTGGACATATTCTTCAAGGAAAGCCGGTCAAGCGTAAAAGAAAAGAAAATAAAAATAAAATAAAAAATGAATTTATTTATATACAAATTCCAGTGTGGAAATCACAGTATATATTTTGTTAAAAGATTAACAAGGACAGAGAAAAAATCTTGTCCTTTCTTCAATTGGTATCTTGGATCAGCTGCAACCTACGAAATAAATGCATCCTTTGAGATTGGCTTCTGATACAGTCGCATCCTGTGACCATTAGTGAATAATGGTGTACGATCTTTATCAATAGTGATCAAGCAGACTGTGCCATTATCAAACACCCTATCTATCTGGTATGGACCCAACCATCTTATGCGAAGCTTACCCTTGAATTCACTTTTGAACCTAGAATCATACAACAATTCCCAATCTCCTTCACATAATACTTTCTTCTTTATGAACCGATCATGCCACCTGGATCGCTGTTGTTGAATTAATTCAGTTTGATGTACACTTGCTATGCATTTTTCATTGAGTTCATTCAGCTGGTTCAATATGCTCTTCTGAGCTTCATTTAATTCTAACTTTGCCTCCATAGCTGTATTTAAATTTTTAATTTCAAACTCAATGGGAAGGACAACATTTTTACCATACACCAAATCATAAGGGAAAAAACCCGTAGTATTGCGCCAGGTAGTGTGATAGGCCCAAAGTACATCTGGAAGTATGTCAACCCAATCCTTGCGATGGCTTCTGACTGTCTGTGAGAATAGCTTCAATTACTTTGTTGGTACTTTCCACCTGGCCATTGGCTTGTGGATGATAAGGTGAAGTTATTATGTGTTGAATATGGTACTTCTGTAATAGAGCTTCCAATTTATGTGACACAAATTGTGGTCCCCCATTTATGATTATCTCCTTGGGGAATCCAAATCGGGTAAATATTTCACCATACAAGAAATCTATTACAGCCTGGTCATTAGCTTTCACCAAAGCCACAACCTCTGCCCATTTTGTCATGTAATCGGTGCAAACTAAGATGTAAAATTTCTGCTTCAAGGGAGGGTTAATGGGCCCAACAAAATCCAAGTCCCATATGTCGAAGGGTTCAACCACCACTTGTGGTTGAAGGGGAATCTCATCCAGTTTGTTAGGTTGGCCCATCCTCTAGAAGCTATCACAAGCTTGTACATACACCTTCGCATCTCAGAAAACTGTTGTCCAGTAATATCCCATTTGTAATACCTTATGACATGTATGTGTATCAACAAAATGTCCCCCATGGGGCTCATTATGATAAGCCTTCAAGATACTGAAAATTTCATCTTCTCTTACACATCTCTTGATTTCAAGATCAAAGCCTGTGTAGAAAAGATGACCATCTATCCAGCAGTACCTGGCACTCTGTTGGATGATATTCCTTTTCTCTCTTTTTGACAGATGTGCTAGAATCTTTCCTGCAGCCAAATAGTTAGCAAGATCTACGTACTAGGGGAATGAGCTAATACTACAAACAAATGAACATCTGGTAAAGAATCCTCAACATGCATGCTGTCATCGATTTTAGTAAAATGAGATAAAAAATCAGCAACAACATTCTCTTTTCCAAGTCTGTCAATAATTGTAATGTCAAACTCCTATAATAGTAGTAGCCATCAAGTTATCCTAGCATTTTTAATAGGTTTTTTCATTAGATACTTGATGGTTGAATGGTCAGTGTGTACGAATGTGGGATATCCAATGATGTAATGTCTAAATTTATTGATGGAATAAACAATGGATAAAAATTCATTCTCTGTAACAGTGTAGTTGAGTTCAGCAAGGGCCAAGTTTTTACTGATGTAGTAAATTGCATATGGATCTTGACCATCCTGCTATCCCAGCATTGCCCCTATAGAAGTGTCAGAGGCATCAGAGGAAATATGAAAAGGCAGGGACCAATTGGCCCCCGTTAAGATAGGAGCTATAGACAACCTCTTCTTAAGTTCGGTAAAAGTTGTTTGGCATGCATCATTCCAAATGAGTTGTACACCCTTCATCAACAAAGTAATTAAAGGGGAAGCAAGTTTGGAAAAAATTTCCATAATTATTCTGTAATAACCAGCATTCCCTAAGAAGCTGCGTACCTCTTTTTGTGTTCTAGGAGTGGTTCTATTTTCAATTACACTAATTTTGGATGGATATACCTGGATACCATCAGCAGAGATGAAGTGTCCCAAAACCACACCCTCTCTGATCATCATGTGGCACTTTTCAGTGCTCAAAGATAGTTGCATCTGCTCACAGCGTGTTAAAACCTTCTCTAAATTTTTTTAGTGCCTCCTCAAAGTCACTTCCATACAGGGTAAATTCATCCATGAAAATATCCATACTGTCATTGACCATCTTCGAAAAGATGCCAATCAAAGCTCTCTAAAAGGTGGCTAGTGTGTTGCACAACTCGAAGGGGAGTAAGTTGTATGAAAAATTACCCTAGGGATAGGTGAAGGTGGTCTTATATTGGTCTTTGGGAGAAATTTGGATCTAGTTGTACCCACTAAACCCATCTAGGAAGGAAAAAAAATTCCCAGATAGGGTGTCAAGTACATGATTGATGAAGGGAAAAGGGAAATAATCTTTCTGCGTTGCTTTGTTTAATTCCCTATAATCCACCCAGACTCTCCATTTCCCATTCTTTTTTGGCACTATCATGAGTGGAGAAACCCACTTGCTATCTGAGATTGGATAAATAAACCATGCTTCCAAAATATTTTGAATTTCCTCTTTCATTATGTACCTAAGGTTGGGGTTCATCCTTCATTGTGGTTGGCACATAGGTTGGGAGTCACTCTTAATGTAAATGTGGTGGGTGCATAGATTAGAAGAGATACCCTTAATATCTGTGTACTCCTAAGAAAAATATTCCTTGTGTTATTTCAAGAGCGTGACCAGACGTTCCAATTCATCAGGAGCAAGGCTTGGATTGATATTCATTGTTTTACCTGGCTCTATCTCAACTGGAATTATTTTTGAATTCTTGAGTACTGGAATTATACTAGTGTCACCGACTAAAGTTTCCTCTGTAATATTTTCTTGTTTCTCTTCATCTAGGGTATTATTTAGGATCTGGTAAACATGCATATTGATAGATGTAGGCTCACTGATGAAACTATTGATAGCATTGTACTCTATTTCATCTTTGAAGGTTTAGGATTTCCCTATCAATAACAGCGGTTGAACATCGTCTTCTTCCTCCACCTCCAGCCATAGTGGAGTTTCTACTTATAGGATAGATCGAGCTAGAGGATATAAGGTAAGAATTTTTTTCTTGGTCCCATATGATATTGTCATAGACCCTGACCGACAGCTGATGTAATAATCGGCTGTGGCTAGCTAGGGTCTTCCCAGGATTAGTAGGTGCCCACCTAGCCGTGACTTCATCTGTAACACCAAGAAGTCTCCGGGGTATTCCCACGAATCTACTGAGACAACAAGGTTATCCAATATTCCCTTGGGTTTGATAGTGTACCTACTAGTGAGTTCTAAAATTGTAGGGGTTGGATGAATGTTGGTGAGCCCAAGTTTTGGTATAGTTTCTATGGTCATAACGTTAATGGTTGTGCCTAAATCCACCAAAACATTCGGTATCTAAGTATCCCCAATCTATACTGTGACAGTGGGTGTTAACCCAAAAAATCCATCAATGAGCTCTACGTGACCTACACCACCCAAATACATCTATGTACGACCCTCATTTGACCCCCACACCCTTTCTAAGGCTCAAAAATATGAAAAAGGGCTTAAAACCCCTAAAAAGAGCCAAATAGCTCTCATAGGGGCTAAAACCTCCAAAAAGGGGCTAAAACCCCTCAAAGGATCTTAAAACCCCCAAAGGAGCTAAGAATTAGGTGAAAGGGGCTAAAGCCCTAACCAGGGGCTTAAAACCCTAAATCTCTAAAAAAAAGCTATAAATAGAAGGGTGGGGGTTACTCTCAAAACACTCCTTCTCTCCCTATCGTTATGTTTCCCGTGTGAGTGTCTTGAGACCCTTTGTCTCTCAAGTGATCCACCCTCCCTCTCCTCCATTGCTCCACAAGCCAAGCTTCCATCCCAAAGAGAGAGAGGTGCTTCCAAAACTAGGGCATGGTGGCCCATTTCCACCCAAACAGAAGGTATAATTTTTGTTTTGTGTCATTTTAATTCTAGTTTTCTAACATATTTTTCTTGAAGGCTTGTTGTCTAATGATTTGCTGCAGTTTTCTATTGATTTCTTCCAACCATTCTTGTTTTCTAACCATTTCTTGCAGGGTTTCCATAGCTTGGCCCTAACACTTGTTTGCAGCTTTTCTTCCACCTCACAAGAACCCTACCCTTCCGTCCTATAGACGGAAGGTAGTCATTCCTTCCTGTAGTAAGGGCGAAAGATCTACTATAGAACTGGCGACCATACCAAATCGATCCCACAGGATCCCTGGATTTACTTTTCAAATTTTTAGTTTTTATTTACCCTAGTTCATTTTCTGTTAAATCTAGTTTAGATCTATCTTTTTTTCATTTTAATTCACAGTTGAGCCTCCTTAAGGAAAAACTGAGCCCATTCGGCCACAGTACAAGTTACTTTCAATCGTCTCTTGCTCAGCTTAAAAAAAAATCCTCTTTTCGGTCCAGGTTGCACTTATTGGGCTGAAATAGGCGACCTGGTCGCTCAATTTTGCCCGAAAGGTGTAACTTTCCTCTCAGAAGCTAGATCGCTCCTATTTTATGTTTTTGAGTGACCCCTTCGCCTGTATTTTGGAAAATTTGGTGACCCCCTCACCACATTGGCCCCAAAATAGGTGATCTATCTCTCAGATTCAGTTTTTTAAGTTATCTAGACCGTCAATGCGGCTCAACCGCCTCTGTATAGCCATCTGTGTTTATTTCATTTCAATTTGTGTAAATCAGTATAAAAATTTAACTAGTTAATGGTTTAATGAATATTCTTAAGGCTTGCATAAAAATACTATAGGTTAAATTTTAGTTCTTAATTGGAAATTAACTCCTTGCCTAGCCCTTCCTCCTCTACCCAGTCATCATCACCCTTCAGGGTATTATGGGATAAGACGAAGGGTGAACCTCATATAGTAATAGGCACTTCATCTGTAATTTTTTGAGACCACTAAAAATGGGTGACTTGGAAGGTAGAGGAGGTGGTTTCATGGAGTTCGCGTCCTCCTTGTTGATCGACCTTGCACTCGGAGAGTGACCTGAGGATATACAGATGGGAATAGTCCCATTGTGTTGAGAGCCCAGTACTCTTTCCTGGTTGAAGAGAAATACAGGTGTAAGGCAGTCACCTAGTAAGTCTACCATAGTTCAGATTCATGTGTGGCATGTTTTAAATTTATGTTCATAATTTACTGCTTTCATAAACAACTTACTGATGTTATAATTTCTTCTATGAAATATTCATAAACCATACAAGAAGCCATCAAGTGTAACATAAATACAATGGAAATGCACACAAACCATACCAAATAAAAAAACCAAACTCAATTCATGACGTTGAGCCAGCCACTAAAATTGATTAATTTAGACTAATTCAAACACTTGCAGTCCTTGAGGACGTAAGTCCGTGACTACCTTAACCAAGGGAAGTACTTGGGATCAGCCTAAAAACCCATTGTGAGGAGTACCATGGGAAGCCCAAAGTAGCTAACCGGTGAGATGAATTGCCAAGCGAAATGGGCAATGACCCCTATCAATTGACTAGCACTCTCATGAGGAAAAATCCAAGCGTTGTCTCCTATTAGTCTTGGTGGCTGAGTGACCACTTGAAAGGCAATAGGAAGCCACTAAAACCGGGGTCCAAAATTTCACTACCTAATTTCACCACCTGATCTACCAACTAGACACAATTGATCCCCCACGCTCTTCCTCATGCCTAAGAGGCGATCCACCACAGTTCAGGTCAATGAACCAACACCATCGAGACCATTCTCAATGACCCTCAATACCATTAGAAGGCTACACTACCTTTGATTTAGACTCAGAATTATATCAATTTGAGAAAAATCTACACACTGCACCATCTAGCCCCATGGCTGGTGCAAACCTAAATCCACTTTTTGGCTTGGTGACTGATAGTGGACCCATGTCCATACCTCTCACCACCACCAGCACCCCTGTGGGTGGTCCTAGAACTATCATGCAGACTATCCTAACTCAGCTACCTCCACCTTCACCCACTAGCAAACTGTCCCACCTATCATACATGGGGGCAATGGTGCCTCCGCTCACATTGTCCCTCCTGTCATACCTGGGGGAAGTGGCCTTTCCACTCACATTGTCCCACTTACCATACCTAGGGCAGTGGCATGTCCATAACTATCCCATAATTACCGCCAGTCGTGCAGGTACATCATGTTCCTGCAAACCCCACCACCATTACCGGTCCATAACACATCAACTTTGGGTCAAACCTTCCTTTCATGGCACGTCCCAACTTTCCTAACTTGGATAGGTTAACCAATGACCCCATTTTCCATCAAACCTTTTGGCCTCCCATGCCAACCAAGCTCCCCTCAAACATCCCTAAGTTTGAATGGAATGCAGGGGAATGCCCCCAAAACCACATAATGACATTTCACCTATGGTGCTCATCAAATAGCATCGTAGATGACTCGATCAAACTTGAGCTAATCCAATGCACCCTCATAGGTGTTGCAACCAAATGGTACATTGAGCTACCTCAATCCAAATACCTAGATTTTAACTCCTTGGATTTCATGTTCCTGTAGTCTTTTCAACTCCCCGTTAGATACGATGAAGGAGTGGAAATATTGCTATCTTTCCATCAAAACACTGCGACCCACATCACCAACCACATCCACGAGTGGAGGTGACATCGCAGCTTGTGCAAGATCAAGCTTGATGACAGGATCTTCCTGGATTGGTTCCTAAAAAAATTGCTACAACCTATAGCAAAGGACGTCACATCCAGACGTCCCCAATCCAAAGAGGAGGCCATATTGAAAGCGCAATATTTTGATCTAATTTACGCTTAGTCTGGATACTTGTATACCATCATTCTAGATGCTCCACATGCGGGCACTTCCTACTGTGATGCACCTGAGGCATCCCATGCTGTAGATGGCATTATAGGCTCTGTCTCCCATCACTCACAACACCATGTGACACCACCTATGATTCCACAACACCCAAGCAACACCCCTAGTGTTTCCCACCCAAATAAAGCTCCCGACTACTCATTCTGGAGCCACAACTTCCTACACACAACCCGCACCACAACAACATGCATATGCACCAACTTGGCCGAAACAACAGTATTCGAGACAAATGCCTAGATTTATAGCCCCCCCAGCTCCCCCAATCTACTATGTACCACCTGTGCAAGCCTCTCCAACCCCCATCCCAACTTTTCCACCACCCTTGGGACAAGTTATTGCTTAGCAATATCATCCCAACCAACCATCCCCCAATAACCAACAAGGGAAAGGTAGAAATAATTGAGCTAGGAACCGGGGTAACAACCATCCACAAGGAGGTGGTCAACAGTTGAACCCTCCCAACAATGGTGCCAATCTGCCAGCTCAAAATCTCCAACATCCTAACCCACCTAGACACAATGCTCCCTTACACACAAATCAGCCATGCAAACTATGCGATGTCTATGGGCACTATATGCATGAGTGCCCCTTCATGGGCCGCACCAAGCAGGTTCTTCAGAACGAAGCTCAACATGGTACCAATGCGGAAGTACCAGCTCAACCCAACCCAGCACCACTAGGCCTTCCACCCATGGTGCTCCAAAACCTGTTACCACTCCAAGGGTTGGTAGCAACCACACCCATGCCCCACCTTCCCCCGCAGCCCTTGCTGCGACCCCTCCTACATAGATAGGGGTTCATCACCTGGTAGCCATGACAACTGATGAGGCCAACTTGTGGACTAGGTGGAACCAATATGGGTCCACTACTGAAACCGCTAACCCATAAGTGAAATCCACATCCAAGGCCACCAACATACCTCTTCACTTACCCCCTTTTCCCCCACGCCCTCCATATGGTGGGTGGCCAACAATGCCACGGCTAGAGCTATTGTGAGCTATAGCATCGTGGATGACTTGGCCCAAACACCTATGGCCATGTTCACCCTTGAGGTGCTCAAAACATGCCCGTCGTAGTAGAAAGTGTTGTTATCCACACTAGGTGTGGTGGACCCCTCCAATTCCAGATTGATCACATTCGATTTGGATCAAGGAGAACCCGTTCTTACCTCCACCATTGAAACCAAGCGAGACTGTGGATTTGTGCATGATCTCATCTAGCACTATTGCACCTAAACTCCAACCGTAGCTGCAGCACCAACCGCAGTCGCAGCACCAACCACAGTTGCAGCACCATCTGTAGCCGCAGCTCCATCCGTAGCTGCAACCCCATCCATAATCGTAACCTCAGTCACAACCTCAACCTTAGTTACCATGGAAACAGTGGGGTTCATTCTCACTCAACATTCTCCTTTTCCTTTTCCTACCATCCGAGATCATGAGTAAGTCTATCTTGGAAACCTGTAATCTATAGGATTTCACACTGGGATTTCCTGCGTGGTACCTTGAACCACCTAACCTACCTATAAGGCCCCAATATGTGTTGACTATTTTCTGGCCAATTGAGATAATGTCACACCTACCTATAGGCTAATAAAAGACTCTTCCTATCTCCAGACCTTCCCCTCTTCCTCCAACAGAGACTGGGGGCAAGGCCACCAAATCCACAACCAATACAATTTTCATGATATCTAGCACTAGTTTCTCTTCCGCCTCATTGGCCATGGAAGATCCACCTGTTCTATCTTGGCACCACTTATGCGATGACGGAGAGATCTATAAGAACTCCTCTGGTTTTACCCAATTCCCTTTAAACCATAGTGTGGAATCATTTCTTCCCATAAAAGACCAGATTTCGTCACCCCGCCTTGCCAACGAACTTTGTCTCGGAAAGGGGGCATACCTC
This sequence comes from Pseudotsuga menziesii, assembly GCA_001517045.1. NCBI lineage: Eukaryota > Viridiplantae > Streptophyta > Pinopsida > Pinales > Pinaceae > Pseudotsuga > Pseudotsuga menziesii. The sequence continues at coordinate 187,008 of LPNX010717971.1, forward strand.
TTCGCTGAGTCAAATGGTCACCTCTTGAAGAAGTCGTGTAATGGGATCTACCTCAAGAGTGTCTATGCTTGTTACCACCACTATGAGTCCCTTATAGCGTAATTTTTTTCTTTTTTATTCTGTGTCATTTTTACCACAAATAAGTGATCCCCTCCAGTAGTCGTTCTACGTCTAGTCGCAGTGAGTCCATTTTAGAACTCTGTTGCATCATTTGCATGTGAGCAAGTTGATATGATCCTTTCCCCTACACCACAGGTAGCCCACTGGAGGGTGTGGTCCCACATCTGTACATGCACATCGTATGTCACACGTATGATCTAGCTACCACCCTGATAACATACCCTCAGGTCCCTAGACCTATCCTAGGGGTTGAGTCCTCTCCATATCTCCCTGGTTGCACAACGCTCTTGGGGAAAGAAACAACCTTTAGACTGCCTCCCTCCACATTGATTCCTTGGGCCATTACCCTGTGTCATGTCAATTTTCATACCACCATGGGAATCACACATTATATATTGAGTTAGCTCCATACCCATAGGACCTCATTTGGTCTATTGTTTCCATGTGCATCACTACACTAGGGGCAGCACCATTAGTTACTAATTAGAGTCACCCAGAGCCTGTTCGAGACACCCCTCACACCTCTAGGCTCAAATTTACATCTTCTATCTTTTAATGAGACCATCGTCTCATGTTTAATAAGTAATTTTCGGGGCCACTTCCTGAGAGTTACGTTGGTTTACATACCACATTGTAATGTAAGTGTCTCCTGACCTATACTTGCATCACACTTGCCTACCACAACTCATGCAGGAATCTAGACCATCTACATAGAGGCCACATCATTTTATTTCAACATATAACTGTCTAATTCGGACACTGCACCTTACGTGGGTTTTCAGACCATCACTCGGAGGGAGGATCATTTATTTTGCATGCATTTGGCATATAACTATCTCTAGACTTGCACTCACATCATATGTAGTCTGGTCCATCCACCACGACTCACACAAGACTCTCCTGACCTTTGTCCAAGATCCACCTCGGTCAATGTGCCTCTACCGCACCGAGTCATGTGCCACTACCGTGATCTATCCCGTGCATGTATTGGTATGTTCAAGAGCCACCTGCTCCATCCATACTACACGGATGACTTTTGGACCACTGTACATTATCCCAACATCGTGGCACCATCAGTGCCCCCTCGATCGATTGACCATACCAGAGTTTCTGTTAAGCTCTTTTCTGACTCCTAAAAGAATGAAAAGATTGCCGAGCGCAGCTGCTTCCTTTCCCGCTCGTTAAAGTATAGGAAAGGGCATCTACATCGTCTCGTTTATCTCCTTTTGCAGACTATGTAGACCATTAAATGAAAAGGACCACCTTGGCACATTCAATCCATGACCATTCCCCTCTACATCCTTTTATGCTTTCTCGGGCAGAGGGGCTGAACTTTACAAAAAATATCACCATGGGTTGTCGTTAAGCTCTTTTCCATCCTTCTCATCAAGAAACGATCACCGAGCAAACTTGGTTTCGTTCATGCTCGTAAAATTATTTGAATGATCATCCAGTCAGTATAGGTTTAAAATTTTCCAGCCTGACTTGACTACCAACGGTAAAGAAGCCTCTTGTCCCATAAAGGATGGGTGAGCTCTCCTATGTATACTTTAAACCTTTTTCGGGCATTGAAGATTATCAACGAAAAAGAGACCCCACTGGAGTATTCTTCATTCTTTCAGACTCTCTAAAATTGAAAGCACCATTGAACATTCACTTTCTTGGGCTCGCTAAAAATCCACGAGATCATACCACAACGGTGTCCTTAGACACAACCCCACATGTAACAGTTTGGTAGCATTCCCACTTTGGGTCTCCTTTGCTCAGAGTACTCTGCAATGTGTCTTCCTTGGATCCCATCAATACTAGAAGTATCTACCTCCCCCAAGTATTTCCCATCTGCAGTGACATTATCGATAGTATAGCTATGATCCCTTTCCCATGAGTCAGTTTCATTTTCTACCTGGTCTGCCCTGCCATCATACTCTGAGCAAAAATTCCACCATGATTCCCTTCCCCTGTTCAACTCCTCCCCCTCCCATTCAGTGGGTCTGTCTTGAGATTTTCTCACATCTTTCAGTTATCTACCTAGCACTTCTGGTCAAGGAAACACCATTTCCTTAACCAGGTGTGGGTCTCCCTCTGTCGACGACAACACATGTATTCTAGAGTATAGACCTAGAGGTCCCTGTATCCTGGTATCATTAACCTCATTGATGAGTTCCTTGGACCACTTGAGAGGAGTCCTTAGTGCCTCTCAATATGGTTGTTTCTCACATGCTCGATTCCAACTACATCATCGCACCGTTGAGATTCGTACAGGGTATTGGTCCATGCAGTATTTGGTCGAAGACCCTGGATGTCCCCTGACTCTAGCACATTGATGAGTCTATGTAAGGGACCCCAATAGGTTCTCGTCCCTTGTGATTTCCGGGTTGCATTGGAGACAATGTTAAGAAGCCTCAGCAGTGCTTCTATATAGATTTATGATTGATGTAGCATATTTGTACCACAGAGACTCTAAATCTCCATTAGCGGGTCCCTACAACTATGTACCATTCTAGACCCAATAGGCCATCAGTCATGAAGATTCCATGAGAATTCCATGGGTCCAATATAGCAGTTCTTCAGATCAGTATTGTATTCATCCTCTCATCGAGGAAACCACTATTGTAACAACAGTTGTACATGATTGACTCTTGTATTATAGAGTTTAGATCACATTATTCTTTTGACATCGTTACGAGCATGGGGATGCCTGCCTCGTCCATATACATGTCACACATTATTTGTATCTCACCCATTGATGGGAACCATATTAATANAGGAATCACCACCTCTCCCAAGAAAATCCTATGATGTTCGTCGGCCATACGATGAGATCCTACCCTCACACATCAGGGGGAAATCTATTAACCCAAAAAATACCCCAATGATATCTACATGACCTACACCACCTAAAGAAATCCATGCATGACCCTCATTTAACCCCCACACCCTTGCTAAGGCTCAAAAATATGAAAAAGTGCTTAAAAACCCCTAAAAAGAGCCAAAATAGCTCTCATAGGGGCTAAAACCTCTAAAAAGGGGCTAAAAACCCTCAAAGGAGCTTAAAACCCCCAAAGGAGCTAAGAATTTGGCAAAAGGGGCTTAAAGCCCAAAAAAGGGGCTAAAGCCCTAACTAGGGGCTTAAAACCCTAAATCTCTAGAAAAAAGATATAAATAGAGGGGTGGGGGTCACTCTCAAAACACTCCTTATCTCCCTATCATTATGATGCTTGTGTGAGTGCCTTGAGACCCTTTTCCTCTCAAGCCATTCACCCTCCCTCTTCTCCATTACTCCACTAGCTAAGCTTCCATCCCAAAGAGAGAGAGGTGCTTCCCCAAGCTAGGGAATGGTGGCCCATTTCCACATACATAGAAGGTATAATGTTTGTTTTTAGTCATTTTAATTCTATTTTTCTAACACATTTTGCTTGCAGGTTTGTTGTCTAATGTTTTTCTACAGGTTTCCATTCATTTATTGCAGCCATTATTTCTTTCTAATCCTTCCATGCAGGGTTTCATAGTTTGGCCCTAATCTTGTTTTGCAGGTTTTCCTTCCACCTCACAGGAACCCTACCCTTCCGTCCTATAGAGGGAAGGGAGCTGTTCTTGCCTGTAGAAAGGGAGAAAGCCCTACTACAGTGGGGTTCCTAGGATCATTGTTTTTAGCTAAGAGGGTCTTTCCCATTGTCATTTCAGAGAGTTTTCCCAAAACAAGGAAAGTGGGTGGATCCCTAGGTTTTTCTTCTTGGTTTTCTTACACAAAGGTCCTAGATTGTATTGGCGTAGATAGACACATCATGGAGGGCTTGTAGCAGTGTAATTTTGACATATATATTTTGCAGATCCCCCAAGAGGTTAAACTACAGTTGTTCCACTGTTTTCTGTAATGTTAGTCGTTCAGGGTATGGTGGTTCTCTAATTAGTGTTGTAGGCTGGGTTTTAATAACTATCTCTCCTCGTGTTTCATCCAGTGTCTCAGTAGGAATTTCGGCATCCTCAATAATGGGGATCACCGTATTGGATGGGTATTACTGATTCATCCTTGCTTCAATCACTGAAGATGGAACATCTTCAATGGCTAAAGGCTCCATCACTTTCCCTGATCGTAATACTTATGTCGTTATAGGGAACTAGAGTGATGGAGTAAGATGGCATGTTGGAAGTCTCAAACTAGTGGACTGTTTTATTATTTGGGTTGGGGTTAGGTTGGGTAGGTAGCTGCGGTCGTATAGGCATGTTCATTGGTGTAGCATTGTTCTGGAGCTGCAACTGTGGTTGTTGGTACTGTTGGTGCGGAGAATTATGAGGAGGGTATTGTTAGTGAGGAAAATATTGATGGGAAAATTGTTGGTGAGGAGGTTGGCTGTGAGGAAACTGATTTCCTGGATGGGAGTTCCTCCATCTTGGAGACCAGGAAGTTTTTTGATTCAGTGGTTGTGTCCAAGGTGACCAAGAATTAAAATTCTACATAGAAGACTGAGATGGATGCCATTGGTGGTTAGAATAGTATGAAGGGAATTGTGTATTCATATGATTCATATTATTCATACTATTCATGTTATTCCAAAATGGAAATGAATTTGGATTCATACCTTGGTTTTGAGGTTGCCAAAGGCTTCTTCTGGGCGATGAAGTAAGTTGGTTCCACATCTGGAATTGATGCTTGCAGGACTACCTTCACTTGAGGTAGTGAAGGGAACTCCTTTGTATCATGGTTCAATTCACAAAGCTAGCATACTTCCACCTTGTCAAGTGGACATTCCTTCAGAGGGTGCTTCTTCTTGCATCTAGGGTAGAATACACCAACTATTAAATCCTCCACCACTTGCTTCTGTTTGGCTCCTAGGACATCTATTTATGAGGAGATGGAACTCATCATCTTTGTTTTGAAGTTCTCGAGAAGGTTTCCTATTTATGCTCGAGTGGCTCCTCCATTGGATGACTTCTGTGTTCTATCGAAGACATCTCGTTCCAATTTTTCCCGTTTGTTGGTCCTGGAGGATCCTTTGGAATACCTTCTGCATAATTCAACAATATTTTCAAACAGTTCCTTCAAGATACCCCCCTTTCCCAACAAGTTCAACATACCTAGAAATTATTCTCTAATCCCACAAAGTAGGATTATCTTGAGCACATCTAGCCCCATAGTATTATGCCCATCCCTCTGCACATTGTACAAAATCCTCTCAATGAAATATTCCATACTTTCTTCATCCTCTTGTACCATCTTGAACAACTCTTCTCTTTTATATTTAGTGTTGTAGTACTCTTGGTATTTTTCAAGGAACACCTATTTCATTTGATCCTAGGTGGTGATAGTCTCACCACCCAAGCTCATGAACCAACACAACACATTATCCTTCAAAGTAGCAAGGAAAATTTTTAACTTCTGCTCGCTGGAAGTGTAGTCATAGCTACGATAGAGGATGTCAAACTAGAAGAGGAACTCACCCAGATCCTCTATGGCCTTTCCATGAAAACATGGTAATACTGATGGTGATATGTTTTTTAGTGGGGGCTTGTACAACTGGCTGTAGAATGGGGAACGCGAGTGTGACAACTGCCCCCTCGTGCGACAAATCACTGTCATTGTGATGATTCTCCCCCATTACTTCCTCATGATCTTCAAGTTCACATCTGTTATTCATATTTTCATTTGATCTTTCCCTTATTTTCCTTTTCTGATCGTCCCAATTATAGTGAAACTGTGTCCACTCCTCCTTTTTCACAGTCCTCCCATTAATGTGGTAAATCACCTCTCAATCACCTGTTACCATAGTACTAATTCTATCTTTGTCTGCAGGGAAACCTAAGGGTGTCGCAGCTCCTCCTGTGTTCTCAACTATGGAAACTGATGCTTCCACTTGAGGGATAATCGGGCTTCTTCTGATAGATGATCCTTGATGGAGATCCATGGTAGAAGAGTTGGTTTTGGAAATAATATCCTTAATGAATTTCTTTTTTCCCAATGCTGGATTACTGTCATGACCTCGACCACCTGCAAAATTAGTATTCTGGAGAGATCTAGGGGTTTTGGGAATGTCACATTATACTCTTCTCGTATTCATACAACCCAAAATATGCAAGATTAAAAATTGAAGAAAAATGAAAAAATGCAACTACTGTGGTGTCTAATAATTATCTTCCCCAGTAACGGTGTGAAAATGTTGGTCACTCTATATGCTAGTTAGTTACAACCAACATACACAATGCTCAATATAAATTGTCAACCCAGGCAAGTATTTTATTTCAAACATAATTCACACTGTCTGTTCATAAACACTAAGTATTTAATTAATTGAATGAATCATTCACTATCCTACCTATCTGTTTAGTCAAACTCCTCTCATGATTAAAGCGATTTGAACTACCTAATTAAGAATTTCAGAATTGCAATTACCTTCCTACAACTTCAATCCAGCAACTAATGATTCTAGAAATAAATAACTAGATTACTTTCGCAAGAAGTTAAATCCTAACATTACCAAACTATATGCAAATCCATCATTACTAGTTTAATACCACTGGTCTAGGAATTGGAAATAATAGGAATTGAACCAAACAATTCTAGGATATAATCTAACTAAATTAGCAAACCTGAAAAACACAAACAAGTAAAGGAAACTAGATATGAACTTGACTATTATAGCTAACACACACTTTCATAAGGAAAGCTAACCTACACAGTTGATTGTCACACCACACTGCTGTAGCTTAAGAGAAATGCAAATATCGATTATCAAAGGAAGCACAACAATTAACTATTGTCATTGCAGCTACTGTAAGGAATGCGTCTACTGCAACTTCCACACCACACAAAAAAGGAATCAAAACATCTAATTAACTCAGATATCTCTATGGGAAGGTGGGCCCAACCTTCAAACAGAGACACCAAAACTAAAATAGATTAAAACATAGAAGTCTAAAGAATCAGCTCCTTATATTATAATGATAAAATGAAAGTACAGTTCTTTGTCCACAGCTTACACAGTATATCCAATATCAACCAACCCTTGGCTCAGGATGTTTCCCAATACTTATACATGATCAATTGTAACCTTCACCCACGAATATCTGGCAGCCATGAAGATCTATGATCTTTAGGCTACCCTGTTACAACAAGCTAAACCATTGTGAGTGGATTTGAATGTGAGCAGAGAATATAGGGAATCATGTTGTGTGAGCCATTAATGAGTAAAGAAAATCAATTTAAGAAATTCCCTTCCTGTCATAGCTAGGCCTTCAGCAATGGAGTGCTGTTACAACTGATTATGTTGCAGCTAAGCATATTTCCTAAATACACAGAATGACTGCCTTTGTATGCTTCCAGCATGTGGGGCTACGATTGGCGAGATCCAACTGGTATCGAAAGCACATCTTCCCTGCAAACACTCGGGCTGCTACACCTATACTTCTCAAATCTTGAATTATATTTATGAAATCATGATGTATTAGTATAATCCAAGAGATAGAGTTCTGACCATATCAATAATAGGCATTAATAAGATGAAACAATAATTAATCATACCTATGAAGAGTCGGGGCTCACTGTGAGGAAAGAACATGAATTTGGTGCATAGAATGGAGTAAGGTAAGACAAAAAGGGTATAATAGATGTGGTTAAAAAGGGGCATTTTGGGACCCAACAAGTGGGTTCAACCAAAATTTTATGACTTCAAGGATTGATTCATCTGATGATAAAATTCCTTCCAAGAATTCAAGTGAGTTGGTAGAAATCACAACCACAATGGGCCAAGTAACTGGATCACATTCCTCCTCCAAGGGAATATTTTGATCCAAATATGTCGGAGCCATCTGAATAGCTTGGTATGAAATTTCTACATCAGATAAGGGTTGTGGGATCATAAATTTTCCCATGAGGGAATCATTTTTAAATGATTCTTCCCCCATGTCTTGAACCTCCTTTAGATCATCCCTAATAAAAGGAAAATTTGGTTGGATAACAGTTTCAAGCTTGGAATTATCTAAATGGTATATCATGAAAATCACCCCCCTATGAGGGAACCGAATCACTCAAGACTCTAGAGACACTATATCCATCATTTCATGTATCCAAATACGTCCTAATATAAAATTGTAATATATAAGCATGTCTACTACCCCAACATCCACTATGAATGTTTTGCCACCCCATTCAATAGGGAAGGCTACAATGCGTTCATGAGGAGAGGAAGAATGTCCATGAAATTATTTTCACACAGTATGGGATTGAACTAATGTGGATGATATTAATGCTTTACAACATGTAAATCACATGACACAAGTCAAGGACCCTTCATCGACTATGGTTTGAAAAATTTTCTTTCTATGAGGTGCTACTTTTATCTAGAAAACAACTTTGGAAAGGATCCTACCTATTAATCGGTCTAATTCTAATGTGATCGAAGTCGCATCAGATGGATCAACAACTCTAGTTGAATACAATATTTCATTTATTTTCATAGGAAAATATTGCAATACCTCCATGGAAAACATGGCACATGGTGCTTGAGCTATATATTCAACATCATTTTTCGTTATGAGAAATTTGTGCGCTAGGATTATGCATTGTTCTACATAGAACACCTTTAAAGGTGTGTAGTACTATGTCTATGGTTGGTTTCTCAAAGGTGACTAGAAAACCACTTGACTATGATTTTGATTGATTCAATGTACTCAGAGGGAAATCATAAGAATGAGATCTTGTTTGAATGTTTACCTCATGATCACACATGAAGGAATTGGCATTGGTATGATTTCCCCCTTACGGGGTTTTTTTTGGTTCCCCACTAGAATAGGTACTATCTCTATAGAAACCATTTGATGATGGTGTTTTAGGATGTGTGGAATCAAAATAGTGGGTTGTTGTTTCCCATTATCTAGACCTAAATTCAGTACATCTCTCATTCCAATTTTAGCATTTTTATTACTCTTTTATTTCTTCTTCTTTCCTACAAGGTCCATGGATTGAATGATGAGAATTTCAGAATTACAGGAAGGATTAACAATGTGCTTACCCTTTTACTTCTTCTTATTTCCCTTAAGTTCTAGGGATTGAACTCCAATGGTTTCAAAAGAAAGGGAAGGATTATCATGTTCCTGCATATTTTTCCCAGTTGTATGTTGCGAAGTATGAACAAACATTTGTCCCATTTTATGGGTAATATTCTCAAGTTGGTTGATGAAACCCATCATACCATTTGCATGAGGCCCATGTGGCATCCTAGCTAGATCAAAATCAATTTTTGCAGGTTGGTTCCAAAAAGATAGGTTACTTTCTAGAAACTCACCACTCCATTATGGAATGGGATTCATGGGTATATTTCCCGCCATATAGGGTTATACTCTAAGGAGATTGAATATTTCCCAGAACATGACCACACCATTGATGAATGGGTGTATTTCCCCCTTGCGAGTTAGAATCCAATTAGATAAGTTATTTCCTATAATTTGACCACTCCATTGATGTGGTCCTTGGGAGTGAAAAGCATTCCAAGGTAGATTGTCTCCTTGGGGAGGCTTCCCCTAAGAAGATGGGGTACTACCTGAAACATGACCAATGGGTGGATTACCCCCTTTTGGAGGTAGGTTCCAAGAGGATTGGTTACTTCTTGGATCCTTTCCACACCATGATAGTTGTCCTTGGGCTTGAAAATAATTCCAAGGTAGCTTTCCTCGTTGTGGAGGTTGGCTCCAAAAAGATTGGTTACTTTCTGAAACCTAACCACTCCATTGTGGAATAGGGTTTATATATGGATTTCCCTTAGGAATTGTGCTAGGATAAATCATAGGATGACCCTTTGAGGAATTTCCTCCCATTGGTGAAGGATAGATCCAATTGGCATTCATGTTCCAGGATGCATTATTTCCACTAGGAGTATTGGCATTCCATTATAAAGGGTTTCCCTGAGATGTAGCACCTAGACAACTATTAAGTGTTCTAAGAGGATTTTGATAATCTGATGCAACCATTTTAGGTTGTATCAATGTGGTCTCTTGAACTCCTAACGAGGCCAAAGGCTCAAGTGTAATGTTTTGCAAATTATTCCAACTTTTAAAAAGATTAACCAATGACTCACTTTCTGTAAGTATGAATGGTTTTAAGGGATGTGATAAGGGTGGATTTACGTGATAAATTGTGTGATATTCTATTATTTCAATTTTAATTAGAGTAATATCATCAACTCTATCTATGTTTCATCCATGATGTGACAAATTCTGAGAATTGGTTTGATCTTCTTCTTCTCTAGTAACATTTGATTAGGTTTACAAGTAGTTTAGTTTCCAAGTCATAAATATGTTGTTCATGTAAATTCCTCCACAATGTAGTGGTGACTTCAAACTTGGGTAACTGGCCTCATTGCCACCTTGATGGGTGGATAGGGAGATTGAATCCTTTTTATGAATTTAAATTTTAATAAAATTATTTTTTTATTTGAGTATATCATAATACAGTTAAACAATCCTAAAGGAAACTAGACTCAATAAAAATCAAAGTGTCCACACATCTAATAATTCCTAATAAAATCAACAATCAAAATTCCTTCCAAAGAACCAGAGTTCATTTAAAATATGGATTAGAGGGCCTTCCAAAAATAGTAGCTCCTAAGGGACATCAAGCCTCAACAATTACTAAATAGTGATATATGAGAAACAATTACATTGTTCTTCAATCACCAAATGTGCAAGTGTTAGCTCTTGGCTACTAACCCTCCCAAGAATATGAAATAGCCTTGTGCTTGTCTCAGGATTGCAAGCATTCCCCACCTACAACAACTTGTGTGATTTACTAGGAAAATAAACTATGGTTACCACTTTACAATCGGTGTCCGGGAGGAACAATTGTGAGTCTAGGATAACTCACATAGACTAGATATCTCAAGAAAGTGATGTCACCTCGTGGACTTGTCACTTAATTGAAATACTCTAATGTTCCCATATACCAACAAATAAGCAAGAGGTGGGTACCACTTACTAATTTGGATTAACCTCATTCTTAATGCATGTGTTAGAAGCACTTTCAGGGTATGAACACTTTGCTAATAATGGATTTTATTTCTATTTAATCAATACTAGTTTCAAAATTATGTGGCCGAAGAGGTGTTAACTCTCCAATCTTATTCCAAGTCCCTGTCCTAATCTATGTAGGTGATATCAAAACGAATCTTGATATCTTTTTATATTAAGCATTGATTTTAGGGTAGTTTGCTTAGTTTTGAGGAGTGATGATGAAACTGGTGTTGTTTATGGCTCAAAATGTTGAACCAATCAAATGCACAATTCTCACTACTCTTTCCTTTATTTTAATGAAATTATATGCTATAGAAGAGTAAGAATTTCTTTGATATCCTTACAACATGCAAATTGCAAAATAGAATCACTTTTATGAATTTGAAAAAGAAGTTTTCTAAACAAGTGATGTTTTATTGTCACAAACTATTCACCTTTTTTTTTCAAATAAGTTTCCAACTTTTAGAAAGGGTTCAAGTTGGATTTAAACATAAGACGTGCTCAATTTACCTCAATTATCACTAATTGGAAATGGAAAATGTTTGAATGTTCAATTTTTTTCCTATTTTTAATAAGTCTCCCAAACCGATGTTTAATTTTAGGATTATGATTCAATTTTTTATTTTACAATTATGTAATGTTGGTATTTATGAATGTTGAATTTAATGTTCCAAATCAACGGTTTGAAAATCAATGCAAAATTATAAGAACCTTTCAAAATTCTAAAACTGAAAATCATTTACACTTGAGATCCATGTTCTCGTTCATAGGATCGCTTGAAAGCACAAGTGAAGAGGATACTCACAACTCGACAATATGCTTCAAAACTTCAAAATATGCTTATTGCACTTGAGTTCCATGTCTCTCATTCAAAATATCACCCGAAAGTGTGAGTGAAGAGGATAGGTAGGGCTCAAAATTATTCCCAGAAACAATACTAGACTATTACACTTGAGATCCCTCCTACGTGTTCACAAGATCACCCAAAAGTGTTAGTGAAGAGGATACATAGGGATCAAACAAAACTTATGACAAGAAATTTGAGACTGGCAAACAAACTCCTCTAATTGTGCTTTGATAAATTCAAAATTAATATATCCAAGAGAAAAAAAATACTTAATCAAGTCATTTTCTTAGGTTTTGGAGGGAAAAATAATTTTGAATTTATCTTAAGTGAGAGGTCCAACTTTTTGAAAATTTTAGTGAATTTTATTTAATTGATGGCTCTAACTATCTCTTAACTATGATTTTAAAGTGTGTATCTAATCAACAAGTATATGTAATTTCAAAATCAAAGGTCTTAAGGTTCATGAATTTTAAAAACATGTGATATTATTCATTCTTAGATAAATTTTATTTGCAAACAATGATGTAAAAGTACCAAATCAGTCAAAATATCACACAATAACAATGAAACAATGGAACCAAATGCAAACGATCACCTAATACAATCACATATAAGACATTTAAAAGAAAATTTGAACAAAAACTCAAAAAATTACTAATGAAAGTGGTCTTTCAAGTTTTTCTAAAGAATATTCAAAGTCTCCCAAATTCGAATTAAATCCTTCCTGATTATCTCAATTTTGCTTCTAACAAATCCTAACAGGTCTTTTTATATCATATTAAGGTCTGCAAAGTCTATCTTCACCCCAAATTAAAGGCCTAAAACAATGATTTAATTTTTTTTCACTTTCAAATTGAATGCATACAAATATTTAAAAACCTAAAAATATCCCCAAATATTACTCAAATTAGATGAAATTAATCTCTAAAAATATTTGTTAGATTATTCCTAATCCATCTACATTAGAAAGAACCAACCCAATTGGTAAAAAACTGAGGATTCTATGTCAAAAAATTAAAGATCCCATGAATTTTACGTGTTGTGGGAGACCTTATGTAGACTTAACATAGAGTGTCACTGATGCACCCTAATAAGGTGAAAAGTGCAACTCCATGAGGCTGACGCTCTATGTAAACTAGCCAGGTGCATCATCCTGCTAAAGCCAAAAAACTTGAAGATCTAGGCCGAAAGACACTTGAATTTGATGATTTAAATGTTGGATTAGGCTGGTTTTAGACTCCTAAATTTAATTAAGATGTATAATTATATAACTTAGGAATGAATAGAAATATATAAAGGAAATAACACCAAAAAATGAGGAAAATTCAATACATCAAGAATTAAACTCCAAGATCCCTAGTATGGTCACCATTTTGTTGGTAGAGATTGCAGCAAGGACTTGTCTACAACATTCTCTATCCTTACTATAGGTGGGTGAGTACTAATTGATAGAAATACATGCCACAATTTAAAAGTTTCTTGAGATTCCTAAGCATTATCAAAGAGTATAGAGGGAAGGAAGAAAGGAAGAAACCTCTTGAAGCATGTCACTTGTAGAAGATCCCCTTCATTGAGCATCCATGGCGTTTATGCCTCCATTACTATCTTTGTTTCTAGTTCCTAACCTCTAGATATACATCTATGAACTTCAAAAACTTGAAATCTATCTACCAAATATTGATTTCAAAACGAGATTTAACAAATGGATTAAAACTCAAAATTATTGGGAAACTATAATTTCATCATATTGAAAATAAGGCAAAAGTGATTACAATCCAATTCTAGAGGTGAATCCCTTCTCCTTTTCTTTAAATCATCCTTCTCGATCCATGCCATTGATCACCAAGAGATTGATGTGGAAAATAATTATTCTAGCCTTCAAATCCTTCAACATGCCTTTTCTTTCATTTTTTTGTCCTTTAATTCAACTCATATGCATTTATTATATATCATCGGGATTTTTGCACCCAATTTCCAACCATGAAAGAGGGATTATACTTTCTCATCAATTTTGATTATTTTCTTAAAAAAACCTACTTAGTTTTTCAGGCATTTCAATTGAATTTTTTAGGATTTCAATATTTTAGGATTTTAGGCATTTGACTTGTATTATTTCCACTCCTGGAGTTCTAGAAACTCAGTTTTGGCACTTAAGTAGTATTGATATTGAATTCTTTATAGCAACCTTTGTATTCACATAATTCTTTCTTTGTGGAAGTAGTGGTCTGATGAGAGATCAAAGCTCTCAATTTGTTCCAAATTCTGGTCTTCATGTCGCAAGCGAAAATAAAGATATGTTTTCAAACCATCATTCTCAAGGGTTTTAATTTAATTTGTGAGAATTTGATTCAAATTTGGATCTATGATAAGAAGAGACTCTCACAATTCGAAATAGTTTGAAAAAACCAACAAAAAATCTTGAAAGAGTACAAATTTACACACACATGTGAACACAATAGTGGATATTATTGAATTTTCTAACATCTGAATGTATTTAGATCAGAAATATATTACATTAGGAATAATTCATGAGGCTTATGAATCCATTTGGGAGTGCACATGTGTTAAGACAAGATTTGACCTTCATCCCCTGTAGGTGGACCAATCATCTCTCGAATCACCCCAAACAGTCACGAACCATGGTTTGAACATTGGTGAGGAATTCTGAGGCATAAATGAGTCCAAGACAAGCATGGGTGACCAAATAGAGGTGTGGGAGAGGTTCAATGTAAGAAATAAATGCACTAGGAGGCCAAAATGGACTAAAGACAACATTAGCGCCCCTAGTCAAACCCATATTCCACAAAACAAGGAAGTATTGCTCCAAGTAATTAATGAGGGAAAAAATGTGCTAGGTTGACCAAGATAGAGCATTGGTGTGTGTGTGAGTGGTCTAAAAATAACCAGTTCACTTCCTAGATCAATTTCCCTAAGTCTAAACCATAACAACTCAATGCATAGAAGCAAAAGAAATTGACTAAGGTATAAACTAAGGTACTAAGGATGTATTATTGTTCTAACACCCCCCCTTAATCTTGAATTAGTAAAACTTAACCAAAAATATCACGGAGTCCTTGGAAACAAAGGATCAAGTCACCTCATACAACATAAATTTTATTTGTCCATGAAAAACAAGGAAAAGAGGAAAACCACATGGGAACAAAACCTCTCCTCAAAAAAGGACACGGGGCCAAAAATTTGAAGTTGAATGACAACCATCACCATGGATCACTCACTCCAAGAAGTGATCTCAAGTAAGTGAATTTATTCTCAGTAAAACACTTGGTGAAAATATCAGTAGTTTTCTCAATGGAAAAGAAATACTACAAGGCAATCACTCAATCATGCACTAAGACCCTAATGTAGTGCATATGAATATCTATGTTCTTGGTCCTCTGCCTATGTACTGTATATGTGGAAATATTCATTACACTTTTATTGTCACACCAAATGACAGTGGGTGAATCAAGTACAACATCAAGTTCTTGAAGAATTCCTTGCAACCACACACATTGTATAGCTGCATTCACTACTCCTCTGTACTCGGCCTCCAATGAAGAAAGGGAAATAGTGTGTTTTTTATTAATTAAAAATAATATTGGACCATTGGAAATCATGAATACAAAACTTGAATTGGAATTTCTTTCATTGGGATCTCCAGCCCAATCCGAATCAGAAAATCCTACTAGTTCTAGTGGAGAACTAGCAACATAGTGTACCCCGAAGTTCCTAGTGTATTGTACATACTGAAGGATCCTATTGGATTCGTTCCAATCGATATCATGTGGATTCTTCATATATATTTATAAAGAACTAAAAACATATTATAAATCAGGTCTAGTATGTGTAAGATACAACAAAATCTTGACTAGTTGTCTATACAATGAGTAATCTACCAATGGAGAGTCACCAATTTCACCTAGTTTGATGCCAGAAAGGAATGGGAACTTAGGTGACTTACATTCAGCCATATTAAACTTTAATAATAGGTATAAAGCATACATTTTTTGTATTATCATGATTCCACATTCATATTTCTTAATTTCCAAACCAAGAAATTCTTTTAGTAATCCTAGATCAATCATTGAAAATTCACTGTGTAAATATGCTTTAATTGACCCAATTTCTTTGGTGCAGCTACCTGTATAAAAAATATCATCAAAATACAGAAAAATTACCTGCAATATATCACCAATATGCTTCAAATAAACATTAGGATCATACTTTCATCTAACAAAGCCAATTGATAGCAGAAAAATGTCCATCTTGGCATACCAAACCCTTGGGTATTACTTGAGGCCATAGAGTGTCTTCTTTAACCTGCATACAAGGGAAGGATCCTCTTGGAAAAATTCAGGTTTATGAATATATATCTCTTCCTATATCTCACCATGAATAAATTCACTTTTGACATCCATGCGGTGAACCTCCTAGCGCTTACTAGCAGCAATGGCTAAAACTAGCCTAACAGAGTCCATCTTTGCAACCGATGCAAAGGAATTTGTATAGTCCAATCCTTGGAATTGAGAAAATAATTTGGAAACTAATATGGAATTATATTTTATATCATACCCATTATCAGAAATTGTTTTCCTATAGACCCACTTACATTGCACAAGCTTCCTCTCGGGGGGCAAGGGAACAAATTCCGAAGTTTCATTCTCTTATAGAGAGTTGAATTCTTATAGAATGGATGATTTCCATATTGGGTCATGATATGCTTCCTGATATGATTTTGGATCAGATACAACCATAATATAGAAATTCTGAGTAATGTAAACTTCACTTGCAAAAGAATCATTGTGAAATTGTGATCTTGTCTTCCTGGGATCTAGAGGATTTCCCGTTAAATCCCCAGTAGCTTCTACGGTTTTCTCTTCCCACTTGGAATTGAGGGAGATTAATGTTTAGAAAAATAATATTCATCCATATCAAAATCATAAATATCAGAAATGGAATCATCACTTACATCATCTTGGTGTTGAGGAGAAGAGAATTCCCTCAATGCTAGTTTGAAAATATGGAATAATTTCCTCTTTGAATCACACACTTCTTTCAATGATTTTTTTTGTGTGGATGGATCAAAGAGATTATATACCTTTGTATCTTCACCATATACCACCATGATGCATTCCTTGCTTTGTGGCTGCAATTCCTTCTTATTCTTTGAAGGAATTCGAGCCCATGCCCTTGAGCCAAAAATCATGAAATGTGAAATATTTTGCTTGTGACCAAACCAAGACTCATAAGGTGTTTTCCCTTTAACTGATTTGTGTAGAGATGTGTTTTAAATGTATACATAACAGTTAATGTCTTTATCCCATAGCTTAGGACTCAAATCCTTAACCTCTATAATACAAGTATCCATCTCCTTGAGTTCCCTGTTCTTCCTCTCAACCACACCATTTTGTTGTGTTGTGTAGGGGACTGAATGTTGAATTTGTATGCCAAAATATTCACACAAGTGCTGCAAATTTTTATTCAAATACTCTTTACCATGATCATCCCTAAGGATTT
The DNA here is from genome assembly GCA_001517045.1 of Pseudotsuga menziesii. Taxonomy (NCBI): domain Eukaryota; kingdom Viridiplantae; phylum Streptophyta; class Pinopsida; order Pinales; family Pinaceae; genus Pseudotsuga; species Pseudotsuga menziesii. The sequence goes on from LPNX010717971.1 coordinate 204,490, forward strand.
TAATATCATTCCCACTTTTATTCTCAACAAGGGCCTTCTACATCTTTAGAGTCTCAAAGAATTCATATTTGATCTTTAGGAAATAGACCCAACAGAACCTTGAGAAATCATCTATGAAAGTGAGAACATACCTTGACCCTCCATAGGATGGAGTGGGAAGAGGACCAATGATATCTGAATGCACCAATCCAAGCACTTGTGTAGCTCTCCTTGCCTTACCCTTCTCATAGCTGCGCTCTAGATGCTTTCCCACCACACAACCAATGCATGCACCATTAGAGGATTTGATAGGAGGAAGCCCTTCCACTATGTCATCATTGTTCAATTAATTGAGGTATTTGTAGTTCTTATGGCCAAATTTTTCATGCCACAACTTTCTAGTTTCATTGGAATGAGACAAAAGCACTTGCCCACTGGAATTTGGAAGCAATTTGGAGAATTTCTACATCCTATCTTGGTCATCATCATGACCCAATGCCACTACTTTGTTGGATGATATTTCAGATATATCAACCTCATAAATTTTACTCTCTTGGCTTCCCCATCATGTTTCATTTCGTATACTGATAGTAGGTTCATTGCCAAGTCTGGTACATACATGACATTGTTGAAATATCCATCTTCAAGGTCAATCCTGCCAACTCGCTTGGCCTGGATCTCAGAATCATCACCCATTTGAACAGTTGGGACACTGTTTGAATACATGGATGTGAACATTGGTGAAGGTAGAGGGATATAAAGAACCTGCAACCAAGGAATGACACTTCTCATTGTTGTCAAAACCTAAACTTCCATCCTTCTTCCTTGTGCCCTGTTGCACCTGGAAATATACATTTCTTGGCAGCCTCCATGACAATTTCACTTTTCCCTTTAACCTCCCAGAAATCCTGGCATGTGTCACCTTGGTCACTTTTTTCCTTGACCTAGAAGGGATAGTTCTTTTTTATGTTTTACACAGAGCGTCACCGACACCTGGCCCAATTGAGAAAAAGGTGTCATTTTCCCTTTGATTTGACAAAAACCCTAGGTTGACACTCCTGATAGTTCTACTAAAAGTGTCAGTGGTCATTTAAAAGGAAAAACAAATGTTTCTAGAAGCTTCCATGCAGGAGCCTTCATGGAATTAGTTCCTATATTCCTGGGAGAGGTGGCATTCGCCTCCCTCACCTACAAGAAGCTCATTCTGTCATTTTGCCAAGTCATCTCTTGAGTTCTAGGCCTATAAATAGGGCCTTCATGAAGAGAGTGGGGGAGGCTAGAAAAAACATCCTTATGCTGCTAGTTTGAAGTCTGAATTAGAGGAAAAGTAGAGGTAACTTGTGTTTGGAGAGGTCTTCATAGTCATATGAGATTGTAGGAATTCTTGATTGAGACAGAAGCCATCGACATCAAGGATTTTGGTTGTACTTATTTCTCATGCATTTATTAATACAAATACATTTCCCTTTCTTGCATTTGATTGTAGTGTTTGTAATTAAATATTTTTGGATTCCTTGATCACCAATATGGATAGTCAATTATCATGATAATCTCATCCTTTTTTGTTTGTCTTGTGATCTCTTTTATAGGTACTAAACCATTGCAAGGACTTTCTGGAGAGAAGACAAGTGGATCCAAGGTTGAGGTATAATGTGTTTTATGTTAAATGATTTAATTATTAAAGGAAAGGATATGTTTCTATGTCTTTTTGTTCTGTAGTTGTGCCTTACATTGCAGAGAAACAAGAAGTGCCCGCACTAGTTGATAATTCCTGATAACAAAATTGGCAGCCATACTGGGGATCTAGCTTAATCCAGTCAAATCTAGGGAAGATCCAGTTAGATCTGGTGCATATTTAGTCAGATCTACAAAATTCGATAACCATTCCATCTATGAAGGTTATTTGTCTCTCCTTTTAGTTATTTCAGTTAACAAGGTGAGTTATCCATCTTATGCTTCTGACCTTTTGCCTTTGTTCTGAGTAAGTTTTTGCAATTTTTTAGTCATCTTAGTCTTTCTGGTTTCTCTTACAAGCTTTTAGAATTTTCAGTCCACTGTTCCGTAGTTCTCTTCCCTTTGGCTGATAGAGCGTCAGTTCATCTTGGGGCGTCGTTCCTCTTCTTGACCGAAGCGCCGACACTGCCTTCTCCTTTGCTTGAAAAAGCATCAACGATGCCTTTTTACAGAAAGCTAGGAGCGTCGTACTAGCCTAGGACACTTTGGTGCAATTCCCTTCAGTGCATCGAGGTAGGTCTTCAAAAACTACCTATTTACAAAAAAATTGTTCAAAAATTGTAATTTGTCCTGTCCTTTGAGATTTTTCAGTTTGGTCTGCTTACTTGCTTGTTGTCTGGTTCACTGGTTTTTGTGAGTCTGATTCTCCATTTGAATTCAGATCCAAAAATATTTTTCATTGTCATAGACAAAAGAGAAAACATAGTTCAGCTTTGGTTTTTTCCTTTTGAAAAGAAAATCTTATAGCCTCTTCCTAGAAGATAAGTTTCTTTTGTAGAAAAGACTGCTTTGTGTGCCTCATATTATCTATAAAAATACAAAAAGAATCGTTTTATTTTTCTCTTGTTTATGCTCGCGAAAATTGTTTGTTTCTTCATTTGCATGAGTGATTCAGAAAAATAGGTCTTTTTGACATTGTAGCAAAAATCAGTTTTGCATGCACGTTAGAGGCTTCTCTCTTACATTTTCAGAAACTTTAGAGTTCTTGTTTGAAAGAGTTTTTGTGCTTTGAAAGGACTTCCTTTGAATTTCTTTATTGGATCTCATTTTGTTGTTAAAAACAACTTTCTTTTGGTATATTGTTGAAAAGAAAAGAAAAAGGTTTCTTCTTTACCCTAGTTAGTTCTCATTGAAGTCAAAAAGTGCATTTACATTTAGATCAATTTGCATTATTGGAGATAAAATTCCATAAACATTCACCTAATCGTCCAGATAAAATTAACGGTAGCTTTAGGTCTAAAATTGTATAGAAACTTGAGTGATAGGTTAGTGACGTGTTGGGGCATCGTTAAGCGTAGGAGCTCTCGTTACTTGTCTACACTACAACCTGGGACTCAGACAGTTCTTCCACGTACCTTCGGTATATCGAATGGCCTTTCACGTACCCTTGAGGTATATAGAAAGGTACTTCATGTACTTGATTGTATATCGGAAGGCCCCTTGTGAACAATTGTGCATTAGAAAACACTACTACCGATTTGAGCTCCCACGTACCTTGCGTATATTGGGAGACCCTACTAGGATACCATGACCATCTAAGAAAATCCCTTTGGTCTTCTTGTGTGGAACAATAGAACTAAAACAGAATTCGGGGAGATTACTATGCACGTACCCCTGAGGTATATCGTGATTTGCACCTACTTGACAATCCTAGTGAGCAACCGAATATTCTGAACCCATCCTATTATTTAAGTATGCTTGTGACCTTTATCTTTGCATAGGTTTTGTTTGTGTTCTTTTACTCCATTTTTGACCTAGATTAGATAACTTCGGCCACCACCATGGCTGAGCAACTTGCGAGAAGTCAATCTTGTATATTGCAGGGTTTATCTCCTGAATCTCCTCCTACTGTGGAAGGACAAGAAGGAGTAACCATGGAACAACCAGTTTCTGCTAATTTTCATGTAGGAACTACCTTAGCTAGTGAAACCAGAGAATATTTCACTGTTTAAACAAATCCTTTGGTTCAATTTCCTCCTGCAGCCAATGTTTCTGTACATCTGCCATTGGAGGGCCATGTCAATACTTCTTCCCCACTAGATTATGGCCTGGATGCTCCTTTTTGGAGGACTTCTATGGGCCAAGATATTGCTGAATTCAGGGTTATTAGACCTTCACCAAGGAACCCTCCTTTGGGAAAGGAGGAACATAGAAGAATAAATGCATCTCTCAATCGATCTCGTAACTTTTCAGAGAGTAGAAAGAATCATTCCTCCACCTGTGTCTCGTCATGAAGTTGTATTAGCTCGTTTACCTGATAATATAGACCCTTGGCATTTAGGTGAAATTAAAACTTATTTTGATAGTCATCCAACCTATGGTGAGACTTCTCACAACCCTTGGCCTAAAGGATATCATTCACTAGCTCAATTGATAGTTCCTATTGAAGAAGTTCCATTTTAGGGTAACCTAGATCCAAATCACAATCCTACAGTTTCACATCCTAGACCCATTACTAGACCTTCCATACCTATCATGGTTGGGGGGAAATCCTCAAATCTAGAAGTGTCAGTAAATTCTCACTTCGGGGGCAACCCCCAATGCAAGTTATGTCATATATTAGTGGAATTATTGTTATTTCAGGACAAGTTACAACTGTAGAACAACATGTAGTTGTTATCCCTCCTACCAATACCAATGCTGTCCCCCCATATATAATACAAGCCAACCCTTAGGGGAAAAACCTGTCAATAATATAGCTTCTTGGGGATATACTTATCCAGGAACTCAACCACCTATAATTAATCAAGTTTACCAACAACCACTGTCACCAGCTATTTATCCTATAATTCCCTACCTTGGGAATGCTTTTGTACTTTGGGGACAACTAAGTTGGTCAAATGTCCCATCATATGGAGGAGATTTTGTTAACACTGATGGAGGCTATGGTGGACCACTTCCCAGAGGATCACCATGAGGACCTGGAGAACTTAGAGGTCCTGGAGGACCTGGTGGACCACTTGGAGGACCACCACTGCCTTCTAGAGGACCCCCTCCCTCAGGTGGCCCACCTCCCCATGGAAATTCTGAAAATCAACAACCTTTTCAACAAGATTCGGGGGCATCATCCATACCCATCTATCAATCTGCATACGGTCCTACTGGTCAGCAAATGCCATATCAATACTACCAGTATCCGTAACCAAATAAACAACTACCATTTTTGGCTACTCTAGATATTCCAGACTTGTCAAGATTGATAATTGACCCAATCCATCATGACCCCTCTTGGCCTTCCATTCCTGTAAAGCTTCCTTCAGATATACCCAAGTTTGATGGTAAACCCGGTGAAGATCCAAAAAACCATGTGATGACATTTCACTTATGGTGTTCATCGAATTCTTTCATGGATGGTTCAATCTGTCTAAGGATTTTTCAAAGAACCCTCACTGGTATTGCTGCAAAGTGGTACATCGAGTTACCACAACACTCTTTTTGGGACTTCAATGCTTTAGAAATGGAGTTTTTAACACACTTTCAATTTCCAATCCGATATGAAACAAGTACATACCTTTTGAATTCGCTTCGGAAAACCACATCAACTCACATCTTTGATCATATACATGAATGGAGATGAAGACGAAGGTTAATTAAGGCCCCCATTCCTGATCAGTTGCTCGCTGATTGGTTTACAAAGTATTTAATTCCACCTATTGCTAGAGATGTTTCCATGGGAGACGATGTTACTAAGGAGAAAGCTATTATCCACGCTCAGTACCTAGACTTGGTATACTCCTAGTCAGGTACTATGTATGATTTAATTCCCCATTCTCCTTGACCTACAATTGATCCATCAAGACCCGCAACTGAACCACTTGCTGATGGCATACTTGGTTTAGTTCAAATGCAAATGGTGAAAAAATATTCTAAGAAACAAAATCAAATTGCCACTCCATCAAATCAACCAGCACCATCTACCAAACATGCACCCTCTCCTATTGCTTCCATTGAATTAAACATGATCCAATCAAATTAATCTTCCAATGGAAAGAAGAAAGGCAAAAATAAATCTAAAAAACCTGATAATGAACAAGAAGGAAACAAAACATAGAAATCGGATGCTGATTCAAAAGGTAAGCGAAAGGTAAAATTTCCTTGTTTAATTTGTGGAGGTGACTATTTTACAAAAGAATGTCCTCATCATGAGGAAGTTAGTAAGGTTTTAAAAACTTCACCCACCCCTGCAGTCTTGAAAGATCCTTTCCCTTCCCAACAACAATTAATTGATCATAAGTCCTTAAACAAAACTTCTTCTTCCACTGATGAAGTTCGAATGATGTCTAGTGAAACTGTTAATTTAAATACAAGATCACACAATTATGACCTTCCTCCGAAAAAGAAACCTAATGATGCTACATCTGAAAAACCGTCAACTTCCACACCTCCTCCTAATAATGGTATTCATATTGAAAAACCTATTCTAGAAGAAATTTTTTGTCCACCAAAAAGTACTCTATGTAAGTCCATAATCATTCCTAACGATCGTGCCACCCAATATTATAATATTGTTGAAGATTTGGCCCAGGAACCTTGTGTTATGTCAACTTTAGAGGTACTTCAAACCTGTCCAACTCAACGAAAAAACTTGCTTACTGCCCTTGGAGCTATGGATCCTGAGAATAGCAATATCTTCACTTTCAAACTAGATGATTTCAAGATGGGACTCACATTAGTTAGCTTTATAGATCACTACCAAGATTGCTGGAAAGACTATCCATCATACCATTTTGGATGAGGGTGCCTATACATTAGTTATGTCTTTATCTTGCTGGAGAGCCATTGGTTCTCTAGAAATCAATCGTTCAACTACCACCCTTAAGGATTTTGATTGTCGCGGCTTCCAACCCTATGGATTACTACCTTCCATCCATGTTGAACTGGGGGAAAGTAAATCTCCATTCATATTGAAGTCGTCGATGCTCCTTTGGATTACAACTTCCTCCTAGGTCATAATTGGTTTTATGCTATGAAAGATGTAGCATCGACCGTTTTTCGGATCATCCAGTTCCCATTCCAAGGAAAGATTGTTACTGTTGATCAATTAGATTTCATCACACCTAGTGCCATTACAAATGATGAAAATAGAGTTCTTCTCCTAAATATCCCACAATATAAGGACATTGGAGTAGGTCTTATCAAATATTCTTCACTAATGGGAGTCTTTCCCTCATCTGATCCTCCTCCTTCTTCACAAACTGCGCCTATTAACATGATTTATACCTCTCATAAAGACAAAGGAAAAGAAATTGTTGATGAATCAACATCCCTTTCCCCTTTCGAGGAAATTTACAATGCAATCCAAGATACCAGTGATTCCCCCACCAATGACCGCTTGTTGGTGGCCTCATACCGCTATCACATTCCATACTGGCTTGAAAACACCTCCCCATCTCTATATTATCTTTCACACACACTTCCTACGGATGAATCTATTATGGAAGTTATGTCATTAGAAGAGATGCATTGGGAAGATTATCACCACATATCTTCTTTCCTTCCCCCTTGCCATATGGTAGAAGACCACTTCACCCCTACGGTTTCATCTGATATAGTCCTCAACCCTTAGTCTTCGATCCTCACTCATACTATCGATTATGAAGGAAATTTATGCAACATTACAAAAACTATGCATGTAGACATATCAGTGAAACTTGGTGTTTCAGAAAACATTTCCATCAGACATAACTATTTTCTTGAAGAGGTTAAAACATACACGGCCCTTTTTAAGGAATTTAGAGATGTCTTCGCATGGGCATGTGAATACATGCCAGGGATTGATCCCTCTATCATTGTTCATGAGATCAAAACTTACCCTAATGCCAAGCCCGTCGATTAGAAACTACGACAGGTCCATCCAAGAAAAGAAGTTTCTATTAAAGAAGAAGTTGAGAAACTTCTCAGGCCTGGTTTCATTTACCCCGTACCATTAACTGAATGGGTGTCCAACATAGTCCCTGCAAACAAAAAATAGGGTACTATTAGGGTTTGTATCGATTTTAGGGATTTGAATTGAGCTTGTCCAAAAGACAACTTTCCCACTCCCTATATTGATCAGATAATCGATAACTGTTCCGGAAGCATTATTTTTTCCTTTATGGATGGCTTCTCCGACTATAATCAGATTGAGATTCTCCCATCAGATCAACACAAGATGACATTCATTTTACCTTGGGGAACTTTTGCTTATCTTAAACTTCCTTTTGGTTTAAATAACGCTGAAATGTCATTCTGTAACACCCCGGTTTTGACCTCGTTGCATTAAATGTACATGATGTATATATTGTAATGATCATGGTGCGGAGCTAAAGGCCAAGGCCCCACCATTGATCGGTTATGCTATGTTTTTGATTTAAAATTGTCACCGATGGTATATCGGGGCATACGACATATATTATGTTTGTCATCATGTAAATATGCATCTATAATTAATTAAATGAACCAACCAACTACGATCACGACAACTAAAATGAGAAAGGGGCATGATTTTCACAAGGATAAGGATGTGGGGAAATTTGTCAAACCTTGGACAATGAGAGAAAAATACCCATGTGTCTTCTTTTCCTTGCCTTACCCAACCACTTTCATTAAGAAAGGCTGCTGGTGGTTGAGGCAGTTATGATCTTTGGGAGTGGGGTGGCAGGACTGTCAGTCCTCACCCACACACACACTCCACCCATGGTTGACTTCACTATGGCTGGGAAAAAATGACCGCCATCACTCACGCAGATTTTCTTCTCTCCACAACTGTGCCGAAGGCTGACGCACATCCAAATTTGCGGCCTCACGGTCTTGTTGTTCATCTCCATTCCTGAACCATCTTCTATTTGTTGGTCTCACGCACAGGTATTTTTCCTGGTTTTTCCAACTTATGTAGCGAGCTGAGAGTCGTGCTCTTTTATCCACTATTTACCGTGCTGCTGGGGTTCTCTCACGCATAGTATGTTTCATTGTGGTTTCTTTATGTCTTGGGACGGAGTCATTCCTCCTCACGCACAAGCAATTTCTTGTTGGTCTGACGCACAGCAAGATGAGAGCCATTTTGCCACTATCACCCACGATTTCCTGTAGGGAGTCATTTCACGCTTAAGAGCTGTATGGCGGTCTGTGTAATTCCTTTTTCGCTTGCTTCATTTCCCTGGATGGACTGTTGTTTTCCCCCTGTTGGAATTGTGTTTGCTGTTGGGTTTGGGAACTATTGTAAATTCGCTTGAGAGTCATTTTGGCCACGATAGGGCCAAGAATGACTTAGGAATTGTTTCCTTGTTTAGGCCGTGACAGCTAAATTCATTGCCTGAGTGCAATGGTTGGTCTTCGGACTGTGTTGGGAGCTGGGATGGGGGCTTGGTTTGCTTGATAAACCTGGTGCTAGAAACCACACAGACAGAGCTAGAGGGCTGGCCTTCTTCTCCATCACCCCTGAATAGCACTGGAAGGGAATGCAGGGCCTGAGGGACTGTGTAGTAGAGAAGGGACTGATTCCTTGTGTTGGGTGTGTTTGGGTGTCTTAGGGGTCAGGCTAGTTCTGGTGTAGGTGTTCTTGGCTCTGCAATGAGCTCACCAGCTTAGCATTTAGCCTTTCCCAACTCCTTGATGGCCTGATAAACCCAACTTTGTTGGCTTGGCTGTGTGTTTTGTATATCCTTGGCTATGTGTAAGCCTGCTCGTTCCCTTATTCCTTGGAGAATCATGCCCAACTCGGGGGTGGTAGCGTTGCTGAGAGATTAAGGAGCACACTGGCCTATGGTTGGGTGGAACGTTGCAGTGACGTAGCTGGTTGCGGAGCAAAGTTTTCATAAGATAAGTAATCTTGCCCATTTTTACTTCTGCAACCATATTTTCTGTCAATGATATGAAAATGATGAACATGTTAAAATGAATGCTTGTGTGAATGCATGTTGATTCTGCTGTGCAAGATAAATAATTATAGCTGTGTATGATAAACAATTGCGTTTATGCATGTTATACTGTAATGCATTTTCTTTCAGCATTCTGTTTCTGCAAATTTTATGCCTGTACATGTTCATGGGGTTCTTAGCCTAGGTGTTTGAAGCTTGTAGTCGTGTCCTCTTCGCCGGTCGGAGGCATGGGGAAGTGACACATTCCAAAATGCCATGTCATATTCTTTTCATGACATTAAACATGTTGTGGAACCCTATCTTGATGACCTACCTGCTCATTCCAAGCAGCGGGATATTCATGTTGATCATCTGAGAGATGTGTTTCTTCGATGTCGTCATTTTAATATTCGTATAAATACCCATAAATGTGTTTTTTTGTGAAGAAATGGTTCGACTTCTTGGTTTTATTGTTTCCAAAGATGGCATCTGTATAGATCCCCTGAAAATTAAAGCTATCTTAGCCCTACCTACTCCCATGAACGTAACTGAACTCCAAAGTTTGCAAGGGAAGGAAAAATTTCTATGTCATTTCGTCTGCAATTATGTATAAAGGACACATGGTTTCATGAGGTTGCTAAAAAAAGATACCCCTTTTGTCTGGGATGATTTTGTGCAACGTGCGTTTGATAATATTAAACATGCACTTACCCATGCACCAATGTTTCAACCACCAAATTATGCTAAGGACTATTCCTTGTATGTGGCTGCATCCTTGTCTACTATAGTAATGGTCCTTATTCAAATAGATGAACACGAACAAGAACATGTGATTTATTACACTAGTAAGAGTCTTTTGGACTCTGAAAATTGTTACTCACATGTGGAGAAACTTGCTCTGGCCACGGTCATCGCAGTCCAGAAGTTTCGTCATTACTAGTATTTTTCTCCATACCAACACTGGTTACACGGACTCCAACCCCATGTAATACATTCTTACACTTCAAGTTCTTGGGGGAAGATACTCACATTGAATTGTGATTCTCCAAGAGTTTGAGCTAGAATTTGCAAAAAGTACTTCCAAGAAGTCTCTCGTTTTTGCAGAGCTTATATGTGACCTTCCTCGTACTACTGAGACTACATAGCCCTTTGAATAATTGCCTGATGAATCATTGTTTCTCATTCGTATGATTGATCCATGGTATAGAGATATCATTTTATATCTCTAGACCTTACGATAACAGCCTACTGCTTCTCGAGACGAGCATCGTCGTATTCGCCACCAGGACAAAACCTATATTATTCTGAATGATACCCTATATTGCCGTGGTGTTGACTCTATCTTACGATGTTTCCTTACACATGAAGAGGCTGATATTGTTCTGAATGATTGCCATGTTGGAGCTTGTGGCAGTCATATCTCTGGGTTGGCTATTGACCAAAAAATTTTGCGTGTCGGGTACTTCTGGCCTTCTAGTTTCAAAGATTGTATTGAAACAGTCAATAAATTCCCACCATATCAAATGTTTACTTCCAAGAAACACACACATCCTGCTCTTCTCCATCCCGTTGTAGCAGTTGGCCCCTTTTCCAAATGGGGCATAGACTTCATGCACTGTATACCTACCTCAGCTGGTGCGCATGGCTACATTATCGTGGCTGTACACTATTTTACAAAATGGGCTGAGGCAACGCCCACATATGCAGAAGATGGTAATACTTCTGGATTATTCTTATTTAACCATATCATTACGAGATTCGAGATTCCTAGGGCCATTGTGACCGACCATGGGTCACATTTTCAAAACAAGATGATGGCAGAGCTTAGTGTAAAATTAGGGTTTCGTCACAATAACTCTACACCATACTATCCTCAGGCCAATGGCTAGGTTGAGTCTATAAACAAACTCGCATTTACAACTCTTCTTTGCATTTTGGGCCAATAGGACTACTGTCAAAACTTCCACCAGTTTTACACCCTTCCAATTAGTATACGAACTAGAGGCTACTCTCTTGATAGAATGTGAAATCCCTTCTTTAAATCTTGATGTGGAACTATTACCCAACACCACTATAGACGAAGAAAGATTCATGTATCTAAACAAATTTGATGAAACTCAATGTGATGTAGCCTCAACTAATGAGGCACATAAATGAAGAATGAAAATCCAATATGATAGGACTATCCAACCTCGTTCCTTCAATGGAGGAGATCTATTTTTGACCTATGACCAGAAGCATGCCAAGATGGGGGAAATCAAATTTGATTCTATGTGGCATGGGCCCTATATTGTCAATCATGTTTTAGAGAAGGGGGAATATGAATTGGTTGATTACGATGGGATACCTTTAGGAGAGCCTTAGAATGGGCTCTACCTCAAAAGATACTATGCCTAGGTCATCTAGCATAGAGTCTTTGTAATTATTGTTTATAGTTTGTTGTGTGTCTTTTGTGTGATTTAAAATGTGTTTTTTCATAAAACCCTACTTATGCATGTCTTTTATCTGATGGACAGACGACTTCCTTCATTAGTTTTGTTGATGGTGCTGATTGATATACACTTAACCTTGCATCGGTAGCTTGGGTGCTGTACTCTCCTACAAGTGAGTTGGTGATTTTAGGAGGTATTATTTTAGGTCCCTCCACCAACAATCTAGCAGAATATTAAGTTGTGATCAGATTGTTGACGGAAGCCCTAGCTAATGATGTAAGGGAAATTAGAGTTTACCTAGACTCTGAACTAGTTGTTCAACAGCTTAACCGAGTCTACACCATTCTAAATCCCATGCTTCTTTGTACTTTCTGAAGATTTAGGTTGTTAGAAATGTATTTTGATCAAGTTACATATCATCACATCCCAAGACACTTAAATGTTGTGGCAGATTCCGTAGCTAACTATGTCTTGGATTGGCATATTTCTCATACTTAAAAGTCCATTTGAAAACATAAAAACATACGTAAATTCATAAGTAGATAAATCATTCCACACACAACTATATATATATATATATATATATATATATATATATATATAAAGCTATAGCACTGAGATACAAAATTTGGGTTGAAGCATCACTAGCTTTTAGTGCCCATTTAGGACCATAAAAAGTTTAGAATACATATACATAGGGAAAAATATGAAGCTTCGGAGCTTTCAGTAATACATATACAAAAATTGAATATCAAGGCAGACTAATTCTCATGATACTCATGGTAGCATGCATCATGAGGATTAGTGGCTTGGGCCAGTTTACAGAGTAGTCTAGAGAACTGTTCGGAGATACTTGTGGTATGGCACTGATAATGCCTAGGTACCTCATCAATGGTCATGGCAGGGATACCCACAGTCAAGTGTTTTAGATTCTCCTCAAGATCTCAGAGCTCTTCCTCAACTTCAGAGTGATACAACATCATATCCCTGGTACCCGCTCACCTAGAAATAGGAGACATCCCAACTAGATGAACAGACCCAATGTCTGCATGAAAAACATTTTTATCTCAGTACTACATAAAATAAAAATGAAATAAATATAAAATTTTAAAAAACATAAGTGGATAATTTCTTCTTACCTCGGTCATCCCACACTTACCCCTCAGGTAAGACTAGCTCTAGTTCATTTCAGAAGTTTTCCCCCTCATAGGCATAATCCTCCACCATAAGTAGCTAGTTTCTCAACCAGTGAAAGAACACAGAATCGTAAGTGACTTTAGGTCCTTCACCTCCAAGGAAAGGCATGGTTGTCACCCATGCAAGCATCCTCAGATCCTCAGGATCAAGTCTGGTAATGGTCACCTGGGGCCTCATGTGAGGTACCCGATGTAAGCTAAAAGACACCACCACTGCTCCATAACCAAACTGCTTTAGTTTTCCTCTTTTGCACTTATGTAGTTGACTCTTCATACACACCATCATGCCTTCACACTAGTTGAATATAGTAGAATCCATGCACTGCAAAGCATATAGCATATGAGATCTACTAGTAAGGTGGGAAGCCCTAGTACCTGCCACCTTGCCAATGTTATATACTATTGTCCTCAAGGGGAGATCCACTAGAGACTTGATCTGTAGCTTTTTTGATTGGGACTCTATACCCAATGAGAAATGTTGATCGATGATATCATCCAAGGATCCTTCTCCCCCTCGTGCTCCAGATAGAACCACAAGGCTTCCCCTCATAAATAACCGGTCAAAAAATAAATATCCTCGATCTGTATAGGTAGGATGTGGACTCTCACCACAAAATTATCTTAGTCGGGATCCCACATGTCTATGATGTAATCTAGTAATTGGACATGTGCTTTCATTCCAGGTATCCAGAAATACTTAAGGAGCCCGCAGTTCCATAGAGCCTCAATGGTGGCTGGATCATTTGCAGCCTGCTTGTCTGGGACTTCATGTTCCTTTTCTTTCCAAATTACCATGCTGAACTTGTGACATGCAAAATTCATAATTAGAAAATATATCATGGCTAAAGAAAGAAAAACAAATGACATTATAAATTGCAAAGAAAGATAAGAAACATAAAAAAATAATTTATGGGTGGTCTAGGGTTTTATTTTTTCTTCTCTTTTCCCCTGCGGCACTGCTAGCCTTCGCGCAAAGAGAACCACGGTGCCTCTGCCTTTAGCATGCAGAGTGTCAGGTGCCTATCTACTGTGGATAGAGCGTTGATGATAGTCCTGTCCCAGATTGACAGAGCACCGTCGGGGGTGTTGTTCGATGGCCAAAAACCTTAAAAGAAGAAATGTTTTTCCGTCTAATGTGGTTCAAATCCCCTATTAGGACGGTTAATCCTCTATCCTATCATTTCCAAAGAATAATTTATCATCTATCTTACTTTCAAACCATTAATTTTTTTTTAATAACTTGGAATTAAATAATGCAAAAGAAACAAAATGACATTTATTGGACATAGAAAGAGAGAAGGATCAAATGCTTACCTCTTCTATGGAGAATGAAGCAACAATGAAGTGGAATTCCCTTTCCAAATCACCGAAGGAACTCTTTCTATCAAAGACAACTTCCAAAACTGACAAATGGTAAAAAATAAGTGGTAAAAATAACTTACCTACCCTTTCTATTTATTGAATGTTTGGAGTTTTCAAAAATACATTGTAATTTATTTAATTTTGAAATCCAAATTTGGTAAAAGTGGGTTTTATTTTTTACTTTCTATAGTTTTGAAAAAATGGCTTTTAGTGGTGTTTTTTGAGGTTTCTCAGGTGAATATTGGGTCATGGTTATGATTTAATCTATTTTTGTATTTTTTGAGCTTAGAGCAGAACTGAAAAAGTACTGAGCATCGTTTACACTTTTTACATGCTCATTAAAATTCCAGTAGAAAGGTGTCGATTATACTTTTTCAATTTTTCAGACTCGTAAAAAGTGGATTATGAAAAAGGAACCTAGTTCAGGAGTTATATTTAATCTCTTTGCAGTCTCCTGAAAACGCAAAAATATTGCCAAGCGAACTTGTTGCGTTCATGCTTGTAAAAGAATCAGAACAGTCGACTAGTAGGGGGTAGGTTATCTCTTTTTCGGACCAACTAGCCTTATTTATGAAAAAGGATCTTTTGGAGTCTTTTTAGTCATTTCAGACTCTCTAAACATGAAATGACAAATGAGTTTGCTTTCTTCGGACTCATAAAATTATACGATGAAAGAACCTATTTCGGAATGAACCCCTCCTTTCTTAGTTTTGTGAAAAATATGAGAATGGACTCATCGCTTGATGAGCTTCAACGAGTGTTTGTTACCTTCTTTGGAATCGTAAAAATGAAAAGAGGCACTCTCCTTTAAAGGGGAATGGTTTTCATTTGTTTATATGGCAGCACTCTACAGTCCACGTTTTGACATGGCACTTGTTTGCATTTGCATATCTGAATAGTTGGTTTTTTCATCTTTTCTCTAAGTCGATCCACTTTTATGAGTCACCTGACTCCTTTGAGTCAATTCAAAGAATGATTTTAATTACATATAGTTATATTCTCATTTAAGTTGAAAATTCCATGTCATGTGACATGACATCAAATTGTTCAAAGGATGTCTCTCATAGAATCATAACTCATCAGTAACTTCACTTGTCCTTAAGAGTCAGTCATTGTCTGAGTCAGTCCCTTACTTCAAATAAACTTTTGTTCCTAGTTTTGTGTCACTGACGTGGGAATCATCATGGCCCTCCTGTGACAAGTCTATTCCTGTCGACTTCAAATAATTATCCAGGGATTATACCTAGAAACCTAGACAGTACCTTGGGCATGCATGCCTCAATGGTAGGTTACCTTGCTTTCGACATGATTTTACATCATTGACTCTTGATTGAAATATCTCATCAAGTGTTCGACTTCAAGTCCTTTATTCACATTTGATGGTATGTACTGATATACCTTAGGGATCATTGACATCAATGATGATTACCCTCGCACTTGTTAACAATTTACATTATTTATTGGTAATCAAGTGGTTTCTACCATGTTCAACATTAAGACATTGTAATCACATGGTTATATTTGTATCATTTGGACATCGGGATGAAGAACCTGAGTGGTTAGTATTTCTTGTCATCATTTCCTATGCTCAAGTTGTGTTTGGAGATCATTCACAGTCATGAAACAGATCCACATTGTATGTTTGGTGGATGTGTTCTATATATAACATTGAGAGGCATAGATCTACTTTGTCTATCTCGCAGCTATGTCCTACTTCTTGTAGCAGTTGTTCATGGATCTACACTGTACCATTAGTAGCCATGACATGGTCATCATCATAGATATGCATTGTATTGGTCCGCAACTATGATTGGGTTGGATAAAGTCAGTTACTGGTCCTATATGAGTCTATCTCTTTTTTCCTTTATATCAGACCGAAAACTTTGCAAAATATTTCACCTATCACCTTCTTCTAGATTCATAATTTGGGGGGCATTTTGTTGCACCTAGAAATCTCACATTGCTTAGCAGCCTCTATGATAATTTCACTTTGCCCTTTAACATCCCAAAAATCCTGGCATGTGTCACCTTGGTCACTTTTTTCCTTGACCTAAAAGGGACGAGTATTTTTTATGTTTTCCAGAGAGCATCACCGACACCTGGCCCAGTTGAGAAAAAGGCACTATTTTCCCTCTCCTTTGACAAAAACCCTAGGTTGACACTCCTGACAGTTTTTCTAAAAGCATCGGTGGCCAGTTAAAAGGAAAAAATAGATGTTTCTAGAAGCTTCCATACATGAGCCTTCATGGAATTAGTTCCTATATGCCCGGGAGAGGTGGAATTCTCCTCCCTCACCTATAGGGATCTCATTCTATCATTTTTCCAAGTCATCTCTTAAGTTCTAGGCCTATAAATGGAGCCTTCATGAAGAGAGTGGGGGAGGCCATAAAAATAATCCTTATGTTGCTAGTTTGAAGTTTGAATCAGAGGAAAAGTAGAGGTAGCTTATGTTTGGAGAGGTCTTCATAGTCATAGGAGATTGTAGGCATTCTTGATTGAGACAAAAGCCATCGACATCAAGGATTTTGGTTGTACTTCTTTCTCATCCATATACTCATACAAAGACATTTCCCTTTCCTGTATTTGATTGTAGTGTTTGTAATTAAATATTATTGGATTTCTTGATCACCAATATGGATAGTCAATTATCGTGATACTATCATCCCTTTTTTTTTGTCTTGTGATATCTTTTACAGGTATTGAATCGTTGCAAGGACTTTCTGGAGAGAAGACAAGTAGATCCAAGGTTGAGATAAAATGTGTTTTATGTTAATTTATTTAATTAGTCAAGGAAAGGATATGTTGTTGTGTCTTTTTGTTTTGTAGTTGTGTCTTACATTGCATAGGAAAAAGCAGTGTCTGCACTAGTTGAGAATTCCTTCCTCTTCTTTGAAGGAATTCAAGCCCATTCCCTTGAGCCAAAAATCATGAAATGTGAAATATTTGGCTTGTGACCAAACCAATCCTCATAAGGTGTTTTCACTTTCATTGATTTGTGTAGAGCCATGTTTTAAATGTATACATAATAGTTAATGGATTTATCCCATAGCTTAGGAATCAAATCCTTAACCTCTATCATAGAGGTATCCATCTCCTTTAGTTCCCTATTCTTCCTCTCAGCCACACCATTTTGTTGTGGTGTTGAGGGGATCGAATGTTGAATTTGTATGCCAAAATATTCACACAAGTGCTGCAAATTTTTATTCACATACTCTTTACCATGATAATTCCTAAGGATTTTAATATTGTTCCCACTTTGATTCTCAACAAGGGCCTTCTAAATCTTGAGAGTCTCAAAGACTTCATATTTTATCTTTAGGAAATAGACCCAACATAACCTTGAGAAATCATCTATGAAAGTGAGAACATACCTTGATCCTCCATAGGATGGAGTGGGAAGAGGACTAATGATATCTGAATGAAAAAAGACAAGTACTTGTGTAGCTCTCCTTGCCTTACCCTTCTCATAGCCACACTCTGGATGTTTTCCCACCACACAACCAATGCATGCACCATTGGAGTATTTGATAGGAGGAATCCCTTCCACCATGTCATCCTTGTTAAATTCATGGAGGTATTTGTATTCATTATGGCCAAATTTGTCATGCCACATCTTGTTGGTTTCATTGGAATGAGACAGAATCACTTTCTCACTGGAATTTGGAAGCAATTTGGAGAATTTTTACATCCTAGCTTGGTGCTCATCATAACCCAATGCCACCACTTTGTTGGAGGATATTTAAGCTATATCAACCTCATATAGAGTAAATTTTACTCTCTTGGATTCTCCAATCTATTTCATTTTGTATATTGACAACAGGTTCGTTGCCAAGTCTAGTACATACACGACATTGTTGAAATATCCATCTTCAAGGTCGATCCTGCCAACTCCCTTGGCCTGGATCTCAGAATCATCACCCATTTGAAAAATTGGGACACTGTTAAAATACATGGATGTGAAAATTGGTGAAGGTAGAGGGATATAAAGAACCTACAACCAAGGCATGACACTTCTCATTGTTGTCAGAACCTGAATTGCCATCCTTCTTCCTTGCGCCCTCTAGGACTGGGATGTTGTTCTTCTCCAATAGTTGTGCCATCATATCAATGGTTTTCTTCATGCAAGAACTTTCAGGATTCCATCCCTTGTGGAAATAGTTGCATTTGGTCTTTTCCTTTCCCTTCTTTTCCTTTTCCTTGCAAGGATTTGAACCCCTATCAAGAATCTTGGGTTTGTCTTGTTTCTTCTTCTATGGTTGTTTCGAATCCTTGTATTTATTCTTTCCCTTGTATGCATTCGAAACACCTATAGCAAGAGATTGGTCCTTGCTTGTTTTGATGGTTCCCATCTGCACTAGCTTGTATTTCTCTTGGTTCAAAGACTCTCTGAAGCTTTCTAGTGATGGAATTTTCCAATTTCAAACGGTTAGCTTGCCATAATGGAATGTGCTAGCAAACAATGAGTATTATAGACCTAGCTTCGAAAGGATTGATAGTATGAGTTTCTCTTCCTTCTTCTTGATTCCATGCTTCTTGAGTTGAAGCACCAAAGACTTGAATTTGGTGAAGAAGTCCTGGATGGTCTCAAAATGCGCTGGACTCAAGGTGATGAGCTCATTTTCAAGTTGGTGTCCCCTTAGGTCATCAGTTTTCCCAAAGAGAGATTCCATCATGAGACAAAATTAATTTGGGGTGTCTAAAATATCAACATGAAACAATATTTCTCTTGAAATGTTGAGACATAGCATTCCAAAGGCTTCATCAAGTCTATTGAAGTATTTCGACTTCTCTACTGTAGAATTTTGCTCGACCTCTGACCCCATGGTGACCCTGTAGAGACCCTTGGATCTCAATTGGATGACCATATTTGTATTCCATTCAAATTATTTGATTGGATTCAATGAGACATGATTTTTCTCTATCTTTTCCTATGCTAACGTTGATATTTTCCTGAATGTACCTGCAAAAAACACTCAAATCTATCTGGAAAATCCCTCAATATGTAGCTCAAGCAATGTAGATTGATCTGTAAATCCAACCTAGATATGATAACATGTGGTAATTTTATTCACATATGGATCTAGGTGCGCAAGAGACTCTCACAATTCGAATTAGTTTGCAAAAACCAACAAAAATGCTTGAAAGAGTAAAAAATTACCCACACATGTGAACACAATAGTGGATATTATTGAACTATTTAACATCTAAATGTGTTTAGATTAGAAATATATTACATTAGGAATAATTTTTGAGGCTTAGGAATCCATTTGGGAGCGCACATGTGTCAAAACAAGAATTGACCTTCATCCCCCCTAGGTGGACCAATCAGCTCTCGAATCACCCCTAACAGTCACGAACCATGGTGTGAACATTGGTGAGGCATTACGACTCATAAATGAGTCCAATAAAGGCATGGGTGAGGAAATAGAGGAGTGGAAGAGGCTCAATGTAAGAAACAAATGCACTAGGAGGCCAAAAATGGACTAAAGACAACACTAGTGCCCCTAGTCAAACCCATATTCCCCAAAACAAGGAAGTAACACTCCAAGTAATTAATGAGGGTGCACATGTTCTATATTGACCAATATAGAGCATTGGTGTGTGTGAATGGTCTAAAAATAACCAGTTCACTTCCTAGACCAATTTCCCTAAGTCTAAACCATAGCAACTCAATGCATAGAAGCAAAATAAATTGACTAAGGTATAAACTAAGGTACTAAGTATGGATTACTATTATAACACCCCCACTTAATCTTTATTTAGTACAAATTAACCAAAAATATCATGGAGCACTTGGCAACAAAGTCTCAAGTCACCTCATACAACATAAATTTTATTTGTCCATGAAAAACAAGGAAAAGAGGAAAACCACATGGGAAAAAAACCTCTCCTAAAAAAGGACATGG
Source organism: Pseudotsuga menziesii (assembly GCA_001517045.1). Classification (NCBI taxonomy): domain Eukaryota; kingdom Viridiplantae; phylum Streptophyta; class Pinopsida; order Pinales; family Pinaceae; genus Pseudotsuga; species Pseudotsuga menziesii. The sequence continues at coordinate 224,934 of LPNX010717971.1, forward strand.
GACAAAAAATATGAAGGTGAATGAAATCCATCACCATGCATCACTCACTCCAAGTAGTGATCTCAAGTAAGTGAAGGTCTTCTAAGTAAAACACTTGGTGAAAATATCACCAGTTTTCTCAGTGGAAGGGAAATACTGCAAGGCAATCACCCAATCATGCACTAAGCCCCAAATGTATTGCATATGGATCTCTATGTGCTTGTACCTATATATATGTACTGGATATGTGGAAATATTGATTTCACTTTGATTGTCACACAAAACTACAGTGGGTGAATCAAGTACAACATCAAGTTCCAGAAAAATGCCTTGCAACCACACACATTGTGTAATTGCATTCACTGCTCCTATGTAGTCGGCCTCAGCTGAAGAAAGGGAAATAGTTCTATTTTTTTACTTTACCAAAATATTGGACCATTGTAAAGAATTAATAAAAAATTTGAAGTGGAATTTCTATCATTGGGATCTCCATTCCAATCCGAATCAAAAAATCCTACTAGTTCTAGTGGAGAACTAGCAGCATAGTGTACCCCAAAGTTCTTGGTGCCTTGTACATACTAAAGGATCCTCTTGGATTCCTTCCAATAGATCTCATGTGGCTGCTGGATATATATTTCTACAGCAATAACAACATATTATAAATCAGGTCTAGTATGCGTTAGATACAACAAACTCCCGACTAGTTGTCTATACAATGAGCAATCTACCAATGGAGAATCACCAATTTCACCTAGTTTGATGCTAGAAAGGAATGGGAACTTGGATTCCTTAAATCCAACCATATTAAAATTTAATAACAGGTCTGAAGCATAATTATTTTTTCTGATCATGATGCCACTTTCATATTACTTAATTTCCAAACCAAGAAATTGTTTTAGCAATCCTAGATTAGTCATTGAAAATTCACTGTGTAAAGATGATTTAATTGACCCAATTTATTTGGTGCAGATACATGTAATAAAAATATCATCAACATACAGCACAATTAACTAAAATAAATCACCAATATGTTTCAAATAAACATTAGCATCATACTTGCATCTAACAAAGCCAATTGATAGCATAAAATTGTCCATCTTGGCATACCAAGCCCTTGGTCCTTGCCTTAGGCCATAGAGTGACTTCTTTAACCTGCATACAAGCGAATGATACTCTTGGAAAACTTCAGGTTTCTTCATATATATATCTTCCTATATCTCACTATGAATAAATTCACTTTTGACATCCATGTGGTGAATCTCCCAGCACTTACTAGCAACAATGGCTAAAACTAGCCTGATAGATTCCATATTTGCAACCGATGCAAAGGTATCTGTAGAGTCCACTCCTTGGACTTGAGAAAAACTAAAACTAGACTAAAATATTCCATGTTTGAAACTAGTGCAAAGGTATCTGTATAAACCTTTGTTATCAGGAATTCTCAATCAGTGCGGACAGTGTTTGTTCCTCTGCAATGTAAATCACAAATACAAAACAAAAAGACATGGCAACATATCCTTTCCTTAAACAATCAAATTAACTAACATGAAATACAATATACCTCAGCCTTGGGTATCTATGTATTCTCTTCAAAAATTACTTGCAATGGTTCAGTACCTGTAAAATAGATTAAAAGACAAACAAACAAGATGAGAACATCATTATAAATTGATTATTCATATCAGTGATCAAGGAACCTGATAATATATAATTACAATGAATACATCAAATATAGGAAATGGGAATGTCTTTGTATTAATTGTGAAAGAGAAACAAGTACAACAAAAAATTGTTGATGTCAATGGCTTTGATCTCTACAAGAATGTCTACAATCCTCTATAGCTATGAAGACCTCTCCAACCATAAGCTAACTCTACTTTGCCTCTTATTCAAACTTCAAACTAACAACACAAGGGTGATTTTTCTGGCCTCCTTCACTCTCATCATGAAGGCTTCATTTATAGGACTATAACTTATGATATGACTTGGAAAATGGATAAGATATGATCCGTACAGGTGACGGAAGCAAATTCCATCTCTCCCAAGCATGTAGGAACTGACTCCATGGAGGCTTCCGCATGGAAGCTTCCAAAACCTTATTTTTTCTCATCTTTTGACCATCAATGCTCCTGGTAGAATTGACAAAGGTGCCGACCTAGGGTTTTCATCAAAGAAAGAGGGCAACGATGCTTATGGGTCCACTGTGAGGAGCACCGTCGGCTCTTTGTGTAAAAAGAATAAAGGCACCGGTCCTTCAAGGTATTGAAAAAAGATGACCATGGTGAATCAAGTCAGGATTTCTGAGAGGTTGAAAGGCGATGTAAAATTCCCATGAAGGATGATAAGAAATGTGGGATTTCTAGGTGCAACAGAATTCCCCCCAAAGTATGAAGCTAGAAGGAAGTGATAGGTGAAATAGTTTGCATGTTTTTCGTCTGATACAGAAGCAAAGAGAGATAGACTCATAACTAACATAGGACCAGTGACTAACTTTATCCAAACCAATCATAGCTACGGACCAATACACTGCAGATATATGATTATGACTATGTCATGGCTACCAATGATACACTATAGAGCCATGAATAAATGCTATAGGAGGTAGGACATAGCTACGGAACATAGAAAGTAGATCCATGTGTTTCACCTTAGATACATAACACAACCACCAAACATACAATGTGGATCCGTGTCATGACTCTAAATGATATCCAAACGCAACCTGAGCATATGCAATTATAATGGTGAAGCCTAACCACTCAAGGTCTTCATTCGAATCCCCAATTAATATTATTCTCACCATGTGAATATATGTCTCGAAATCAAACATGGTAGAAACCACTTGATTACCAATCATTGATGTCAACTGTTAACAAGTGCGAGGGAAATCACCATTAATGTCAATGATCCCCAAGGTATATTAGTACATTCCCTCAAGTGCGAATAAATGTTTTGTGGTCGAACACTTGATAGAATTTTCCAATCAAAGGTCATTGATGAAAACCTACTATTGAAAATGAGAAAACCTTCCATTGAGGTATGCAAGATTCAAGGTACTTTTTAGGTTTCTAGATCTAAATCCTGGATAATGATTTGAAGTTGACAGGAGTAGAACTTCTCACATGAGGGCCATGATGATTCCCATATCAGTGACACGAAACTACGAACAAAAGTTGATTTGAAGTGATGGACAGGTTCCATGTTCAAAGGTGGACTGTATATTACTGCCATAAAAGAAAATTAAAACCATTCCCCTTTCCTTTAAATTCCCCACCTCAAAAGTTGAGTTCCTCTTTTTTCATTTTTACGAGTCCAAAGAGGGTATCAAACACTCGTTAAATCTCATCAAATGATGAGTCCATTATCATACTTTTTATGAACTTGAGAAAGGAGGGGTTCGTTCCAAAATAGGGTCTTTCATCGTTTGGTTTTATGAGTCCGATGGAAGAAAACTCATTTGTCATTTCATATTTAGAGAGTCTGAAATGACTAAGAAGACTTCAAAAGGTCCTTTTTCGTAAATAAGGCTAGTTAGTCTGAAAAAGAGATAACCTACCCCTGACTAGTCTACTGTTTTGATTCTTTTACAAGCATGAATGCAACAAGTTCCCTTGGCAATATTTTTGTGTTTTGAGGAGACTGAAAAGAGCTTAAATATGACTCCCTAACTAGGTTCCTTTTTCATGATTCATTTTTAACGAGTTTGAAAAAGTGAAAAAGTAGACTCGACACCTTTCTACTAGAATTTTAATGAGCATGTAAAAAGTGTATAACGATGCTCGGTACTTTTTCATTCTTTCTCTAAGCTCGAAAAATACTAAAATAGCTTAAATCATAGCCATAACCCAATGTTGACCTGAAAAAACTCAAAAAACACCATTAAAAGCCATTTTACGAAAACTATATAAAGTAAAAAGAAAAAAAACACTTTCAATGAAATAACTTGGATTTCAAAATAAATAAATTATAATGAATTTTTGAAAAATCCAAATATTCTATATATAGAAAGAGTAGGTAAGAATTATTTACCATTTTCTTTTTACTATATGAGATTTTTGGTAGTTGGATTGATAGCAAGAGTTTTCACCGGTGTTTTTGCAAGGGTCCATCACTCATTGTTCCTTCATTCTTCGTGGAAGAGGTAAGTGTTTTTATCTTTTCCTTTTCATGCTCAAAAAATGTCATTTTATTTCTTCTTCCATTGTTTAATTCATGTTCCTAAAATGATTTTTAGTTGTTTTAAAGCCAAGATATAGGGTATATTGTGAATTTGAAATAGTTAATAGGAAATCGACCATCACAAAAGAGGTTTTTATTGGTTTAGAAAGCCAAAAAATTTGGCCATAGGGTTTCTGGCATCCGTCGGACAGAGCACATGACGACACTCTATCAGGATGGCATAGAGGCCTTGTAGGTGCTCTGTCCATAGTCGACAGACTATCAATGCTCTGCGAGCCAAAGACAACAGCGTCGTCGGTTCTCTGAAGGAAAAGGGTAGCAGTGCCGTTGCTCCCTTATGACAAATAACAGAAACCCTAATCCATCAAAAACCAATTTTTATTCTTTTATGTTACTTCAAAATTTGTCATTTTAAATGATTTCCTCCATTTAGCCATGATATGTTTTCTAATTATGAAATTTGTGTGTTATAGGGGAATCATGGTGATTTGTAAGGAAAGGGAACATGAAGTTCCAGACAACCAGGACACTAATGATCCAACCACTATTGAGGCTCTACAGAACTGCGGGCTTCTGAAATACTTTCGGGTACTCGGTATGAAAGCACATATTCGATTGTTAAAGTATATCATAGGGATGTGGGATCCTGACTAGGAAAATTTTGTGGTGATAATCCATATCCTACCTATAGAGTTTGAGGATATCTATTTTCTGACCAGATTGTCCATGAGGGGAAGCCCAATAGCTCTAAGTAGACTCGACACCTTTCTACTAGAATTTTAACGAGCATGTAAATTGTGTATAACGATGCTTGGTACTTTTTCATTCTTGGTCTAAGCTCAAAAAATACTAAAATAGCTTAAATCGTGGCCATAACCCAATGTTGACCTGAAAAAACTCAAGAAACACCATTAAAAACCATTTTACCAAAACTATATAAAGTAAAAATAAAAAACCCACTTTCAATGAAATAATTTGGATTTCAAAATAAATAAATTATAATGAATTTTTAAAAACTCCAAATATTCTATAAATAGAAAGAGTAGGTAAGAATTATTTACCATTTTCTTATTACCATTTGAGAGTTTTGGTAGTTGGATTCATAGAAAGAGTTTTCACCAATGTTTTTGCAAGGGTCCATGACTCATTGTTCCTTCATTCTTCGTGGAAGAGGTAAGTGTTTTTATATTTTCCTTTTCATGCTAAAAAAATGTCATTTTATTTCTTCTTCCATTGTTTAATTCATGTTCCTAAAATGATTTTTAGTTGTTTAAAAGCCAATATATAGGGTATATTGTTAATTTGAAATGGTTAATAGGAAATCGACCATCTCAAAAGAGGTTTTTATTGGTTTAGAAAGCCAAAATTTTCGACCATAGGGTTTCTTAGCCGTCGGGCAGAGCACGCGATGACGCTCTGTCATGATGGGACAGAGGCCTCATAGGTGCTCTGTCCACAACCAATAGACTATCGATGCTCTGTGAGCCAAAGACAATAGCATCATTGGTGCTCTATGGGAAAAGGGTAGCAGTTCCACTGCTCCCTTATGAAAAATAATAGAAACCCTAATCCATCACAAACCAATTTTTATGCTTTTATGTTACTTCAAAATTTGTCATTTTAAATGCTTTCCTCCTTTCAGCCATGATATGTTTTATAATTATGAAATTTGTGTGTTATAGGGGAATCATGGTGATTTGGAAGGAAAGGGAACATGAATTTCCAAACAACCAGGCCACTAATGATCCAACCACTATTGAGGCTCTACAGAATTGGGGGTTTCTGAAATACTTTCGGGTACCCAGTATGAAAGCACATATCCGATTGTTAGAGTATATCATAGGGATGTGGGATCCTAACTAGGAAAATTTTGTAGTGGGAATCCATATCCTACCCATAGAGGTTGAGGATATCTATTTTCTGACCGGATTGTCCATGAGGGGAAGCTCAGTATCTCTATCTAGGGCATGAGGAGGAGAGACCTATTTAGATGATATTATTGACCAGTACTGCACACTACATACAGAGTCTCAATCCGAGAAGCTACTGATCAAGTCCATAGTAGATCTCCCCTTGAGGACAGTGATATACACTATCGGCAAGGTGGTGGGAACTAGTTTTTCCCACCTTACTACTAGATCACATATGCTATATGCTTTGCATTCTATCGAGCCTACCATATTCAACTGGTGTGAGGGCATGCTGGTATGTCTGAAAAATCAGTTAAACAAATGCAAGAGAGGAACATTGAAGCAATTTGGATATGGAGCGGTGATAGTGTCTTTCATCTTACAGCGGGTTCCTCATATGAGGCCACAGGTGACTATTTTCAGGCTTGAGCCTGAGGATCCCAAGATGATTGTATGGGTTACTGCCATGCCCCGCCTTGGTGGTGGAGGACCCAAGGCCAGTTATGGATATGGATTCTTTCACTAGTTGAGAAACCAGTTAGTCATGGTTGAGTATTATTCCTACGAGGGGGCATATTTTGTGATGACCCAGAGCTTGTCTTACCTAAGGGAGAAGTATGGGATGACTGAGGTAAGGAAAGACATTATCAACTTGCGTGTTTAGTTTTTGTATTTTATTTCATTTTTATTTTGTAGTACTGAGATAAGTGAAAATGTTTCTTTGTAGACATTAGATCTGTACGTCCAGTAGGGATGTCACCTATTGCTAGGCAATTCAATACTAGAGACATGATGGTATATCGCTCTAAAGCTGATGAAGAGCTTAGAGATATCGAGGAGAACCTAAAGCGTTTAACCGTGGGTATCCCCAATATGAATACTGCTGACGTACCTAGGCATTATCAACGCCATACTGCAGGTGTTTCTGGACGATTTTCTAGGATACTCCGCATAGTGGCATAAGCCATCGCATGCTATCATGAGCATCACAAGGATTAGTCTGCTTTGATCCTCACTTTTTGTATATGTACTACTGAAATCTTCAAAGATTCAGATTTTTCCCTATGTATATGTGTATTTGAAACTTTTTTACAGTTTTGAACTTTGAGGGCACTTAAATCTAAAAATGCTTCAGACCAATTTTGTATCTCGGTGCTACAGTTTTATATATGACAAACTTTTATATTTACAGTTGTGTGTACGAAAAATGTGATGTGTGAAATGATCATCTACTTATGAATTTACATGTACTTCTTATGTTTCAAATGGACTTTTAATTATGAGTAGTATGTCATTTTAAGACATAATTAGCTAGGGAATCTGCCACAGCATTTAAATGTCTCGGAATGTGTTGATATGTAACTTTCTCAAAAGACCTCTCTAACAACCCAACTCTTTGGAAAGTATGAAGAAACATGGGATTTCAGATGGTGTAGACTCGATTAAGCTGTTGAACAACTAGTTCGGAGTCTAGGTAAACCCTAATTTCCCTTACTTCATTAGCTAGGGATTTCATCAACAATCTAATCATGGCTTGGTATTCTGCTAGATTGTTGGTGGAGGGACCTCAAAGAACACCCCTTGAACTCACCATCTCACTTGTAGGAGAGTACAATACCCAATATGCTAATGCAAGGTTAACTACATATCAATTAGGCCCATCAGCAAAACTAGTGAAGGAAGTCATTTGTCCATCAGAAAAAAGACATACATAAGTAGGGTTCTATGAAAAACACATTTTAAATTACACAAAATACACTCCTATAAAAGCTAAGACACACAACAAACTATAAACAATATTTACAAAGACCCTATGCTAGATGACCTAGGCATAGTATCTTTTGATATAGAGCCCGTTTCGCGGCTCTCCCCAAAGGTATCCCATTGTAGTCAACCAATTCATATGCCCCTTTCTCTAAAATGCAACTGAAAATATAGGTCCCATGCCACATGTTATCTCCCAAAATAAAATAAATTTATTTTTGATATTATGAAGAATTTAAATGATGCAATGAAGGATATGAAGATCACTAACGGTTTTGAAGACCTCTATTTTTTATGCAAGTTTCACAAAGTTGTGGGTTCGGTGGCTTGGGAGAGGATCAGAACATCTCATTAGCCACCAGAAGATGGAAGATAAATAGCAAGTGGAAGACCCCTTTGGAAAATAGGCGTATCGCTGAAACTTTTTACACCATCAGAATGTTTTTCAAGCAGCAATCGGAAGTTGTGAAGACTACAAATCGGCGAGATAGTTCCCAAAGGCACCGCAACTGTGGAGGAAATACAGACTGAGAGATCTGATGGAGAGAGGTTTTTAGTTCCGATTGTTGACAAAATCAGTTCGGGACATGAAAACTTTAACAGATCAAAGAGTTAGTTCCAAAAGGCACTGCAATTGCGGAGGAAATATAGACTGCGGGTTCCGTGAGTAGATGGAAACTTCGTCGTCGGAGGTGTTAAAGACTAACTGACAGCAAAATAGTTCAATGTGGAGCTGTAACTACGAAAGGAATAAATACCATGGCTTTCGATCGATGACAAGGATCATTCCAATCAATAGATGAACTCTTTGACGATCGGAAGAACTATAGAGAAACCATCGACGAATTAGTCCTCTAAGGAGTTGCAACTCCAGAGAATATAATTATTAAAGGTAGCCGATAAATCAAAATCATCGCTGATCAGAGGGAATGAAAAATACACGTTAGAGCTTGAAAATACTAACCGTTGGAGAGTTAGTTTACTAAAGAGCCGCAATGGCAGAAGAAAGATAGACTATGGCTTCCGTGGCCAGAGGAAAACTGCGGTGATCGAAGGATCAAGGGACTAACGCTTGGCAAGTTAGCCTACTAAAGAGCCGCATGGCAGAAGAAAAATAGACTAAGGCTCCCAATAAATGAAAAAGTTTACAACACTTTGATAAGTGCGACAATAAAGGATCATCGGCGATCAGAAGGAATACAGACTATGGATCAATGAGTTTTCAACGAAAAATCTCCACAGTGTCCGCGGCATGGACGACTAAATCCCAGATTCAAAACTCTACGGACCTTCAATGGTGATAGAACAGAATCACCGATAGACAAGCATATAAATTTTTGGAAAGAAAAACAAAGGGGATAGTGTGCATTGGCAAATGGTGATACTATCCATCGGTGGTATAGAAGACTAAATTCCCCGATTCCATTGCAAATCAACTTCTGACAGCAATACAATGAAATTTAGTTCATTTCACGGCCACAACGACAGAAAAATAGAGATTTAGAGCGCCAATGAGCTAAAAGAAAAATCCCCCGATCGGCGACGGTGGAGATAAGGAGTAAAATGCGGAAACAATGGGACTTGGAGTGTCGAATCTGGGGCAAAAATTCAGACTTGAGGCACCGAGGAAATAGAAGACAAAGCTTCTGATCAGTGACAAAGTAAAAATCGGGCGAGATAAACAAGGAAAAGCACTTCAATTGAACACTGATACATTGGCTGTTGGCGGCAATTCCACAGCGTGCCAGAAGTGGTGGTTGTCAGCTACTACTTCATTCATTAAAATACCACTCAGTAAACTAGATCTTTGCATTAGATGAACAAATAGTTAGCAAGGGTTTGAATCCCTAATGAGGAAAAACTATCACTTTCAATTATTTTTGTGTAAACAGATCTGATTTTCAGGATCTGTAAATTTTGTAAAAGGCTATAAAACCCATGATTATTTGATTAATAAAGGTTCGACCCTGGAGATTTGTAATCCTATTTCATTATCAAGAATCTCATCTGGTTTATTCTAAATACGAGCTCTTTTGTTGTGATCTGTTTAGCCATCTTCTTTATCATTATTGTACTTATCGTTTGAATGTGCATTTAGGTGATTTCAAGTTGATTAAAAGCCAATAGTTGTCATCCTATTGGTAATTTTATGTGATTTGATTGATAAGTACCATCCTTGTCAGGTTTTATCCATTTGTATGCATGTGTTATGCGTGTAATTCTGCTAGCTTGTTGAGTTCTCCATTCCTACACCTTTTTTTCAAACTACTAAACAAGTTGTAAGTAAAAGCCTTGTGATTGAGTGAGCCTCATGCATGTCTTGAGAGTGGGAGGTTATAAAGGTTATCTAGCTTGATCCATATCAAAAACCCAAAAAACAGTTTAAGTTACTAGGCATCCTCGAGAAACAACATAGAGGAGCTTCCTGAAGTGATAACAAAGTGGCACTGTTGCCGGGGAGAGGAGATTGAAGCTCAACTTCCCTGGGAGATGACATAGATCCATGACTTGATGATAGACAAGGCTTGGACATTATTACAGTTGTAATCATCTATCTGGTGACTCCATTGATAAAATCTGGGTTCAAGAATACCAAGTACCAAAGAAAACCCAAAGGGGCCACCAGCCATACCCATTTCAGATCCAGAATAAATCTTGAGGAAAGCTAGGGCTTTACTAAGACAGACCAGCAGTGCTGCATAGAATGCTACATTAGGTATTTCAAGAAATATTTATACTATTATTTCTTCTATTGAAACTCTTAATTCCTAGGAATTTTTTATATCAGAAAAATCTAGGGCTTGGGTATCTTCAAGCACTGCTGCTTGTGAAGATCTGATCCCTAGTGACTCCACTGGGATAAGTATACCACCGCCTTCTCAGCAAATATCCTCATCAATGTTGCCTTCCACCTCCATCTCCATACTCATTTCCAATATGGCTACCCCTCAATTGTCCATGATGGAAAGGATCCTAGTAGCTAGGTATGCACCCCTAGTTTTTCCAAATCCTTTTGCAGCCATGCCTATCGAGGAATACCTCAAGTATATTCCTAAGTTTACAGGGGAAGGGGATTTCACTGCTAAAGAAAATCTAGAGGATTTTTATAGCTATGCTGAAAATATAAATATAGAACAATAAGATGTATGGACCATAGTTTTTGTACAAATCCTAGATGGCTAGGCTAGAACGTGGTTTAAGGAACTATCTGCTGTGTTAGTGGTAGGCATAGAGGCCCCAGATGACGTTTTCCTAAAGCATTGGAGAGAGAGGAGAGACCACCTCTACTACATCACAGAGTTCAGCAACCTGAGAAGATAAAATGGTGAGTCTATCTCCAACTTTACCAAAATATTCAACAACATGTATAGCAATATCCCCAGTGAGATTAAGCTCACTGGTACCTCAGCGATGATAACTTATGCAAATGATTTTGACTCTGACTTCTACCTACTTCTTAGAGAAAGGAGGTTTGCCTCCTTATCACTCATGCAGGATGCTGCCCTAGAGGTAGAGTCAAACATTCTGGCATCTCAGAAGGTCAAAGGGAAATTAGACAGGAGAAGGAAGCCAACAGACTATAGCAGGGCTTCGGCATCAGAGAAAAAGATTGAAAAAATGACCAAAATTTTAGACAACTTGACTACTGAAATGTCTAAATTGAAGGACCAAGGACATGTGCTGGTGAGGGGTAAGGGGCCAAGTGACTTTGCTCCTTGAAACCCAAATTTTGTTCCTTATAAAACAGGAAACCCCCCTATTCAGATTCCCAGAAGGGATAGAAATCAAGGGGAGGACCAAAGGATAAGACCTCCATTTCAAAATGTTATATTAGAAGAAGAGCTAGAATTCATTGAAGATGAAGGAGAAGCTGAAGACAATATCCACTGGATGGAGGATGAGGTGGATTATTATTTTCTGACCCGGGATGAATATGAAGAAGCCCTAATTGATGAGCAGATTGCTAAAGAGACTGTCTATCAAGCTGATAGCCAGGAAGGCTACCAACTGAGGTCTAGGTTGGTTTCTCCCATCAAGAAGAATGCTACACTTTTCAAGCAGCTTTCTACACCTACTAGAAAGGTTGTTGTTTTACCAAAGAAAGTTGTTGTTTCATCCAAAGCATTGCTTAAACCAGCACCTTCAGCCACACCTAGTCAAGTCCAACTCAAACCTACAACTCATGAGGTAAGGTTTCCAGATGAGCTGCATTATGCTTTCAACCTTGAGTCTAAAATTCAAAAATTGAAAATCCCTTTTGCTTTGATTGAGTTGATGAAGACTTATGCATTTAAAACCTCCATTCTGAATTCCCTTCAGCCCAAGGTGCACATTGACACTGGCTTTGTAAATCTGTAAGATGGAAATCCTATTGTAACCTTGGGCCCTATGATTGAAGACCTAAAGGACTCTTTCCCACCATTCTATATCTCTTTGAACATCCATGATAAAATCCTCCATAACTGTCTATTGGATTCAGGAGCCTCTCACAACCTAATGCCTAAGGCTGTGATGGATGAAATTGGCCTTAGCATTACCAAGCCCTACCATGATTTATTCTCCTTTGACTCCAGGAAGGTCAAATTCCTGGGTCTCATCAAAGACCTCACTATAAATCTAACATAGCTACCTTCAAAAAGCACAATGATGGACATCATGGTGGCTGATATTCCCCCAAAATTCGGCCTCTTGCTATCTTGGTCGTGGAGCAAAAGATTAGGCGGCACCCTCCAAATGGATCTCACATATGCTACCATTCCCATGTTTGGAGGGGAAATTAAGCGGTTGTATAGAGAAAATCAGCTAGCATACATCATAAGCAAAGAGAGCCGCTCAGTGAATCACCCAATTTACGCCGTGGACACCAATTTCGGATCCTATATTTTGCAAATTGATGATAATCAGTAGACATCAGTTCAACTCACTGAGCCCACGCGTTTGCAGCCTAAAGAAGTCACAACAGTGATCTGGACCATGTATTTCGATGGGCCAAGTGCTCAGAATTTAGTAGGCTCAGGTATAGTCTTGATCTCCCCAGCTAACGAGAACATTCACTTATCTTATAAGCTAGATTTCAAGACCAGCAACAACGTAGCAGAGTACGAAGCCTTGCTGTTGGGGGTTAAAGTGGAATGATTAAAGGAAGGATAGAGTAGGTCATGCATTACTAGAAAACCACAGCCCACAATATCTTAAAAGTAGGATACTATTGGCCAGCCCTCTTTGCTGATGTATGCACTTTTTTAAGGGCTTGTGACCAATGTCAAAGATTTGTAGGGAAGCAGCAGCTCAAATCCTTGCCCCTTAGGCCTGTTATAGTGAATGGGCCTTTTCAACAATGGGGTTTGGATTTTATAGGTGAAATAAATCCATATTCTAGTGGAAAACATAAATGGATCTTAGTAGCCACTGACTACTTTACCAAATGAATAGAAGCAATACCCTCCAGAAATACCACTCATCAAGTCATCATGAGATTCTTATATGAGAACATCTTCAGTAGGTTTGGTTTCCCGGTAAGATTAGTGATTGATAATGCACAGGATTTTAAGGCTGGAGCATTATTTAAAATGTGTGAATCAATGGGTATTCAACTGGTGCACTCCACATCCTATTACCCATAAGGAAATGGCTTGGCTGAGTCATCCAATAAAATCTTAGTCAGAATCATCAGGAAACTGATAGAGACAAATCAGAAAAGCTGGGATTCAAAGCTTAAGTTTTATTTATGGGCTGATAGGGTGATAGAAAAAAGATCCATAGGGACCTCTCCATTCAAGTTAGTCTATGGCACTGATGCCATCTTCCCTATCCAGCTCACCCTTCCAGTGGAAAAGTTCTTTCAGGAAGAGGAAGATGAACCAAATGATATGATGAGAAGGATGATGGATTTGGTGGAGTTATAGCAGATCAGGGAGCAAGTTGTAGAAAAAGCAGAGGCTTATCAACAGAGGATAAAGGGCATATTTAACAAAAGAGCAAAGATAGACAACTTCCATGTCAGAGATTGGGTCCTCAAATGGGATGTTGTCAGACATGACAAGGGGAAACATGGAAAATTTGACTCATTGTGGATTGGCCCTTTTGTTTTAGACTAGGTATATGAGAATAACACCTTCAAATTGTAGAATATTGAAGGTGAATAGGTATTCGATGGCCCGGTAAATGGACGGTTCCTGAAACTCTATTTTATGTGAGGCTCTGAGGCCTTAGGATTGTAAATTAGTAGATAGTAGGTTATTTTTTCTTTCAGAATAAGACTCCATGCCCAATGGAACAATAAAGAGTAGTGTTAAATTTTCTTAGTTGATTTTAGGGAAAGGCATTTTGGTCTGGGGTTCTTGGGACCTCACAAGGAGGTTCCCATCCTCGAGTAGGAGCCAAATGTTATCTCCCGAAATAAAATAAATTTATTTTTGATATTATGAAGAATTTAAATGATGCAATGAAGGATATGAAGATCACTAATGGTTTTGAAGACCTCTATTTTTTATGCAAGTTTCACAAAGTTGTGGCTTCGGTGGCTTGGGTGAGGATCAGAACATCTCATTAGCCACTGAAAGATGGAAGATAAATAGCAGGTGGAAGACCCCTTCAGAAGATAGGCATATCGCTGAAACTTTTTACACCATCAAAACATTTTTTAAGTAGCAATCGAAAGTTGTGAAGACTACAGATCAGTGAGCTAGTTCACAAAGGCGCCACAACTATGAAGGAAATACAGACTGAGAGTTCCAATGGAGAGAGGTTTTTAGTTTTGATCACCGACGAAATCAGTTTGGAACTTGAAAAATTTTAAAAATCGAAGAGTTAGTTCCCAAAGGTGCCGCAACTGCGGAGGAAATACAGACTGTGGGTTCTGCAAGTAGATGGAAACTTTGTAGTCGAAGGTGCTAAATACTAAACAACGGAAAAATAGTTCAATGCGGAGCCACAACTGTGGAAGGAAGAAATACTATGGATTTTGATCGATGACAAGGATCATTCCAATTAGTCAATAGATGAACTCTTCGATGATTGGAAGAACTACATGGAAACCGTTGACGAATTAGTCCTCTGAGGAGCCGCAACTGCGGAGAATATAATGATTAAAGGCAGTCGATAAATAAAAATCATCACCAATCAGAGGGAATGAAAACTATGCGTCAAAGCTTGAAAAGACTAACCATCAGCAAGTTAGTTTACTAAAGAGCCACAACGACAGAAGAAATATAAACTATGGCTTCTGTGACCAGAGGAAAACTGTGGCGATCGGAGGATCAATGGACTAACGATCAGTGAGTTATCCTACTAAAGAGCCGCAACAGCAGAAGAAAAACAGACTAAGGCTCCTGATAAATTAAAAAGTTCACAACACTTCGATAAGTGCGACAATAAAGGATCATCAACGATCGAAAGGCATACAGACTACGAATCGGCAAGTTTTCAATGAAACATCTCTGCAGTGTCAGCGGCACAGAGGACTAAAGCCCCGATACAAAACTCTATGGACCTCCGATGGCGATAGAACAAAATCACCGTCAGACAAGCATATATAGTTTTGGAAAGAAAAACAAAGGGGATAGCGTGCATTGGCCAATGGTGAGATTGTCCATCAGTGGCATAGAAGAATAAATTCCCTGATTCCGTCGCAAATCAACTTCCGGAAGAAATACAATGAAATTTAGTTCGTTTCACGGCCGCAATGGCGGAAAAAGAGAGATTTAGAGCACCGACGAGCTAAAATAAAAACCCCCCCGATCGACGATGATGGAGATAAGGAGTACAATGCGGAAACAGTGGGACTTGGAGCGCTGAAGTTCTGGAAAGAATTCAGACTTGAGGCGCCGAGGAAACATACGCAAATCTTTTGATCAGCGACAAAGTAAAAATCGAGTGGGATAAATAAGGGAAAGCACTTCAGTTGAATGTCGATACAATGGCTGTTGGCGACAATTCCACAACATACCAGTAGTAGTGGTTGTCAGCTACTACTTCAGTCATTAAAAGACCGCTCAGTAAACTAGATCTTTGCATTAGATGAACAAATAGTTAGAAAGGGTTTGAAGCCCTAATGAGGAAAAACTATCACTTTCAATTATTTTTGTGTAAACAGATCTGATTTTCAAAATCTGTAAATTTTGTAAAAGGATATAAAGCCCATGATTATTTGATTAATGAAGGTTCAACCCTGGGGATTTGTAATCCTATTTCATTATCAAGCTTCTCATCTGGTTTATTCTAAATATGAGCTCTTTTGTTGTGATTTGTTCAGCCATCTTCTTTATCATTACTGTACTTATCGCCTGAATGTGCATTTAGGTGATTTCAAGTTTATTAAAAGCCAATAGCTGTCATCCTATTGGTAATTTTATGTGATTTGATTGATAAGTACCAACCTTGTCAAGTTTTAGCCATTTGTATGCATGTGTTATGCGTGTAAGTTTGCTAGCTTGGTGAGTTCTCCATTCCTGCACCTTTTTGTCAAACTACTGAACAAGTTGTAACTAAAAGCCTTGTGATTGAGTGAACCTCATGCATGTCTTGAGAGTGGGAGGTTATATAGGTTATCTGGCTTGATCCATATTAAAAACCCAAAAAACAGTTTCAGTTACCAGGCATCCTTGAGCAACAACCTAGAGGAGTTTCCTGTAGTGATAACACCACATAGACTCAAAATTTCCTACCCCCATCTTGGCATGATTTTGGTCATAGGTCAAGACCAGGTCTCCTTCATTGAGGGAATGGGGTTGAACAGTCTTGTCATATTGAACTTTCATTCTTCATTTATGTCTTTCATTAGCTAAGGCAACATCGTGTCGAGTTTCATCAAGTTTGTTTAGATACAGGAATATTTCTTCGTCTATAGTAGTATTGGGCAATAATTCCACGACAAGTTTTAAAGAAGGGATATCACACTCTACGGGGAGAGTTGATTCCAGCCTGTATACAAGTTGGAAAGGTGTAAAACTAATGGACGTTTTGACAATAGTCCTACAGGCCCATAGTGCATAGAAAAGTTGCGAATGCCAGTTCGACTTGGCTTACCCTACCATCCACTAAAGCATTGTTTTTAACACTTTATTTATAGCCTCAACTTGTCCATTGTCTTGAGGATAGTAAGGTGTAGAGTTATCATGATGAAAACCTAATTTTACATTGAGCTCTGCCATAATTTTGTTTTGAAAATGCGATCCATGATTGGTCACAATGGCCCTAGGAATCCTGAATCTAGAAATGATATGGTTGAATAAGAATAGTGTAGTAGTATTCCCGTCTTCGGCATATGTGGGAATAGCCTTAGCCCATTTTGTAAAATATTCCACAGCCACAATAATGTAGCCATGCTCCCCGACTGAGTTAGGTATACAGTGAACGAATTCTATGCCCCATTTTTCAAAGGGGCCAACTGCTACAATGAGATGGAGCGGAGCTAGATGTGTGTGTTTCTTTGAAGTGAACATTTGACATGGTGGGAATTTCTTGACTATTTCAATGAAATATTTGAAGATAGAAGGCGAGAAATACCCATCACGTAAGATTTTCTTGGCAGTATCCAACCCAAATAGATGACCGCCACAAGATCCAGTGTGGAAATCATTTAAAATGATCTCATCCTCTTCATGTTTAAGGGAATGTCATAATATGGAGTCAACACCACAGCCGTATAGGGTATCATTCAAGACAAGATAAATTTTGGTCTGGTGGAAAACACGACGACGTTCATCTCGGGAAGTAGTAGGCCGGTATCGTAAGGTCTGGAGATACAAAATGATATCTCCATACCATGGATCATTCATACTGATGAGAAACAATGATTCATTGGGGAATGAATCGAAGGGCTCTGTATTCTCTGTAGTACAGGGAAGGTCACATATAATCTCTACAAAAATGAGAGACTTCTTGGAAGTGCTTTTAGTGAATTCTAACTCAAATTCCTAGAGAATCACAATCCAACATGAGTATTTCCCCCAAATCACTTGCTGTGTAAGAACATAGTACATGGCGTTGGAATCCACATAAACAATGGTGGTGCGGAGAAAAATATAATGACAAACTTCTGGACCACGATGACCGTGGCCAGAGCAAGTTTTTCCACATGTGAGTAACGAGTTTTAGAGTCTAGAAGACTCTTACTGGTGTAATAAATCACATGTTCCTGGTCATGTTCATCTGTTTGAATAAGGACCATGCCTATGGTAGACAAGGATGCAACAACATACAAGGAATAGTCCTTAGCATAATTAGGTGGTTGCAACACTAGTGCATGTGTAAGTGTATGTTTAAGATTATCAAACGCACGTTGCATGAAACCATCCCAGATGAAAGGGGTATCTTTTTTTAGCAACATCATGAAACCATGTGTCCTTTCTGTATAATTGCAGATGAAACGACGTAGAAATTTTTCCTTCCCTTGCAAACTTTGGAGTTCAGTTATGTTCATGGGAGTAGGTAGGGATAATATAGCTTCAGTTTTCAAGGAATCTATATGGATTCCATATTTCGAAACAATAAAGCTAAGAAGTAGGCCAGATTCTACACAAAAAACAAATTTATGGGGATTTAGATGAATATTAAAATGAAGACATCGAAGAAAAATGGATCTTAGATTATCAACATGGATATCCATAAACCCACTCCTTGGAATGAGTAGGCACGTCATCAAGATAAAGTTCCACAACATGTTTAATGTCATGAAAAGCATATGACATGGCACGTTGGAATGTCACGCCAATGTTCTTTAAACTGAAAGGAATTTTGTGATAAGTAAAACTCCCCAAAGGGAAAATAAATGTCGTCTTGTGCTGGTCTAACAGGAGAATCTCAATCTGATTATAGCCGAAGAAGCCATCCATAAAGGAAAAAATAACACTTCTGGCACAGTTGTCGATTATCTGATCGATATAAGCAGTGGGAAATTTGTCTTTTGGATAAGCTATATTTAAATCCCTAAAGTTTATACAAACCATAATAGTGCCCTATTTCTTGTTCACAAGGACTCTGTTGGACACCCATTCAGTTAATGGTATGGGGTAAATGAATCCAGCCTTCAGAAGTTTCTCAAATTCTTCTTTAATAGCGGCTGCTTTTCTTGGATGGACCTATCGTAGTTTTTGGTGGACTGTCTTGGCATCAGGGTAAGTTTTTATCTCATGAACAATGATAGAGGCATCAATCCTTGGAATTTCTTCATATGTCCATGCGAAGACATCCCTAAACTCCTTGAAGAGGGTCGTGTATGAGTGAACCTCTTCAAGTGAAGAGTTTTGACCCATGAAATTGTTCTCGAAAATACCTGTTTTCATTGATATGTCCACGGGCATAGTTTTTGTAATGTTACACAAATTTCCTTCAGAATCGACACTACAAGTGAGGATTGAAGACTGAGGTTGGTGACTATATCATATGAAACCGTGGAGGTGAAGTGGTCTTCTACCATATGGAAAGGGGAAAGGAAAGAAGATCAATGATTATGATCTTCCCAAGGCATCTCCTCTAACGACATAACTTCCATAATAGATTCATCTGTAGAAAGTGTGTGTGAAAGATAGTCTAAATATTGCGGGGGGGGGGGGGGGG